>JBBYHM010000026.1:7298157-7325031 GCA_038381775.1 Adansonia rubrostipa
TGCATTGCCAAGCTCAAACTCTGCTTTTAGCTTTAGTCGGCTGAGCGACTATCCTCCTGGAGTTCGGAATCGGCAAGCCATATTTTTGGTTGAATGGGCCAACAACTACCAAATCTGTTGAGCAAGACTATGTTGACGAGTTGTACAGTCCCACTGATGTCATCCTAATCTATCGTTCTTCTTCTTTCAGGTCCACCTCCTCTGCCATCTCATTTTTTTCTATAAATTTTTTGTGCACTTAGTCTAAACAAAAAATTAAAATTAATTCAAAACAACTATAGCACGGAGCCAAAATTAAGAAAAACCAAACGTCAAAAAAAAAAATAAAAAAAAAGGCTAATTATAATTTATCAGTAAAAAAAACCCCTTAGGAAATTTCTTTAACAGTACAAATTATTAGTATAAGTATCAATACTAGCATGTGAACAAGAGGAAACTTTTTAAGAATAAGTATTTATAAAGAATATAAAAAATAGACTTGGAGGTCAAACCAATGAGGTTTTCAATCACAGATTTAGAAATTTGTAAATATTAAATAAGTGTTAAATATAATACAAATATGCATTTTGTTTAACAATATCATCTTTAATATAATTAAAAAGTTCAATATTAAAGAAAAATTATCTAATTTATCGCCGGTGAAATTTTTAGATTTTCCATAGAAAGGGGATTAATACAGTGATCAAATAAAAAATTAAAAGAAAAAAAAACAACTTGAAAATGAAAACATGTGAAAAATTCTTAACCTTGCTTATAAAATTAAAATTTTCACTTTATTGTATCAAATGCCAATCCGAAAGTTTAAATGTCATCACTAACAATAAACAAATTAATAATTTTTTTAAAAAAAAAAACATAAGTTTTATTTTTTTTCACCAACCTAATTCGATATTTGACCACTAGAAGTGGCCTATGGGCATATTGCGTGAAGTACTGTTGCTTACTTTCAGGAAATTTTGCAAGTTTGCAACTAATTACAGGCAAATAGACAGCTAATTAGATCAGAAACTAAAACAGAACAGGAAATTATAGTAACTTTGATCGATGCATATCCAATTTCCAAATATGCCCGTTTTATTGACACATAATTATCTTACATTCATTTAGCCAAAAAAAAAAGAAGCAACTTATTCTGCAATGCATAATTTGCCCCCCGACTAGAGCATGAGAGCCACTGCAGTCTATGCTTAGCCTGACAAGGTTGCTTGCTTCATATTCATGGTTTCGTTATTCATATATTGTATTTATACCTTACTTTCAATGGCAGAACTATAGCCATTGACCTTATCATAATATCTGTTCCAAAGCATAACACCTCCATACTTCGGTGATTTCGTGATCTCGGGAAGGATTTTAGAGATCAGCACACCCGGTGGAATGTACCCACTTCCTGATGCTGCCTTGGCTGCCGGCAACCCTAAAAACAACTTCTTTATTGCGCTTATCTTAGCCCAACGTTTCCATGAAGCTAAAATCTTGCTTGTGTCACCTGGACTGTACTGGCATGGCGGGTTGTTGTAAAACTGAACCCAAACGTAGTCAAAGAGGCCTGTACTAAGGGCTGACCCTAGGAATCTGTCCGGAATTGGACACTGAGGAGCTGCCGATAGGTAAACTTTTTTCCCTGGCTTGCTATACGCTACCAAGTAGCGTGCGAGATCGTCCCAGTGTTTAGTTGAGCCGAGCTCTATGTCGAAGTCTATGCCATCTAACACGGCACTTCCTAATGGCCGCGAAGGCGAACTTCCGCCCAAGAAGTTGTTGTATAAATAGGCGGCTACCCCCTTGGCATCGGCTTTAGAAGCCAGAAAGTACTGGCCAATGCCACCGCCGATGGAAAGCATCACCTTGATGCCTTTCCTTTGGCAGTTTTTTATGGCCGAACTAGCCACCCTGCAACCGTGATTCGCTGGGTTGCAGTGGCCTGCAAGGTTGAGCACTGGGGTTCGGCCGCTGCCGAATTTGTTGAGGAAGGCTATGTTAACGTATTTGTATAGTCCAGAGTTACAAGTGGTGTTTAAGGTTGTCTCGGAGCCACTTTGACCCCAATAAATTGCTATCCCACCTGCATGGGAGACCTGAATGAGGGCTAGGACTAAAAGGGACACGAGAAAAGGTGTTGCTTTTGCTTTTGTAGCCATTTTTGAAGCTTCAAACTGTGTTTTTGATCTGCGCAGTTCCTCAATGCCAATGGAAGGATCGCTTATTTAGAGTTCAAGGAGAGGCGGTGACATTAAAATATGAGCGAAGACCCATTTATGGCGGTTCACCTTAATCTAAGTTATAAACTTGAAGATTAATTGGTTCTTCGTTATCTTTTGATGGAAAAATTTTCTATGAATGACTTTGTTCTCAAGTCAAGAAATCTTTCTTGCTGAAATTTAAGTATTACGCTAACGTGCGTCATGACTGAAAGGAAAAATCCAATCAATCTAGAACAGACAGGAAAATTTGAATTAGAGAAGTGATTAATTTGTTCATTCAATTAAGTGCTAAATTCAAGGTTGAACGTAATATATATATCTGAAAATATATAAAAAATCAAAATTTTTTGCAAAAAAAAAAAAAATCTAATGTAAATAGCTTATATTATTTATATATGGATAGTTACAAAAAGTTACCATGTATTACGCTTTTAATTATTTTAATTTGATTTAATTTAATATTAAAATATTTCATGCAATTGATATCTATTTCCTCTTATATTGTTAATTAACTTACCTTTTACATGTACGTAATTTTATTTCCATATCTCACAAAAAAATTTAAATTTAATATAAATATATAAAAGCGAAAACCTTTGAGAAAAAAAACGTAAGTATCCAATACTAATAGCCTATATTATTGACATGTGGATGTTTATAAGAAGTTGTCATGTGTCATACATTTCATTATTTTGACTTGATTGAATTTAATATTAAAATATTTCATATAATTAATCATATTTATTTCCTTTTATTCTTTTAATTAACTTACCTTTTACATATATATATATATAAATAAAATTTCAATTTTTTTAATATCTCACAAAATATTAAATTAAATTTATTTATTAGATTGCTATAAATAGGCGTTTCTACAAATGCTAAAGAATATAACTTTATAGTATAATTAATTTTATAAAACTAATACAGATTTGAGCTATTTACATTCAATTTAAAAAATAAATCATGTTCAAATAGTAAATAGTAACTGACAATAATTTCTATAATTAATAATAAATAAATATTTTAATTAATTTTCAACAAAACAATTATTACAAAATCCCCATTGTAATATTTCTTTTCTTTTTATGATCAAATACATTAAATGTCTGTACTTAAATTCTTAACTATTTTGAACCGGAAGATTACATCATTTCATTTTTTTTATATATTTAAGCTTATCACATTACACAATCAGTGGTAACTTTTAAAACATTTATTATAATGTCTATTGATGGTAATATAAATACACATGATCTTGAGTATAAATATTACTGACTATTCTTAACCTTAGCTTTGATGCAGTTTTATGTTTATTTTCTTATATGAAATTTATATTGTTTGTGAGTTTTTTTTTTGAGGTTTTATTTGTATATTTTTATTTGTGTAGGTTTTGTTTTTAAAATAATAACTTATTAATTGTATATTTTGGTTTTTTTTTCCTTTCAATTCCTTTATCACTTTTATACTTGTTGAGACTTCATGATTTTGTTTTAATTTTAAGAATAAATTGGTAAAAGCTATGTTGCTTAGACTAGGGTACGAATTTGATATGAGTATATGTTTGATAAAATATGATGAATTTTTTAAAGTATTTTTTTATATATTTAGAGAATCATACTCATGCTCATGTCCGAATATGTTTTAAACATAGATATTGAATATGAATATATTGTATTGTTGACAAATTTAAAACCTATATTCTAAATAAATTTGTTAAAATATTATTATATGTCCATGCGTAGCATGGGTTAAAAGCTAGTATTAGTGTAAAACTAAGTTAATTTTACATAATTATATAACTTTTTATACGATTAATATTTTAATAAACTGACCATTAGATTAAACAATATAATCGTTATCTTTGTGTATGTAAAGTTTTGAATCGATCAAATACCTCAATCATATCAATCGAGAAAGCTATATTTTTTAATATATATTTAATAATCAAAGGTTTTTACATTAAAAAAATAGTTAAACATTTTTAATTTACTCAAAACTCAACGTGCACGGTTCACGTGAATATATAAAATATGATGATCGGATTAACAAATACAAACCATATAAAAAATTATATAAATATATAAAATTAACTTAATTTTACATTAAAATAAATAGATCCTCTTGAAACACACCAAAACCTTGATTTCTTTCCATTCAATCCATGAGAGTGATGTATATACCTTGTAATTAGTACAAGTAAATGGAGATGTTGAAAGGTGAGTTTCTATTTAAAGGTTTGAGTTTTCCGACCAATACAGATATGTTTTATACTTTTTTTTCCCACGAAATAGAAAAGATTGTGGTAAAATTTAATATCAAATCCACTGTATATTAATTTTAAAAAATAAATAAATAAATTAAAATTTTATTTTAAAAAATAATTATATGAATTAATTAAATTAAATTTATATTTAAATTACGAACATCTTAATTGTGCTTTAGGTATTGAGTAAGACCGTGAGGGAAATTAATAACAAATTACGTAGATCCAGGAAATGTAAGTCAATTCTAATAAATGTGGATTATGTTCTTTTATCCCGTATTATTATATTCAAAGAAAGACAGAAAGTAAACACAATGATTTTAATTAGTTATTGCATCGACGCCATTTGCCGCACACAAAATCCGCCACAGTCAACGCCATGCTTAAATGGGCTGCTGCAAATTTTGTTAAATATGATTTGAGAGATCGCTTTGACCTTCCCAATGTTATCTATATTCCCTAAAGAAACACCTCATTTCGTAAGCCAATTATTAATTCGACAAGATCAAAAGGTTTAAAGTTTTATCGGGTAGAAATGCATTAAAACTCACGAAGTTCATCGATTGCAATAATATTTGTCTTCTATGCTCTAGCACTGAGGATGGATTAAGCTTTTACATATATATATATATATATTTCATCTAACTTTTATGGACTTTGACTTTGAGATGAAGTTTTGTTATTAGAGTATTCTTATACTAATTAATTTATAAATGAGATATAATTTATTTTTAATATTTTTAAACTTTATCTAAATCAAAATCTCATTTCAGATGATTTTAAAAATGTATTTATAAATTACTTGTTTTATAATTTTTTTTAAAGGATAAAAAAAAAAAAAAAACCTTCACGTTGAAACATTCAATGACATATTGACATGAACTCTACTTCTAAAAAACCACCCAATGTTCTTGTGAATGATAACAAAAAAACTAAAATGACATCGATTTCATGTTATTTGGGCATTTCTTTTATTTGAAGAATTGGATTCAAATTAAAGAAGTACATGTATGAATCAAATGCTCTATGCCAGATAGCGATATGAACTTTGAAGAATGGAGATGGCTTAATTAGAGAAAAAAATAGTAAAATTAATTGTACATTTGGTCTATTAAAATAAAATAAAATTATAATAAAATAACTGTTTTATAATAATAAAATAAAGTTAGAATCAAATGAAATAGTTATAGTAGTAATTTAATTTAATAGAATAAAATATTATGGGGTTCGAATCTTCAATAAATAAAAGAAGATTTAAATTCTCTAGAGTAATTTTATATTAGATCAAATATCGAAAAAATCATTCAGTGAAAGAGATGCATGATAATTATTCTAAAAATTTTAAAAATAAGATCAAAATCGATCTTTTTACAAAATCATATTTCATATATCAAATAATCATAACATTATAACATATCAAATGAATTTATTATAAAATATCTATGTATGTAAATCAAATATATTGTAAATGATTATGAATGTGTGTTTTTTATGGTTTTATGTCTTATATTTGAAAGCACAGCACATTTCCAAAAGTCAAAAGCTTCAAACGCCGAAAAGCTGACTTAAATCAGCCTCTATATGGTATTGGTAACAGGTAATAATGAGTTGAGAAGCCATTCTTTAGTCTTTAATTGTTATTACTATTTAGTTGGTTACCTTCCGCATAAGAGCTCCCAATTAGACCCTTACTCCACTGGTTGGACTTCCCCTCGAGCCCATAGGGCTGACCCGTCAGAGTTAATCGGAAATTTGTGCATCAAAATGGTTTTTTTTTTTTTTAATTTCAATGTACTAACTTGATTTTATGTCACTCTCCATTAAATCTTAAAATTAATCTATTTGTTTGATTTTGATAAGTAAATTTAAATTAATCAAATTTAGAATAAGATATTTTTAATAAAAAATAAATAAATTTGATATGAATTATTATTTAATTAAATAAAAATATTTTTATTTAAATTTAATTATAAAATATATTTAAAAATATTTAATATTTTTAAATAATAAAATAGATTTTTCGAATTCATCAAATGAAACGGACCTTTAAACAAATAAAATGTTTACTATTTACATCTAACCACCCATTCATAAACAGAACTTTTAAATAATTAACTTCAAATATTTCAGACAAGTTTTAAGACAAGCTAATTCTTAAATGTGTTTTTTCTTGGTCTATGAAAAGAAAATCATTTTTTTAAATGCCTATACAATGAGGAATAGACCTCTTGTTTAACATTTAAGTTGCAAGTTTATACGAAACAAACATTCTGTTGTTGCTCAATGATGAACAAGTTATAACTAATTTAAAAAAGGGGAAAGAGAATTAGAAGAAACAACCAATTATAAAGCAACCAATTGATAAAATCTTTGTTTCTATCAATCCCTAGCTATGTAAAATAATTTGTTATCCAAAGCCTTTTCTCAACACTTAAGTCGTGTTTGATTCGAGGTGATTCTTTAAAAATAAAAAGTGATTTAATTACTATGATTAGATCATCATACTTGATAGTAATTTAAGAATTTTACGTGGTAGTAATCTTAGATCACTGATAGTTATTAAATTACTCTATTTGTGGTGTGATCTAAATCTTATGAAAGTTTTATTCACTAAAGGAAAATAATATTTAAATTCTTTGAAAATAAAAAAACTAAAAAAAATTTTATTACTGAGCGATCTTTCCACCATGGTAATTATATCACAACGATAATCTTAAAACTGGTACCAAACACTACCTTAGTTGCATGGCATTGGATAAACATAAAATGTAGCTTTGTCTTTTCTAAACCCTTACCTTAGCAAATATGGAGTTAATTCCTATATAAGTAGCTGCACTATTGGTGTAGGATAAAAACAGCAATAACCTTTAAACCTCTTGTAAATTCCTCTACCGCATCTCCATAACCAGACTAAACTAAACTAAATCACACCCTTTTAACTCTCTTATTCGGGCATCTTTTGCTTTATAAATTAAAGCCTCTCTCACTTTTCTTCCCAAAATCACTAAAAAAAAAATCAAAAACATTAAGAATTAATTCAACAATGGCTACAAGATTAGTGTCGAGGTGGTGCTTCGCATTGGCCCTTTTCATGCTCATTCTCTTGGCAAGTCCTAATGCCAGTTGGGCCAATCAGATGAATGCGATCGATAAATGTTGGAGAGGGAATCCTCGTTGGCGGAGTCACCGGCAAGAGCTGGCCAAGTGCTCTGTTGGTTTTGCTGGCAAAATGACCAATAACGTCGGTACAGGTGTTTTCCGCTATAAGGTCACCGATCCTTCTGATGACCCTCTGAATCCTAGGCCAGGGACCCTTCGTCATGGAGCCACAATGATCAGGGGAAAAGTTTGGATCACTTTCAAAAGGAACATGCACATCAAACTCCAGAAGCCACTTCTCATAAGCAGCTTCACCGCCATCGATGGCCGTGGAGTTAACGTTCATATTACCGGCGCAGGTTGCCTGTTGGTGTATCAGGCGACGGATGTAATCATCCATGGTTTGCGCATCCATCATTGCAAGTCCCAGCCACCTAGCTCCGTGATGGGTCCGGATTCAAAGGTGATACCGCTTGGTCAAATGGATGGGGATGCGATCAGATTGGTCACCGCAAGCAAAGTGTGGATCGATCACAACACGTTGTACGAGTGCCAAGATGGTCTCCTTGATGTCACTCGTGGTTCCACCGATGTTACCATCTCTAACAACTGGTTCAGAAATCAGGACAAAGTCATGCTTCTTGGCCACGATGATGGCCATCTCCGAGACAGGAACATGAAAGTCACTGTCATTTTTAACCATTTTGGACCTAATTGCAACCAACGAATGCCAAGGTAATTAATAATTAAGCTCCAAGCTTTAATTATTACGTATACAAATTGCATATTTACATAAGTCATCAATCACGTCTGACGGTTTATATTAACACATTACAGAGTCCGCCATGGATACGCACATGTAGCTAACAATCTCTACCAAGGATGGGAACAATATGCCATTGGAGGAAGCATGAGCCCCAGCATTAAGAGTGAAGCCAATTTCTTCATTGCTCCAAAATCGGGCAACAAGGAGGTACTTAAATACCAACTTCTTAATGGCTTCAAAATTGAATTCATTATTGCTGACCCTGAATTCAAATTTATGTTCAAATAGGTGACGTGGAGACAAGGCAGCCAGGCCGACAAAGCTTCGTGGAAGTTCTATTCAGTGGGGGATGTTTTCGAAAATGGAGCATCTTTCAGTATTCAGACAGGCGTAGGTGGAGCTAAGCCTAATTATAACCAGGAACAGAATTTTAAGGTTGTCGATGCTAAATCAGTCAGAGAATTGACAAGCTCATCAGGTGCTTTACAATGCTCCAGGACTTTGACATGCTAAGTCCAAGTGAGAAAAAAGCATTTAATTAATGCATGTATCCAACAAATCCATTGTTTACTTGTACTCACTAGTTTCTATGTGGCTCAAATAAACAAAGAAATTGGGCCTAGGTTTACTTGAATTAGTTAGTTTCTATATTGATTAAAAATTTAAATTAATTAATTTATATAATTATAATAATATTTAATAGATTTGAATATCTTTGTTCTCAAGCTATCACTTACTGTCATACTGTGTACGAAAAATGGTGAAAGAAACCGTGTTTGTTCTGTACAAGAGTGTGGGAATATATATAAATGACGTAGTAAGAATCAGAGCCAATGTTTGTTCTGTACAAGGGAGTGGGAATATAAACATTTAAAATGGTAATCCCTAACCCCGAACTCAACCGTAAAAACATTTAAAATAAAACTCAGTGGAAATTTCCATTTTAAAACAAATTATCAGAGAAAAAAAGGGGCAAATTTAAAAGGCCCTAACAATTACAAGAACCAAAGGAAAGAAAAAGAAAATGTCTGCTTTCTCAGTCTCGCAATTAATCGTTACTGATTCGTTTACATCAGTAACGCAACCCTCCGCTGCTCATCCAAAAGTCCCCTGTTTTCCTCTTTTCGAAAAATCTTTATCCTTTCGTCACTCTGTTTCTCACTCTCAAAGGAAAATTGTAACCTTTATCTCTTCAAAATCATCGGAAGCAGAGGAAGTGCCGACCGCTGAAGATGAGTGGCTCAACAGACTTCCTGATAAGAACAAGCCCCTTTACTCTCACAGCTTGCCTTGCATTGAAGCATGGCTTAGGAGCTTAGGGTTTTATCAGACCAGAGAGGACCGTGCTGTTTGGTTGGTTGAAAAACCTGATTGGCGTGCCCAGTTATCCCTTGATGTCACTGATCTTTGTATAAGGTAAATTTAGCAGTTTTCTTCATCTGGGTTTCTTTTGTGTTTTGCTAGTTGTTTAATTTTAGATGGGTATCTTGTTTTACTTTGATTATTGATTGGGTTTTAAGAGTTTTTGATTTGGTGTTATTTGGTATTTTTCCTGGTAAATTGCAGAAACATGAAGAAAATTTGTTGCTACTAACACTGTTAGGTTGTTGAAGATTGTATGTTCTATACCTTTCTTGAACTTTATCTGGCTAGATTCTAGAGGCAGAGGATGGCAATTGATGAAGAGAATCTAGATTTCAGTATTGGACTTATTCGATTTTACGGAATTCAAAATGTCATATATATGTGTATATAGTTGAAGGTGTAATGAAAAACATAGGACTAGCATGTAAATACCTAAATTTTAGTTGTTGGAGCCACATATATACTAAAAAGGCTTAATTATGTGTTATTGTGATTTATGTGAAATACCAGCAATGGGAGTTGATAATGGCAAAATTTTAGCTGCTTGAGCAAGTTCTTTATGAGGTGGAAATTACACAGCATGGTTCCCAGCAATACTGAATTTGAATGGATGTTTTGCATTCAAAAGCAGTGATCAGATGATAGAGATAAAGTTCGCAAGGTTTGACCATTTCCACTTCTACAAGTGATAGCACGATAAGTGATCACGAGCAGTTGGTGCAGGGATGCTACTGTTTTGCTGGTCTAGCTCCCTGCTTGCAGATCCCCTTTAGACTTATGGAGCCAAAACCATGAATGTTAAATCCCCTATGTACTGTTTTTTGATACATGTTTTCTGGTTTTAGCAGAATTAAGAGAGAGGAAATAAGAAGTTCAGAAACCAAGAGGAAAAGGAGTTGTGCGGGAAAATTGATGCTAATAGCTAGAGAGAATGAGCAAAAGCTTTATGATGTTAGCTAAAGGTTCTTAGGTTGGCTCAAGCCACACCTTCCTCTTAGACAAACTGCTTAAAAGAATCATTTGTGTTTAGTGAAATTCATTCGGAGATTGTTTAAATACATACAAGCTTGCTTTTAGACTTGACAACTTTGGATGCGATATGAAAATATGATACATTCAACACATGTTATGCATCATTCTTCTCAACTTTTATAATAAAAAAATGAATTTATGATTGGACTGAGAAGGTTTTACCATATGCTGCAGGTACTTGAAGAGTGGACCTGGAAACCTTGAAAGAGATGTTGAAAGAAGATTTAGTTACGCATTGAGCAGAGAGGATGTTGAAAACGCAATACTTGGAGGACCATAAAGGCCAGCATTACTTAACTCCTGCTTACTTCATGTATAACTTCGTTGCGTAGTGTTTTAAGATGTCTGTTACTTAAATGACTTTTCTCCATTCTGGTTGTTGTAATTTTTCTGCCTAATGTTTCATATTGGTCTTGCTGAGAGGCATGACGAACTTGTCTTACTCTAGATTCAGCTTAAGCAAGTTGTGGGCATTTTATGACTAATTGATGCAACGTTTTGATCATGGATTTCCGATTGAAAGATGCATTGCCCATTATTTTTATTGTGCTTGTTTTTTCTCTTTTCCAAGATAAACTTTTCATTCGGCTTTGGGATGATTCGGACAAACTTGGGACCCCAAAGAGAGCGTGATGTTAGACGTCCTACTGCATCATGAATGTCATTTTATGAAGTCATTTTTTTTTTTTTTGTCAAAATTTCGATATCCAAAAATTCACTGGATCTCAACTAATCCGGTTTAAGTCGAGTCAGCCTACTTATTGGGGTAAAGCTCTCGTGCTGGTTTTTTCCATTCACTAAACTCAAACTTAAGATTTTGTTTAAGGGGAATAAGTATCAAACCACTTGAACCAATTAACGTTGGTGTTTTATGAAGTCATTTGACTGCCCTTTTGTAAATTTTTTTTCAGATACATTTATCAGATATGAAATTCAAATGTTTTTAGTAGGACATCCTAACGTCTAAATGTAAGAAACTTTTGAAAAGCTATTTTATTCTGAGATACGTGAAATCCAAATCTCATGAATGAATATTTGAATGGGTTTCTTGTTCAATTGATTAAAACGTCAAAATTTAATCAACTCCTTTCATTATGTTTTAACCTTTTTTTTTTTTTTTTCAAAACTAACCAAGCCAGCAACATGCATGAAATTGGCTAGAAGAGTTCTTGTTATGTAACTCAAATCCAAAAATTTTTTGAATTATTGATTTCTTACTCTAAGAAATGATTTAAAGTTATAAATTTTGATTAAGTTAGCTTATATATAAATCTGTATAGGATAATTTTTCAAAAAAAAAATATTAAATGTAGGCAGAAAACTATAAATTTAGTAAGTTTATCCATGCAGGGAAAGCTTTATCACAAGAGACTAACAACACGTGAATGTAATAGCCCTACTTTATTATAAGAGACTACCAACATGTCTGGTTGAATGTAATAAGTATTTCATTCGGGTCATATTCGATGGGTTCATCATATTTGGACATTTAGTTCAAAAAAAAAGTTGGATGACCCAAAGCTGTTCTAAGCCCTATGCCGGGAGAGCCTAAATAGCTATTTAGTGTTTCCATTAGTAGATTCTAATAAGAAATTATTTTAAAAAATTTAAATCTTTTTTGTCCAGAATTAGAATAGCATTGTGTTCTATTCCACTAAACTAAATTACTGTTATAACTATCCCTTCCATTCTAACTCTATTTCATTTCAACTGAAAAACAATTTCGTCGTAGCTTTATTTAATTCCAATAAACCAAACGTTACGTAAATATCATAGAATGACTCCTTATACGATCTGTTTCAAAGCTTAGGAAAAACAAGCACAAATAATAATGGTATCACATTATCAAATCCGGTTTTACTTACAAAGTATTTAGTTTATGTCATCATCTTTCATGATGAGCTGTTAAGGAAATGTGCCAAAGCCTTGTCTGTGTCATTGTCATACATGATTAAGGCTTCAGCAACATTGTTTGATGAGAATCCCATTTCTCGCAGTAGGTTGTAACCATTCACAAATTCCCGAACCTGACGAAAGAAAGAAAGAACAAAATAACTAGCGTAAGACACCTTTTTGTAATCAATTTTTCGAAAATGGCAGCTGCAGACCCGGAAGAATTTAATGAAACTGCCCAAGCTAAAACTTCATGGATCGAGGCAAGTTTATTACACAAGTAAGAAGCCATCAGGTGTTTCCAACTACGTGGTTGCAGTAATAAATGTTATTACACAACATATATACCTTGGTTGGATTATCTCCGTAATTTGCAACTGCAACTGTAACGGCGTCTCGATTGAGTCCAGAGGCAATGTATTTGCTCACCACAGGGTCTGAATTTGCACCCTGCACATTGACATGATCGTTTTTTTTTTTTTCCTTTTAAAACAAACCCTCAAAAGTATAACCAATATGGACCAATTTCATTAAAACATGGAAGAGACAAGTTACAAGGTTAATGAAAGATTTAAAAAGAAGCCAAGATCAATGTTGAGAATAAGAATAGACGCACCGGTGAAGAAGTTGATTGGGTTGGTTTAGAAGGAAGGTTATCCAAGCCAAGCCTGCTCCAATTTATGCTTTCCTTGTCTGCTTCAGCCAGGATTTTCCTCTCAAACTCGAAATCAAACTGGAAATTGCTTCGAGGAATATCCCCAACTTGCGGCGACAACTGAGGCTGCCAAAACGAGATTAATCAATAAGATAACTTAATTCTCTAATAAAAACCGGAAGGAAGCGAAGTGAGAAAGGTTACCGGAGGAGTAACACGATATTCTGGTTTCAAAGCAACCCTAATGCCCAATCCGACTGCGGAAGAGGAAGGAGAAGAGGAGGTGCGGGGCGGGGGAGGGACCACGATGTGAGCGGGTTGACCGATCCTTGGGTATAAGGATGGTCCGTGCATCGGGTGGCTAGTTGCTGATGATGATGAGGAAGTGGGTTGTTGCCGGTACATCGGGATCTGCGCCTCGTACGGCGAACCTGTTCTGTTCCTGAAATCGTAATCTATTTGCGAAAGTGGTGAGAGGGGATAACGGAATTTTGCAAAGGAAGCAAGGAAGGAAGGAAAGTCTCGAGAAGAATGATGGAAAGAACTAGGAAAATCAAAGTCGCTTTTTTTTTTTTTTTTTAATTAAAAAAAATGATCTATATGCAGTGTGAAATGTGAATTGTAGTATTTATTTATCTATTTTTACTGTTTATGCTTTTGGGATTCTTCCAAGATGGATGAGCTGAGCCTCACGGCTAACCCATACAGTACTTATTATTGAGTCCTTAAAATTTAAAAGATACATTTTAAACTTATAAAATTATTTTCTTCCAGTAAAGAGGATTAAAAAAATAAATTATTAATTATTAAAAAATAAAATAAAAAATTAATTTTAAAAAATTAATTATTATTAAATTATTAATAAAAAATTACAATTATTTTTTATTTTTTATTTTTTTTAAATCAAATAGTAGATGTTGACTCTTTGAAAAAAATTATCTTATTAATTATTTTTATTTTATTTTTAAATAATATATTTAAAGAATTGATCCACATATTGATTCACAGATCAATTTAAAATCTATACCAAATTTCTTAAAACATAAAATCAAAATTTATTTTATTAATTATTTTAATTTTAATTTAAATTTTAAAAGTTTATTTAGAGGGATTAATCACATGTTAACTTGAAAGTCAATTTAGGATTGATACTATACTCTACCGGTAAAAAAAGTTTAAAAATATTTATTTTAATAATTATTTTAAATTTTTTAAATGATGTATTTAAAGTAATTGATCCACACTTTGACTTATGGATCGATTTAAAATTCATATCAAATTTAAATAAATAAATATTATTTAATAAAAATTTAAAAAATTTAAAAAATATTATTAATTATTTTATTTTTAAATGAAATATTTAAAATAATAAATTTACTCAAACTTTAAATCAATTAAAATACATATCTAATTTTAAATATATATTTATTATATAATAAAATTTAATTTTTTATTAATAATAATTAAAATTTATAAAATAAAAATAATCACTAACGAAGCGGGGCCTTAATGCCGTGCTACTGAAATTCTGGCATTTCTGTTAATGTCCCTTCCAATGAAAGAAAACCTGATAACTTGGGCAAACTATGAGCCATTGTCAGGATGTCAACATCGACGGACATTGTTTCCTAACTTTGACTTAATCTTTTGAGAGTTCAATTTTGAGATTTAAGTTTTGGATCAGCTCACTTTGAGCTAGAAATACCAATGGTTGAGCAAGTCCGAAGCCCATGGTAGTTCCAAAGTAAAAGACACAGTAATCCCCCTTCTGTTTTCGGTCCGCCAACCACCAACATCCTTGGAATTTTGATTGCAGTCTTTTGGGTTGCCATTTGAGACTTGCGCCGATTCCCTATGCAGGATGTCAGAAAGATTTCTTCAGTTGTGGATTCTCTCTTGGTCAATTATCCCTATTATTTTTGCAAATAACATTTTTCCATCTGGCCTTTGGATTCTTTATCTGGCCGCAGCAGCCCTCTGGTTTCCTCCGATCTCCATCTTCCCCTTGTATTTCGGCTCCCACTTCTCAATTACATACATGGGAATAAATATCATCTCATTATCACCTTTTCCAAATAGGAACTCCCCCTGAGCAATTCCTATCTGCTTCGAGTTCCACATGCCGGGTTGGGTTTCACAAACCCATTGCTTTGTTTGGGCTTGCAGCTTTTTGTTTTTTGCTTTTGAATTTTTTTTTTTTATAATTTGGGTTTAGTTTTGAATGTTAAGATTTGGACCCAAGTTCTCCGGTCATTGTAAATCTTTCGTCACTTGATTACGAGATTATTTGCTATTTTTGAGAAATGTTAATTAGTAATTAAATTGATAGTTACAAAAATTATATATTTAATTTAATTTTCTTAATTCAATGAATGTAATACATTGAGTGAAAAAAATTCTTAAAATAATAATTAAATTATTTTTAACCGATGCTTACGAACATCACTTAACGGACCATTCGTTGTTTTTAGCAAACCCACATTCATAGTCTTCTTGATTTGGTTTTAGGCCCCTTCTTCATGTACTTACTCGAGGGCCACAACTTCAGACCCTTCATCGAAGCCCACTATCTTATGTCCTTCATCCAAGCCCATCTGGCAAGTCTCCCTTGTTTTTTTCACTGCCAAATTTGGGCAGGATTTAGGAGCATTAATTCCCTTGCTCCTCCCTTAGCTGTTCACCCTGTGCACTGCACCCATCACGCTTCGGCTGCATCACTGAGCTGTTGTTCCCTTGGTGTAAAGAATTTTATTTGTTAAAAGTAATAAGTGTTGGAAAAATACAATAGCTTATTCTATAAATTAAATTTAACATGAAATCACATATTTTAAGCTATTATAAAATAAAATAAAAGCATAATTAAATTTTTTGAAAGCGATCACTTTTGTATAATTATGTGATATATTTTATATTAGGAACTTATATCTTCACTCTCGTAATTATCTTTTTATGTTTGTTCTTTAGTGTTGGGAGAATTCACAAACTTAGATGAGCGGAAAGGGAGACTAAGGACCCCTTTATATAAGACACCAAATTGATCCTACCCATCAAGGATCATGAACCAACATTAATTTTAATATTAATTGCCTTCTCTTACATGAATCTATTCTTGTACAACATACATAGTAATTTCATGTGGATGTACTTGGTAGGTGGAATAAGAATACATCAAGTTTATGACTTTGGATATAATTAATGTATTATATTTTCACAATCATAAAAGACATTATATATATACTATTCATGTGATTATGAAGTTCACGTTATATATACTTCCAATAATAAAGCCATGCAACTTTGTTGTGTAATCAATTTTATCCCTATTCGATGCTACTATTTCTATTAACTAATCGAAGAAAAAGTTCAAATGGAAAAAAAAATGGCATTGCTAAAATGGATGGAGACATGCATGTGCATGAGATATAATATGAGTTTGCATTTCATAAATTATTAATATAATAACGTCCATGAACCGTCCTAAAACACATTATCACATATTATATATATATTAATATATATGAATTTGCATCATATGAGATGATCCCTTGATCTATATCATGAATTAATAATAATAATAATAATAACAACATACTGAGTTCTGACTTTTAAGAAACCTTGATTAATTAAGATCATCACTCACGACATGCTTCTCAAAATAATTTTAAATTTCAATTTCTTTTTATAAAGTTTAAGAAATGTATGTATTAGCGAAATTGGTTACTTGTCTATTTCATGGAAGTTGACTATATATTAGTTTTAGCCAAACCTTAGCCAAGTTTAGTGCCGCTGTCTAAAAGTTGCGTTTTTGACTATCTATCTTAAAAGAAATGGCAGCAAATATGATGAACAAATAAATTGAATTATAGAGGATGTCGAAATTGTTTGCCAAACAAACAATGTGCGAGAATAAAGGCTTTTGTCCCAGAAAAAAAAAAAAAAAAAACATTATCATCCTTCCACAACTCTAACCTACGCAATAGCTGAGGGAGTACCTCCAAAGAGCCAAATATGAAGGAGCAGTGATGGCCAATGCTGTGGGACTCCCTCCCCGGAATTCTCCGCCATGGGCATGGCCCTTGCAAATGTTGTGTAGGTTATGATAATGATAATAGGAATTGGTGGTAGAGTAGATAGAGTTCTAGACCCTAGCAAATAAGTTGGGGATGGGTAACATCACGTGGACGGGGAAGCGGATGTGGAGGTGGATACCACTTTTGGTGCTACTGCTGTCATCTCAGCCGTTCCATCGTCGGCAGTGGTTGAGTTGAGTTTACCCGCTTTGTCTTAACTTCGTTTAGCATTTATTTTATTTATTGTTGACACAAATTTCTTTAATCAAAAGTTGCGTTTTATTGCGACTTTAATGTTAAATAGATAAAAGTTTAAGTATTTATTATTAAAATCATGATTTTATCATTTCAATGAAAAAGTCAGAAAATAATATTTTTGCAATTTAAAAGTTATCTTTTTAAATAAAATAATTTTATTATAAATTTTTATTATTTTAAATATATTTTTAATATTTTATTTTCTCATGATATTTTTGTCAATAAAACTAAGTACTTTTGAAACAAGGAAAAAAAATACTATATACTTACGACACTTTTTAAACATATTTTTCTCAATATATTTTTTTTCCGATTTTCCAACACAATTTCTTTTCAACTAGAATACTGAATTAACAATCTGCAGCTGAGGTCCCTATTTCAATTTTTTTTTATCAATGCAACGCTGGAATTGCTTATAATTATAGAATTTGTTTTTTTATAACGAAATCTTTTAATTTTATGAATTTAAGCTTAGCTCATTAAGTTTATATAGCAATATTGACACCTAGTAAACCTAGAATTTGAATTCTTATATCTATCAATTTTTCTCTTATTCAAAGTTATCACCTCATTTGAAAAAAAAAAAGTAATCTTTTAATTTATAAATAAAATAATTTTTTTTATATATTTTAGGATATATATGTCATCTTATTAATCCAAAATAATAGTAACAACAACAATAATAATAAAGGCATGAAAGTGAAAAATTTATTAAACTAACGAAAATAATTATATATATATTCATTACATTTTTAAATTTTCATTGTAAATATGTATTACTATTATTATTATTATTATTTGGATTTATCCAATTTATAAATAAAAATTAACAATTTTAATTTCATTAGACATTTTTCATTAAATATATTTATTGGATAATAGATAAAAAAGAGTTAAATACATTAAATTCCTTTATTTTCTGAGTTTTAATGTTTTTATTAAACTTAAAATATAAATGAATTTATTTGACAAAAATTAAAACAAAAGTTTAAAATTTACATTGACTTTTTATATTTCGTAAATTTTAATTTTGCATTAAAATGAAAATAATAATTTTATAAATTTGAACTTTGAACAAACTTTATATGTTAATTTATTTACTAATTTTAATTATCTGTAAAATATACAATATATATTGCTAAAATAAATAATAGATATTTATTTATGACATACGTGATAACAAATACTACTCTTATAAAAAATTATGTTAATATATTAATTATGATAAATATAATTAAATTAAATTAAATTATCCATTAAATTTTTAAATAAATGGTGATTAATAAAGAGGTGACATAACATAATTTAATGTGAACATGAATAAGAGATGAATCATGCCAGTGAAATTTGCTATAAAGAAAATATCGAAGCGACATCCAATTAACATTAATGGTAAATGCTCTATATATGTTATTACCATTTTATGATATTATGCTCTAAATATTATAATAATATTTATGTTTTAAATATTTATGTTAAAAATTTACTAAAGTTCTATAAAATGTTGTTAAATCTATAAATTAAATAATAGTCGTATAAAATAAGAAAATGATATATAATACATGCACGGCATATTCTTTGAATTAACAATTAAGGCCAAATGATTATCTTCAAATTGCACTAGAAATATTTCAATCTCGTTAAGTAGTCCTAGTAATTTTTAGCGTAATATAAATATATGAAATAAACACAATATGTGAAAAAAATTAAAATATAATACGATATAAAAATAATATAAATATAAAAAAAATTTAAATATGTTAAAATTTACATAAAATAAATTATAAATATTTTAAAATTTATAACAATATATACTATAATAACTTGAATGTAATAATAATATTAAAATGACACAAACAAATAATTTTTTCTCTATTTCTTATTCTTTTATTTTTCTTTCTTAACCACAGTAAAAATAAATAAATAAATTGTCAGATGACAAGTAATTCCTTCAATTGACGATGCAATTAAGGGAATAACTTTTAATTATAGTGTAGATAAGATAAAAATAATAAACAATTAAATGAACAATAATTTAGCAATAATATATATAACTCAATTTGGTTAGGGTTCACCGGTGCATGGTCTTCAAAACCTCCACCTCATTTTTTTTTTAATTTTTTATTTTTACAAAGGAAAAGTCATAACTTGAAGAAAAGAAAAAGATTATTAATTTCAAAATTAAAATTTTAAATTTATTAAATATTAATTAATTATAAAAATTAATTGAATTAAACACCAAACTCATATCTTATTTTTTCTAATAAAATATTTTGGAAGAGTTTGTTAATATCAAACAGTTATACACTTATCGCTAAAGTGGTATAATTCCACATCAATTAACTTTTAACCTATTTGTGATTTTATATTTAAATTAAAATTTTTTACTTATTATTGAATAATTTTAAATTAAAAATTTAATATACTATTATAATTCAAATATTATTACGTGATTTTTATTCTATATGTATTTGATGTGACATGGAATCCATTAAAATATTATTTCGAGTCGGATTAAATTTTTGGTTGTTCAGATTAATATATCTTTGCCATCATGGAATTAATTTAATTGATTGTTAGCCGTATAGACTTCATCATATTAAGAATTGCAATAAATAGTTAAGAGTCACAGTCAA
The DNA here is from genome assembly GCA_038381775.1 of Adansonia rubrostipa. NCBI lineage: Eukaryota > Viridiplantae > Streptophyta > Magnoliopsida > Malvales > Malvaceae > Adansonia > Adansonia rubrostipa. Next base: position 7,318,402 of record JBBYHM010000026.1, read on the forward strand.
TTTTTTTTTTATTTTATTAAGAAAATTACTCCACTTGCAAAATTTATGATGCTTCTGTTTTATTATTCATTTTTTTATTTTTTTATTTTTAGAAAAACCAATTTTTTTGATAGAAAAAATGAAGCAAAATCAATCCTTTTGTAAATAATTGACATATAATAACAAGCTTTTATGTTTTGTTTATTTAAAAAAAAAAGGGAAGAATTTGATTTTTATCTTTTATTTTTGATTAAAAATAATGAATCGATTATTGCATCAAATCCCCACTAATTAAGTCTTCACTGATTTTTATCTTTTATTTTTATTTTAACAATAGTAATTAATTCTTAATTCAACTATCCTTTATCATCCCCAAAACAGTTCCCACGTTTAAAAAGCAGTCATCAATCGCAGACGGATTACAACATATGCATGAACTCGCACGTACAGTATATTACAGTGAACCCCGCATTGCAACTCCAGTTCCTTATTCTTAGCTTAAATGAAACACAAATTTTTTGTTTATTTTATCTTTTTTTTTCCCTTTAAGGCTTTAGAATGAGATTTCCTACCTTTTCTTTTGTCTCCACTTCACATGGCTTTTCCTAGTCATGCGCCATTTTTTTTTTTTAAAAAAAAGAACTAAATATTATCATGTGGGTTGTAATTTCTTCTATTATCTAATGGAGTTAGTAGGGTTCTTTTTTTTTTTTTTTTTGTATTTGATGCTGCTTTTTTAAGCAAGAACAGCTCATAAATCTATCATTGGTATTTGATCGTCATCATCATTATCATTGCCATCATGAAATTCGTTAGCTAGCCCCGTAAGGCTGTAACTCTTGTCTGATTCTTGAAGAATGCGCTTGATTCTTCTTCTTTTTTCTCCTTTTGCTACTTTTTTCAATGTTCCAGGGGTTAAACTGCCAAAGTTCTAATATTTGATCATTTCTGGATCTTTTGCCGAGTTTTTGTTTGATCTGGGCTCCGGGTTCTTTTGAAGTAAGTTAATCTGTTCTACAATTTTGATTACGAAGAGTTCTTCTTATTATTTTTTGATGTATGAAACTATGAATATTATCTATTTGGTTACCGAGAAATGAAGAGAAAGATGGTGTGAGAAAATTTTCAATATTAGTATCATGGATTTTGATCACTCGCAGTAAATTTTGCATCTTGAAAATATGGAAACTTTCAACCGTATCAATGACTTGCTGTGTTTGGGTGCTGAGTGTGAGTGGTTTTACAGTATAGTAAGCAAATGGGGTTTTAGTTTCATAGCATGAAATTTGCCAAATTTGGATTACATTTTCCTTTTTCTTGTTATGTTTACCAAGCAATTTACTCAGTAACCAAGCAGAGACAGGTGGAAAAAGAAAAGTCAACAAATGACTGAACCTAACTTACCTAAAATTGCTGCTTTTGACAAAATTCCGCCTATAATCAAGCCATTTAAGTCAATATTTTTTATAGAAGTTCTTAACAAACGTTTTTTTTTTTTTTTTGTTAACTATTGATTACAGCTCAGTAACCAATTCTTTAATGATTGCGTTTCTGACTTTGATTTCTTTGGTCATTCAAATTCCTGCAGATGTGGCCATAATCTGCAGAAAAGTTAGAAAGAATCCCTCTTTTTTCAGCGATTTTGGTTGAATTGTTGGGATTTTGTGGCAGCTGGGGTGAAAATGGGTAAGAAAATGAACAACCCTTTGTTCATTTTCTTGCAGGTGGCCATTATTTTCTCATCCATCAATGCTGAACCGGTTAAAGATAAACAAGCATTACTAGATTTCCTCGAAAATGTTCATCATCCACGACGATCTCTCAACTGGAGCAAGGCAACATCTGTATGCAACAATTGGATTGGAGTGACTTGTAGCAGTGATCAGTCGAGAGTTATAGCCCTGCATTTGCCTGGAGTCGGACTTCGTGGCCCCATTCCAGCTAAAACTCTCGGTCGTTTATCGGCTGTCGAGATTTTAAGTCTTCAATCCAATTCCATTTCGGGTTCCTTCCCTTCTGATTTTGCTGAACTCAAGAGCTTGACCACCTTTTATCTTCAGTTCAACAAGTTTTCTGGCCCATTGCCTGATTTCTCGGCTTGGAACAATCTTACGACTGTTAATCTTTCGAACAATGGGTTCAATGGAAGCATTCCTCCTTCCGTTTCGAAGTTGACACACCTAACAACTTTGAATCTTTCTAATAACTCACTTTCAGGTGATATTCCTGATCTTAATATCCCTAGTTTGAAAGAGCTTGATTTGGCCAACAACAATCTGACAGGAATTATTCCGACGTCCCTTGAAAGATTTCCAAGTTGGGCCTTTTCTGGTAATAATCTTTCATCAGAAAACGCCCTTCCTTCTGCTCTTCCGGGCCAACCACCTAACGCTCAACCTTCAAAGAAAGCCAAAAAACTAGGTGAACCTGCACTCTTGGGAATCGCAATCGGTGGCTCCCTGCTCCTGTTCATGGTAGTCGCCCTTTTGATGATCTGTTGTTACTCTAAGAAACAGAAGGAACAAGAATTCCCTGCAAAGTCCCGAAGCAAAGAAGTCTCTTTGAACAAAAAGGCTTCTGACAATCATGATAAGAACAACAGGCTTATCTTCTTCGAAGGTTGTAATCTGGCATTCGACTTGGAGGACTTGTTGAGCGCATCCGCAGAGGTGCTTGGGAAGGGTACATTTGGAGTAACATACAAAGCAGCCTTGGAGGATGCAACCACGGTGGCAGTGAAAAGGTTGAAGGAGGTAACCTCCGGAAAACGGGAGTTCGAGCAACAGATGGAGGTGGTTGGGCATATCAGGCATGAGAATGTGTCAGCACTTAGGGCATATTATTATTCGAAGGATGAGAAGCTTGTGGTTCATGATTACTATGACCTCGGAAGCATGTCTGCTCTGCTACATGGTGAGTTGATACGCTTGAATCTTTAGCTTAGCTCTTACTTGATTCTCTCTGATATAATCCTGCTTTTAATTTCTAAAATTAGCCAGTCCGTCAGTTTCTTCTTATAAGATCTGCACTGTCTCAGGCTCTTAAACTCTGTTGTATAAATTTTATGAGTTCTTAGAATGTTTCATCTTTCTTGTTACTAATTCAAGAAAAATTTGGGGATATAAGCATTTTAGGAGGAAAAGTTTGCTATGTGCTTCTATAATGCAAGATCTATGCTGCTCCAACTCCTATTTTTCTTGAAATATCTATTCCGACACATACGTAGACAAGGGTACGAATTTATGACCCTACAAATATTTAAAAAAAAAACTTTAAAAAATTGAACATACCTATATCTATACTACATCCGAGTCTGAGTAACTTAGTGCAAGAATAGGTTGTAGAGAAATGGTATTTTAGCCATAAAAGAAGCACATAGGAAGATTCAGAATTTTCATGGCCATGTAATGTATCTCTTGTCTACATGCCTGCTGCAGAATGATGAATTGTGACTCAATTAGATAACACTTAAAGCCTATATGTTTAACTCAAGAATTAGGTCCATTTTGTTTAATATAGATGATTTCTTGATCCCCAATTTCCATATTTTGATTTCCTCAAAGGCGTCACTTCATTGCAGTTTCCAAAGAAAGTAAATATTGCATCTCTGATGCATCTCTAATGTTTCAGGTACAAGAGGTGAAGGTCGGACACCTCTGAACTGGGAAACAAGACTAAGAATTGCAATTGGTGCTGCAAGAGGCATCGCCCATATCCACTCACAGAACAGTGGAAAACTTGTTCATGGAAACATAAAAGCTTCCAACATCTTCCTCAACTCTGAAGGATATGGTTGCGTCTCAGACATTGGTTTGGCAGCGGTGATGAGCCCCATGCCTCCGCCTGTAATGCGGGCCGCAGGTTATCGTGCACCAGAAGTAACAGACACTAGGAAAGCAACTCAAGCATCTGATGTATACAGTTATGGGGTCGTGTTGCTTGAGCTCTTGACTGGTAAATCACCAGTACATGCCACCGGCGGCGGCGAGGAGATTGTTCACTTGGTGAGGTGGGTGCATTCTATAGTTAGAGAAGAGTGGACTGCGGAAGTGTTTGATGTAGAACTTTTGCGGTATCCGAATATAGAGGAGGAAATGGTGGAGATGCTGCAAATCGGGATGAGTTGTGTGGTGAGAATGCCAGAGCAGAGGCCAAAAATGTCTGACCTAGTGAAAATGGTGGAGGGCATTCGACGAGGAAACACCGGGAACCAAGACCAACCATCCTCTGAAACTAAATCGGAAACCTCAGCTTCAACCCCAACCCCGAATGCAGCCGAAATAGGTGGTCCATCTTCTTCTGTTCCACAGTGAGATTCTTTTGCTTCATGAATTAGAAGATACAGTACTTTAGAATTCATTATGGAACAGGCAAAAGGGTTTTTGATATTAACTTAAGTTGTTTATGTATCCTATATTTCTATGATAAAATATGGTGAGAAAAGATTAGTTTAGCTACCCTGATCTAGGTAATGATCAAAGTCAATCCTTGGCTGGCTATTGTATCATTTAAACAGTCGGGAATTGATTGTTAAATCATATAAACTCTAATGGTATTACTCAATGAAGTCTCTTTGATTTCTTTATGGTTGGGCCACGGTGCCGGGTGTATGTGCATCAAAGATGGATACAGTATTATTGTCATTTCTGGTTCCACTCTAATCCAAAACCTACCTTCATTAATGGTTTCACCTCATTATCCCACAAGATTCAACCGAAAATGCTCCTAAGCTCATTATCCCCTTTTTTTTTTTTTTTCATTTTCTTACTCACATTGGCAACATAGCATGCAATGTTTCATCTGTTCCAAAACAAAATCTCATGCCAGAACAATGCCACGTGAATCAGAACATAAAACTTGAATTGCAGAAAATAATATACTCCACTAAAGTTACACAAAGGAGACATCTGCTATTGTGACAATTTCTACCAAATGTAAAGATATGAAAACCCATAATCCAAGGGAAAGAAAATCTGCGAGAATTTTATACAAAGCCAAATTTTTTAAATATGAATTACAAAGAATAATATTACATCAATCTACATGATTTTAGGGGTGGTCTCCAAGATAAGAAGTATCTCACACAAATATCAATGAATCGTGCATTTTTACCTTTTGCAGAGTGCATTTCATCACAAGGTCCAACTCAAGGAAAATACATATTGGCAACTCACCTACTTCCTCACAAATTTTGTTTTGACACCCCCTGAAATTTGCAAAAATAATCCAGTTTCAGTAACAAATAATACTTGTATACGACATTTGTAAATTGCATAATGTCACATAACCTCAACTTCCTCAAACTGAACTTCTTTAACTATGTCAGCAGAAGCATTATATTCAAATCTAACAAAAGAAAATGACAAAAAACATTCATAAATGCAAAGATTAAATATAGGGAAACCAACAGCCTCATAAATATATAATAAATCAAGGGAAAATTCATTGTCGAATGCAAGATTAAAAAGATATAATTGCAAGAAGAGAAAATCTTCTTCTTAGCAACTAAACTAACATAATTATTCTCCAAAGAGAAACCCAACGTTGCTGAGATCTTGGTCAAATTCTTATAAATGCCATCTATAAGCAAAAATATAGCAGATATCTAATGATTTCTATAAAGCCTCTAAGAATAAACTTATATCTTATAAAGCCGAAACCACCCTCCCTTTGTCAGTAAAGCAGGCTTTTCCCCGTGCCTCTTATAGCTTCTAATGCAGATATGCTATAGTTTCTCTATTTCCTCTTCAACAAGAAAGCTAATTCTTGTTGGTATATGAACCTTCAGCAATCAGTGTCAGGTATTTTCAACAGAAATTCATTGAAACGAAAGCTTTGTAGATACAAATAGAAGTATCAAGAGAAGAACGAAATAGCCAACTCCGAGTTGCAATCCCTAATGAACCACTTAAACCGAATATGAAGGTGTTTGCATAATGCTAATAATCTACATTAGTAACTGGTTCAAAACAAAACAACTTAATCAAAGCAATGAAACAGGCCAAAACATATGATAAAACTACGGAAAACATATAAATGGCAGTTGAATAAGCATCTATTTACCTATTGGAAAAAACCACCTCAAGTTCATATTCGGAAGCACTTTTGATAGCATCAACCAAGACAGTAACGATTTCGGTTTTGGGAGTACTAGCCATAAGTAAATCACACTCCGTGGGGACGATAATTGCGAAGAAATTATCGCTTAATTCACTCAAAACACATCTTATCAACGGCTGCTAAAACTAATCGCCGTTTAAGCGCAGCGCTCTCAGGGTCAACAACGTAAATTGAAAAATCAGTAATCATAAAAATCCGCCATTTCATCTTCCCTGATGAGGTGAACTTCAAAATCTTATCAGCAAAAAAAACTTTCTTGTCACCTGCAGGTGCCATTAGCATAATCCAGCTGACGAAAATTTCAGTGATCATTCCCAAAAATTGCCAAAAATATATATATTTTTCTGTAATTTTCATTTCATATAATCTACAGACAAGAAAGAGAGGACATTCATATTATATTTAATTGCTACGTGTTATGGTCCGTATATGGCGACGACCAAAACGATACTATTTAATTATGCCGACCGCCAAATCTCACCCGACAATTACAGTTTTATAAATGTCGATCGCCAAGTCTCACCGACAATG
>JBBYHM010000026.1:7386228-7396760 GCA_038381775.1 Adansonia rubrostipa
GACACATAGTAGAAGCTGTTTCAACTCTAGATAATATTCTCAACTCAAACTCTAAACAGATGAAAGCCGAAGTTAAGACGCTTGTTCTGTCCAGCCATCTCTCGTAGGGAAGTCCAGTTTCTTGCATTTAGTGGTATACTGCTGTCGTATAGTTTACAGCAGCATGTATCTGATTTAAGACAACCTGAGAGTTCTCTTTGGCTGTCAAGACACCCGACAACTAGTTTCTTATTGTTGGGCTATGTGAATAATCTTAGCGTAGATAAATTCTCTGCAATTTCCTTAATAATGGACGTATCTTTATGCGTCAGTAATTCCATAGTTTATATCATTAAACAGTCTTATTTTATGATTAACAATCATTTATATTCAAGACAGCCTTTTTCAACACCATGCCGATTAAAGTCTCTAAAATGCATAACAAGTTTTCAGTCTTTCTACTGTTCGTCTTCGTCGTGGATGGTCAGTGGTACTGGCCATGGTGATCTATCTTATAAGTCGCGGAGTTTGATGATCGGAACCATTATCAGGAATCGGGGCGTAGATGCTAGTGGCAACCAGAAGCTGATATGTCATCACTTCCTCCAGCTATTTAAATATGCAGATGATGACACTGTCCCCTTTGTATCCGGCTGAGATATGTCGATTTACTTGCCTACCAATTTAAGCAGTCAGCCAGTGGAGAAAACGTTTCCACATTAGTGATTGCTTGGATATCTATGTCGGAGATAGGAAAGGGCAATGATTGGTGGTTGTGGAAGTGGAACCATTCTTCTAGCGGTTGCTTCCCCACAGTAATTGCCATCATCTTCTAGGTAGGCAATATCGTCAGATTCTGAATTTTAACTGCTGCTTGAATATGTATTTACACCATGTTTGGTTGGATGTATAGTTGTTCCATTGGGGGTGTATTTCAGATGGAATGATTATTCAGCCTCTGAATAACCATTTCAGCTTTATTCTACAAAATTATTTAATAGCCATTTAATACCCCCTCAATGAATGGCTATTCAGTGCAAGCTGTAATAGCAATTTTTTCTTTTCCAGAATTAGCCCTTCCAAAAACGAAGGGTTAGAACAGAAGAGGAGAGCGGGGAGGAGGAACTGGCAACACTTCCGGCCAGCTTGATGTCAGCCAGAAAATGAAAAAAAAATAAAATTAAGATATAAGAAACTCAACATTAATCTCAACGCAAAGCATAAATCATATAAATCTTGCAAAATAAAAAAAAGGAGGAATTTTCTCTCTGAGGATTTTACATTTCGATAGATTGGATTTGAAACTTAAAAGCTGATAGGGAGAAAGAGGAGTTGGAGGGGAAAAACGGAGTGAAAAGGCAGCCCAAAGAATTGTGGCTGTCAACTCCTGGCGCTCTAAACATTTCCTTTCATCTCCCATTTAATTAAAAAAAAAAAAACGAAATTATGGCTATTAGATTTTAACCTTAAGTAAAAAATAAAAAAAATGGAGGTCAAGATCGAATAGAAGTGAAATTTAGAGGAAAAAAGGATGTTGTCAGTGGTCGGAATCTAGAAACAGAGGCGGGGCATGGGTTTATTTGAACATTTTGGTTGGATGTTTATGGAGCTATGGAGAGACAGGATTTAGAGAGAGATCTGAATTAAAGAGAGGAACTAAAGCGAAAACGTGAACAAGAAAAACAAAAATAGCATAAATATAGCATGGAAAATAAAAATTAAGTGTATTTAAAATAATATTATATATATTTATGATTTTTAGATATTAAATATTATACATAAAAATATATTAATAATTATTATTTTGTTAATAACATTTTTTGTTTTATTTATAAAATATAATTTATTGAAATAAATTTTTTTAAATTTTACATTTTAGTAAAACATTTTTAAAATGATTTATCTTTATAATTTTTTAAATTTATTATTAAATATAAATTAAATAAAATTCATTTGATAACATAAGATAGAGGGTTTTGATATCATAAAAAAACAATATGATTCAATATAAGATTCCCTAGATCAACACCTCTGCTTTCTTGCCATTTATATCTCTGATACTGTTTAATTTACCGCTGGAATTTATAGGGAAGTTTCTTGAGGGGCTTCCACTGCTCTATCTCTCGGTTTCTCAAACGCAACTCCTCTTATTTCACGGTTTGGACTGCGTTTTGAAGCCGACACCAAAACTCGCTGATCTTGTAAAATACAAACAGCAATATTTTGTAGTTTCTTCAAGGAATATATCTCTGAATACCACTTTGCTTAACTCTGACTTATGCAAGGGTTGGCTTCAGATAACAGCACATTAACACTATAAACTGACAGATTGCAGAAGTCCAACGAATATGCATGGCAGCATATTGCTCCTAACAGTGAAAGCAGAGTTTTGATGCAAAAAATATCAGCAGTCTGGGGGCATCACATATGGCATGCATAACAAGAATTGAAAGGTGAATTTTGAGTTCTTCCCATTCAATAGGTGTCTTCGAGTGTTCACTTAAATATTTTGAAGTAATCTTAGTAAGCAAATATATGTTGCCAAACGTTCACATTCCCGAGAGATAAAAAGGGCCAGTAATCTGGAGATGGTAACAAATGGTGCAAAACTGTTGAACTTAGAGTTTAATTTAATTAGTACAGCAATCAATTTTACGAAATAATTTTTTATAGATCTAATATTTAAATTTCAACATTTATATATTTTTTTTATACCCGTGTTAAAAAAAAAAAGGTGCGAAACAGTTGTTCCAAATTACAGGTACTTGTGCGCGGATTTTGCCCCCAAACAACTTTATGTAGGAGTGATTCTTAAAAGCTATTGAGTTTTCAATATAAAAGATTCTTATTCATTTTCCAAAAAGTTTTTATGTGTTTTTTTTTTTTAAAGGAAAGTCATTTTTGAAATAACAAAATAAATAGTTTTCTTGGAAAAAAAAATGAAAAATCCAAATTAAACTTGTTTTCAATCAAGGCCAAAACAATAATACATGACTAATTAGTATTGTATTTTTTTTAAAGCTTATATCATACTTTCAATCCCAAGTTTTATTTTATTTTTTCGCAAGTCCAAAAGTTATCTTTTAATGAAACTTAATTATTAAAAGGGTAATTTGTCTCAGCGGTTGAACCCAAGATAAAAAAATCGTTATGACAGAGTATTATTCCATCATTAATAACTGCACTAAAACAAATTGGCGATTGCTGAAAACCGAGGAACAAATCAAAGGAAAAAAAAATTGAAGATTTACCAATAAATCATGTACAGACATCAGACTCAACAATTGGCAACTTTTCTACCAAGAATAGATACATAAATTTCCTATATTTGGAAGGATGAGATTTCCTAATCTGTTCCAAACACAACCTTAATAATAATAATAATAATAATGAAAGAAAAGAAAAAGGAAATACCTGCCTACTGTTCCTCAGCCGTAAAATCAGGCTCTGCTGGTTTCTGAAGCAGCGTAGGTGGTACCCTCTCCGGCACTCTTGCTTTACGAGTACTGTTTCGCCGTAAAGCACGAAGTGCATTGGCAGCAAACCGGAAGGCATAAATGGTGGCTCCCAGACTTGGTGAACTCCCACCGGCATTGGCTAAAGCATCTTGCAATCTATTCTCCTCTTCTCTAAGAGATTCTTCCAATTTCTTTTTGCTGTAGCGGCGCCAAGCAGCTTGTATAAAACAGGCTGCCCAAGTCCTCCACTGCTGTGAATAGAACCTAAAAGTGTGGCGTAGCTGCTTACTATGAAGCCGGCGGAACTGAGAAGCAACAAACTTCAAGTCAACAGCCTTCAGAGCAAAAGCTTCAACTTCTATCAGGGCTCGGACAGTTCTAGTTGAGATAGGAAGGTTCGATGAAGAACGGGGATCTAGTGCCCATGTGAGAAGTTCCTCTCCACAGAAATCTCCTGCCCCCAGATATTCAGAATTAAAGAAGCCGGTTCTTCCACCATTTGTGGTCATGGTCAATAGTTTGCCCCTCATGATGAAGAGCATCTCATCAACCGGGTCTCCCTCCCGAACAATGTAGCTCTCCTCTGTGTAGAGAACAGGCTTGAGACGGTCACACATTGCATCCAATAATTGTTCATCCATTTTTTCAAACATTGGCACCTTAAACATTGAAGGAAATGAGTAAAAAATTGACTGGCGGATAAAATGCAAGTCAAATAATACCACGCATCAATCTTATCCCCCCAAAAAGGATGCAACCCAGTTAAAACAATGATCAGAACGTCAAGGCACTCACTCTCATGAGCAGAGCCAAGCAAAGATGGCGCTTTATATCCCTCCTTAGGTCCTTGGGGGAGATTACGAAGTAAATTCTCTTCATCAACTCCTCTAGTTTCCTGCCACTTGTATTGCTCGTATCGTCTAATCCGCTCCCTCAGATTCTCAGGTAGTAAGCGGTGGGACATCCATTGTTCTGCATCACGTCTTTTCACTCTCATCTCCTCCAACCTTGTAGTTGTGGACTGCAAATATGTCTCTATCACAGCAAATTTGACTCATCATAATCTATAATTGTGGTTGCTTCCGTAAGAGTGAAGTTGAAGCATCCAAACCATTTAACGTTCGGACATAACCAAACATCCTAAAGTTGTTTAAAATCTCCTTTTGATTTGTTGGAGAAAGCAACAGTAAAGAATTGCATTGGTAGCTAACAGCATGAGTCATGTATTTCAACAGTAAAGAATCGCACTGGTAGGTAACAGCATGAGACCGTGAGTCATGTATTTCCTATTTATTGCCCCAAATGCACGTTGTATTTGAGAGAGAGAGAGAGAGAGAGAAGCAAAATACTTGGACATTATAAAATCTGAAATCAACCAAAAAGCTTCCTCCATTTTAAACAGATTACTTGAGACTCTCAGAAGAAGAGTTAGGGGATTTAGAGGCACAGTCCAGTGAAAGATTTTCAAAAATCAGAATGATAGAAACTAATGCTTTAGAAAAAGCCTTCAGAATACAAAGAATTGCCAACAAAATGTAATGTTCTACTAGAAATGAGAAAACAGTTCCACTGCTATAAAACAAACAGCTCGACACGCAAAGTCAAAGAATACAGATGTTTGGTACGAACCTGCATATTTCCAATGAGAAATGAAAACAGAACCAAGCCCGAGATCGAAATGAAAACTGCAAAGCAGATTTCCCAGACATAGGTACTAGTTTCAAGGTTCTGACCCAGAGAACTGCAAAAAGAAGAGGCAAAAAGATAATTAGAGAATAATATCTGATTTTAGAGGCAATGCGCTAACAATAGAAAGAGAGAGAAAACTAGGAAATAAGAAGTCAATGAATATGCATCAAAATTAGAATACAGCTCAGTTGGACTGAAGATGGACGTAGACTCAACAAGCCTAAATAAAGAAGGCCATAATTAAGACCGCCGCTAGAGCTAATGAAGCGTGCTGCTTTGTCATGTATTAATCTCAATTCATCACCAACTCGAACACCTTGCACAAATCCAAACATTGTTTCCCACCTAACTCAAGAAAGAGAAAATAAAAAGTGGTGAACATATTCATAGAAAAAGGATAGATGCTTACACGCTGACTTTTCCCAATGATCATCACATATATTATGTATACGTTCTATGTAGACTGCAAGCATATTTTTGCAACCCATCCCCCTCAAAGCGAGGACTACTGATAAAAACGAGAGACCACTTATTTTTTGTTATAATTCCGAGAGGGAGAAACTTACAGAATGTTTATAGAGTCTAATATTTGCTAGCAAAAATATTATTAGATTCATAAATCTTGTCTATCCAATATGAAATTTGGTAAAAAAGTCAAAACAAATAAAGATTATTATAATGATGGATAATTGGGAGATTAATGATACACATTGCCAAATACTAAGATTAGTGTTAAAGAAATCAAAAGTTGCATGCCAATAAGCATACTAGAGATTGGTTAGAAAAAAACAAGCATACTAGACATAAAAAAGCAAGTAATCTGATATAAAAGATTCAGCCAAAAATAGCTGAAATACAGCCCATCTAGTTATCTTTAACTAGCAATTACCAGTCAACACTCGATGGAAAAAGGAAAATTTATGAAAAGCATCTTATTTAAGCAAACCTTAGGTTTCGCAGGCCCCACCAAAAACAATAAAAAAATTTCTCCAGAAAATCTTCCGACTCAGCAACACCAGATTGAAGGGCATCAAGGAATATTCCAAAATTGAAAAGAGTCGTGTTGGGTGTTTGTATAGGGCATGATTGATTAAGCAGCGTACTAAAAGAAGAATCATCATGACAGTAAAATGAATGGGGGGCGCATTCAGTATTTTTCCTGCATGTGTCTTTCCAGCATGTGTATTCCCTTTCAATGGAAAACAAGTACCAACAAGCCCCAAAAACCTACAAGAAAAGCTAGTCACTTTACCATTATGGCAGAAGAATGAATTAGGCTTTAAGTCATTATAAGAGAAATATATATTTTAAACTGGAAACATAACAGCTCCAGGCTTATGCATATGCATTTAACTAGATTTCATATCATTAAAAGGTTTATCTAGTTGAACTGAGATAATAACACCCAGACAACATTTTACCCCATTGATAGTTCAAAAGCACAAATCAGCACGCTTTAGGTCTTGGCTTACAGGGATGTATCCTCCAAAGAGGATGTTTTTTTTTTAAGTAGAAGAAATCAACTTTGATGCACAAATATATTAGACAAGAGGAAGAAACAAATATATATATATATATTTATCTTCCAGAGGAGAGTGCCAATTCAATGCACCAGTGATAAAAGCGGATTAAGCTTTTTAACAAAGTTTTGCCGCTACTTTGTCGTGAGGATCGCAGGGCCAAGGGGTGAACATTAAAGAATATGAAAAGTTATAAATAACTGACAACCTGCTTATCATGATTATAATAACTATTCAATGCCTAATCACTACGCATGTACTTGCTCGGAAGTTATACAGAGTAACCACTCACATTTACCGATTTATGCTAAACTCTTCCACCCATTTCAATCAAATCTTAATCCACAACTGGGTATGGCTTTTCAAATTACCATACGCCAACTTCAAACTCTATTTTTAAACAATATATATCACGTTTTTTGCTTACTCGAAAATTATAGTCATTAAAATAGGATAGACTGACTTTGGAAGACATGAATACACCACCAAAATCCATATGGTAAGAGATCTACTCTTTTGCTGTTTTAATTTTGAAATGTCGAGAGTCGTACACACAATAAATTACTCAAGAGCCAAAGCCAAACAGAAAAATTACATCCATAAAAGCAAATATAAGAAAAGGTAAATACTTGTTAAAAATATTTTATTACCAGTTTAGAAAACTTACATGGCTTGCTAGCATGTAAAGAAACAGATTGAATGCAGCTCCAGCCCACGCAGTTTCAGTTAGTATGCCAGAAGTCTTTGTAATTTCCTTATACAGTGGATATATTCGAAAAAATCTTGGCAGATATTGGAAGAGTACAACAAATGTCAATAAGTTCTTTGTATTCAATGACTTCAAACCTCTCATTTGTGGTATGATAATTAAAATCACCACCTGAACAGAGAACAGCAGGTTAAAACCAAGCTAGTAGTATCAAATTAAATGATCACTGATTTATGTCTTACAAAACATAGCATATACTAGTAGAGGAGTCAGGACTACATGCATAAGTAGATGGAAACAAAGAAGTTCCTATGACAATGGACTGTGATAAAACAAAAATATTTCCATTAAAGATGCAAAGCAGAGTTAGTTAGAGGAATCAAGCTTAAAACTTTGAACAACCTGATAACTAACTCTTGGTACAGCAGATCATAGAATGGTTCAATAACTCAAGATGCAATGGAATCTCTGAAACTATTCACAATTCACAATTCACAGTGCACAACAAGATTGAAGTTCCTGCTCACCCAATAAATTAACAAGATTCATCCAAGCATTTCATTTAACTTTTAAAGCCTAAATAGAGTATGATCTGGCACTCATAAACCACCTAAATACAGGAGGATAAAAATTTTCATAGGCCTATAAGGTTTTCTCACCTGTGGGAGGGGAAGAACTGCTAGAACATCGATTATAAAGTATGATTGCAGATACCTCTTTGCTATTGCCCACAAATCTTCAACTAAAACACCTCTTCCAAATACACGAGAAGAGGGTGCAATGAATCCAGTCCGAAACTGAAAAATAATATGGATTATATAAAAGATATCTGTGAATGAACGCAGCACACTGGCTGTGGTCTCCATCTTTTCATCCAAAACGAGGCACTTCTTATCATCATTAATTAGCAGGACATAAAAGAACAAACGATCAATTGAGACAGCTAAGATACATGATAAGAAAAATATCTTGTTCCACCTTTGGAGGAATGACCCTTGTGGATCAAGAACTTTCTTACTAGACTGAACGCTACGGTTAAAGGAACAAGATTTTAATGATTTTCTAATCCCTTTAAACCTTTCAGAACCAGATTCAATCCTTCTTAGAAACTTTTCTGAAAATGAATTTGTTGCGAATCTAATTTTCCCCGAATTTATATCAAAATAATGTCCTTCAGAGCTCTGCTCAGGATTCCAGCCCTGGAACCTGGAAGACAGAATTTAATTGAAGAAATCAGTCTATCATTTCATGTACCAAATATATATATATACACACAGACACACACAAACATATATATGTATAAAGAATTGAAAGTTAGTAAGAGAAAATCAAATCACACAGTATATAACATTTTCTGGCAGAGTATATAATGGATGTCGGGTGAGAAATGAGGCATCAATAGTTATGGGAGTAGTTGAAGTAGATGAAGGGTAAGCTCACATAATAGAAGTAGCAGTGTTAATATATTTGAGATATTTGAAAACATAGGGAGTTGATGGCAATGTCGATGACAGTAACTACAACCAACGTGTATTAGTAATAGCGCCATCAAGTAATGCAAGGGTTCGACAACAACTTAAGTTGCAAAATTGCATATCTAGTGTTATCTTAATGGTTTTCAGAATAAAAAAAGTACATCTAAGACCTATAATCAAGCACAGCATCTGCTAAAAAAACAATCATCCTTCCTTGTAACAAAATCAAAGGACGAAATTTATGAATGTATTGACCTCACAAGCTTCGCCGGTGGATAATTCATAACTATAGCTCTCCGAATGATCCCACCTGGCCAACTCTAAAAGAAGAAGAATCAGCTTAGAACACAAACAAATTTAGGGAACTTCACGTACAGCAGAAATCTTATAGACGGACGGCCCGATCCCTAAAAAGGGAAGAAATTAAATGAAACATCAGGTTAGAACATTCCAATCTGAATTGCTGGCCAGGCACAGTTAAAAACAAGCACAGAGGCATAACAATATACTATTGCACAAACATTAAAGATATCAAAACCACGGACACTAAAGACAACTGGAAAACAGACATCACATTAGTTACATCGAATCACTTAAAAAGCTGTAAAAAAAAAAAAAAAGAGGAAATTAATCAACTACTCATATGAACAATAATAGAACATAAACCTCGATCAGATCGTTGAACAATCATAATAATTAGAGGGGAAAAAAAAAAGAAAGTCAAATATCGCGTGTTTCATAAAGTTGCAGCCACAGCCAGCAACTCAACTTGACCAAACAGCAAAAATATCTGAAAAAAATGATACCGTACTCGACACTAATATCTAAATAAAATTGGGAATAAGATATAATTACATGATTATTAAAGTCAAATTTAAAAAAGAAACAAAAATATAAATAAATACGGAATATAAAAAGGCAAGCAACTTTCTGAGTTCCAGTTATCAAAGCATTATTTAATTCTGTTTGCGAAAAATAAAGAGCCCTAAATTGTCGGGAAATTTTAAATCAGAGACATTCCATTATAAAATTGAAGATTAAACTATAAATCAAGTAAAACTTATGACTATTGATCCACGAAAATTACAAAAAAAAAAAAAGGGAGACAAGGAAGAAAGAAACATACAAAGAGGGAAATCTCGGAGGACTAAACAAACAGGATGGAAATGAATTATTGTTATTGAAATTAAAAGTTTCTTCTTCAAAGTGGGAAAGGGAGGGAAGGGGAAGAAATTTCCTCGAAATGTCAAGGTAGGGTCTCAAATTTTTCATTTAAAAAAGGAAAAACCTTAAAGATATGAGACTTAATACAAGGGGAGTTCCGAACTTTCGATGCTAGAAATTCTTGTGACTTGGGGTCCGACTGGGAAAAGCATTCTAGCGGAAAGTTCTTTCACTTTGTCTCTCCGGCTTTTGACTCTACTGTTCAAGTCTGCGGTTAACTAATAATTTCTACCTCTGCTGCACTCGAATACAGTCAAAGCGTTCACGTAGAAGGTTTTCAATTTTTATTATATGCTGGTAAAATAGTGATGTACCGAGATCTAGTTGGGAAGTGAATAAATTAAAAAAAAAAGTTGCCGGACCAACTTATTTATGCGTTGAGGCGCCAACAAACAGCTCAGCCGTCCATGCAGACTATGTTTTAACCGAAGTCAAAGTGGCTGGCAGAGATGGGATTCCCAGCGTCTGGTTGACCCTG
>JBBYHM010000026.1:7396860-7421738 GCA_038381775.1 Adansonia rubrostipa
TATATATATATATATATATATATATAAATGGATTTTTGATTCATAAAATATGAGTTAGCACTGAACAACATTGAAATTAACAGAAATTTCCAATTAAACTCTCTCTGGTATGTTTGTGTCAAAGTAGTTAGGATTTTAATGTTTTCTTTATTTGCTAATTAGTTTTGAAGACATTGCTTTCTCCTAAAGACTAAGATTTGATAAATTAAAATTTGAATCTTAATATTTTAATTTTTTTTCCCTAAACTATCACTTTCTTTTATAAGAAAAGAAAAACCAAGATCTTATGTCAATCTTACTCCACGTACGATGCAAATAAAAAAAAAAGAAAGAGAGGTATATTACTATATAATCTTATTTGTTTTAGATGACTGAAGTTGAATAATATAATCTTAAGTTAAATAAATTATTAGATGGCAGCATGGCAATGAGATTTTGTAGCTTTAGAAGAATGTCGTTTGTTCCCTAATTTTGCTTTAGATGGTCATTTAAATGAATAATGAAATTGACTCGGATGAAATTGAAAATAACGATTGGTTGAGATTAATTATTATAATAGTAAAATTGATATTATTATGGTGAGATTAAAATTAATATTAAAATACGTATTTAAATGTAAAAATAATTATGATGATGAGGTAAATTATAATAAAAAATAAAAATAATAATTAAAAACGTTAAATTCAAATGTGTGAATATATAATAAAAGATTTAGATTATATAATAATGAAAAATTAATAAATAATTAAAATTTATTAAAATTACATTTGCATCAAATAATAATTTTATTAATAGATAATTAAAATTAATAAAAAAATAATTGTAATATATCAACTAATATTTTTGTATTTATTTTTTATTTTAATTAATTCTTATTAATTATATAATAATAAAATTTATATATTTATTAAATTTATATAATAAAATTTATATATTTGTTATTTGTTATCTTATCATATATTTATTATAAAATAAAAAATTATACTAGAAAAACTGCCAACCACAAAAATTAGTGAGGCTATAATAGAGAGAGGCCCTACCGTTGAGGGCCTTTCTTTCCACCGGAGCTTGATCTCTACTGAAAGGAACTGAAAAGGAAGGGAGCGGCACCGAATGCTGATGATGGTACTATTAGGTCAACTATTGTCCCAATACTTCACTCACTGATGCTTTCTTTTAAACCAAACAAAGCCCAAATCTATTAGAGCGGCTTGCTTCCAAGTTGTAACCATTGGGCAGTGGAAATTCACTAAAAATCTTAATCATGAAAGAGACCCAAAAGAAATTAAAAGAATAAGATTTATATTAATTTACTAATTTATTAAAAATATATATTATTAATAAATTAAATAATATTATTTTATTAAAAATAAAATTATTTATATTTATATATAAAAATTAATTAAATAATATTGTCAAATTTACTAATACATAATAATCTTAAATAAATCAATTCCATTTGAATTTAATATTTAAAGATGTCAATTAAATCTGACTCGATTTATGTAAATTTTATTATTTAAATTATATATAAATACATAAAATTTGTCCAAAGCAAGATGAGATTCTAAAGAGCATATATATTGTTTTTGAAGAAATTAAAAAATGAAAAAATAAGAAATATTTAAGACTGTTTATTCGATTGGTTCGGTGAAAAAAACTTCAAATCGAATTAATCGACTTAGCTAGATGAACCGATCAAATCAACCGATATTTTTTATCATAACTGAATTAACCGAACCGACCAAATTTCGATCAATTTGGTCTGTTAGCTCGGTCAAATCGGTTTATTGGGTCTTAAGCTAATGGGTTATATATTTGGTTTAAGTATGAGTTTAATTGAACTATTAACAGATATAAATATTAAATATTTGATTAATTCAGTTAATAATTTTATTAACCGATAACTGATCAAATTAATTAAATAACTCGACATAACCATCAAACTGATTTAACTAAATCGAATTAACTAAATTTTATTGATTAAATTATATAAATCTATTTGAATCAACTTATGTACAGTCTTAAAAATATGTTAATGTACATCAAAAGAAAAAAAAAAGAGAAAAAGGAAATAGCGGAGGTTTTATGCCTGTTGTTTCTTGTTAGCAGAAAGGGAAGGGAGACGGGGAAGGACAATGAAGATGAGGACGAGGAGGATTCCCGCGAGGAAGATTCCCACGATGTTCTCCCTTCCTTTTAATAAAAAATTCAACGTAACTCCTTGAAATGACCAAAATGTCCTCATTAAAAGAAATGACTTTTGAATTTTGATGCCTTGCGTTTGACGATTTTAAATATGTTATGAGTATTGTATATAAAATAATTAAAATATTATATGTTAAAAAAATAATATATAATACGAATATAAAAATATATTAAATTTTATACAGCATGTAAGATTTTAAATATAATAATAAAAATTATAAATATAACATAAGTATATATATCACAGTAGATTGTATCGATAAAATCTCTCACAAAATTAATAAAGCTTGCTCAATAGGGTTGAGCAAAAAAAACCAAAAAAATCAAAAATCAATTCGGACTGTAGTGTTCAATTTAATTTTGGTTTGAATTTTATTAAATTTGGTTCAGATATTAAGATATATATTCAATTTGATTTTTAGTTCACAAATTAAAAATCGCAATTATCCGAATAGAACCAAATTTTGTTTTTTATTTACTTTTTAACTAAATTTTAATTTTTTATAATATAAAAATAAAATATTTATTTTTGAATTAGTGTAAAAAATTTAAAAATACTATAGAAAAAATATGTTTTCTTATTTTTAAAAAACCAATGACCAAAATTAATCTGAATCGATAAAATTTAATTTGATTTTATATAATTTTCGATTCAATTTTGATTTTATATTTAAAAATTTAAAATATTATATATTAATCATAAAATTTAAAAAAAAATCAATTTAAACTGAAGTATTATCACCTTGATCTACGCATCCAGCTTTTGTCTTTGGTCCCCACTCCCTGGCAAGCAGTACCATGTTTATTTCACAAATTCTTGCACTGTGTTTGGTACCCGGGAAAGAAGTAGACAGAAGAAAGAGGGGTTTTGACTTCATGTTTCCAAACAAGGGCTGATATAAACATCCATTGAATTGAATTCAGATAAAATATTTGGGCAATTTAGGAAAATACAAAAAGCATTAGCTTTTCTCTTATATTTTCAATTTTGTCTTTACTTCTTTATTGCTTCTCCACCCCATGGAGAAAGGATAATAAATAAGCAAAATGACCCACTGCCATTCTTTCCTTGGATTTAAATTCTGAAATTCAATGAATGCTGAGTCACTGCTCATCTCATCCACCTTAAAATAAAGTTCTTAAATTTCGACGGGTTAATAAAATACTTACCTTTCAAATATATTAAAAAATAAAAATAAATATTTAAAAAAAATTAAAACATGACATAATCTTATAACATCAGTTATCAAATTAAAAAATTTTTCATCTCTACTGTTTATTTATTTTTTATAAATTAAGAATGAGAAAGAGATATTTAAAAGTTAAAATCAAACCCAGCAGTAACACATTCCTAACCACTAGATTAGGAGATTATTGACTCTTATCTATACTATTTAAAAAGATAAGTTACATGTATAACTTAAATGTTTTTCGATAAATGACAAGTTAAATATACGATTTTGATGACATAACATTTACTTAAATTATTTTAAATTTAAATCTTTTAATTTATCATATAAAATTTAATACACTTTTTGTTACCTAACATTTATTTATGTTATTAACTTTTGATTTGTTATTATATTTATGATGTTTTTAGACTGTTTTTCGTTAGTTTTTTTTTTTTTTTTAAATCTGTGGTTGTCTATCATTTATGATCTTTACTTTTGATTTCCTTGTGACTTATGGTCCCCCATCCCCACACACACATGCACTTTCTTTTTTCTTGTGGATATATAAATAAATGACTTTCATGTTTCCTCTACTTTTTAACTTCCCAATTTATGTTATGCTACTAATCATGAGAAAATTTTCTTTTTCTTTTACCATGATTAATGGTTCTTTTTTGAATTTCAAATTTGTTTATTATCTAATTGGAGTATGACACGATTGATAAATTGTCTATTGAAACAGATGATTGGAGGATCAGAATTCTTATGGGATGTTTATAATTATTAGAATGAACAATGTATTAAAACATGGAATTCAATAAATGCCTAGTCATTTTTCTTTGTAATTTCCCAAGCTAACTTATATATGCAAAAAATGTTATCTCATCCACCTTAATGAAGTTCTTCAATTTTACGAGTTAATAAAATGACATATATTCTTAAAATATATTAAAAATATAAAAAAATAATTAAATGGTTTCAGTTCATTATTCTTAAAAAAATCAACATACTATATATTAAAATAATTTTTTTTTCAAAATAAATATGAACCATTATCGTGTTTGTTGTTGAAAATAGCACGACTATGACAAACACAACTAACTTTGTTAGGTGGTGTTAAAAAGGCAAAGTTGTTTGAGTTTAAATACTCCTACACGAGGGAAAATAATGGGTTGAGATTCCTTCATTATTTTTTATCTATTACTATCCAATATAATCTTAATTGCCATCTATAAATTTGACTTTAGCAATTCATAGGTGAAAACTATAGATATGAATGATGTTGACAAATATATTGAAAAGAAATGAATAAAAAAAGTAATGGATGATATCTTATCTCGAAAATAATGACGTTTTTTGTTTGTTTGAAATGCCTCTGTATGTCTTTCATTTCAAAATCAAAATTAGAGCGATAAAGTTATGATGCCTTTTTTGCTAAAAAAATGTGAGTTTAGTGACGTTTTCTAAATGAGGAAAACAGCGGCATTTTGTGATGGAAACGTTGCTATATGTGTTTCATTAAAACCGAAGGTACAAAACGCATATTTTTGTCTTGGGGTTGAAAAGGTATTTCTCTCAACAAACGCTGATAATTAGTTAAATTTAGTATATATATATTTTTCCTTCTCCCTCTTTACTTGATCTCTCAATTCTCTCCCTCTTTCTTCATCCCTTCTTCTCCCAAATCTTGATTCAAGTTATGAATTTTAATTGTTTTCTTAATTTTTCTTATTAATCATTCTACTATTTTGTCATTTCCTTTTTCTTTTACTCTTTATGCATGGTTTTTGTGGTAATGATTGTATTTAATCAACTCTATCTTTTTTTTCTTCCCTTTTTCAGATGAATTGAAGCTTGTGCTTTACATCCAATTGATTGATGATATATTAAAATTTTTTTTTTTTAAATATCCATTTTAGGTTTTGGATTATCTATGTTAGTAATTAGTTTATGGATTTTTGTAGACTTTGATGGTTAATTTAGTTTCATGTCCTTTTTTTCGACTAAATATATCTTAGAAACACAGTTGTTTTATAAATATACTTTACACTATAATTTAACTTTTCAATATATATTATGTTTTTTTTTTTTTAATAATTTTCGTAATGTGTTAATTGTAAATATGTTTATAGTCAATATACAAGAAATCGAAAAGAAATTATATTGAAAATAATTTCTTTAAAAAATTTCCTAGTGATTTAGTTGTGTTTCACGAATAGAAATGCTGGTAAAATGTTGACAATTAAAATACAAAATGTTCATATTTTGCAACATTTTTTTAAAACAAAACGCCATTAATTGTATGAAATTAGTAGCATTTGCAAAACGCCATTGTTTTTATTCATTCAAAGGTGTTTTTAACCCACAAACAATCAAAGTAGTCCATTTTCAGCGTTTATAAATACTGGGAAATAGTCCAAGAAAACGCCGCTAAAAATCTTTAAAAAAAAAAGGCCACTGAAAACCTATTGTACTCGTGAAATTGTACACTAAGAAAAAGGCTTGCGGGTGGGGTTTGGAGGAATGCATGGATCCACCAAAACATGCTATGATGATTTGTTCAAGTATCCGACTCAAAACTTATACAATCATCGGAGGTTTGATAAAACGATTAGCAACATTTATAACTCCCTCACATGCTTTGTCTTATGATTGGCAACATTGCTGCTTAGCTATTTTCCAATACAATTATTTTCTCAATATTTGGAAAGTTTTTTCTCTTGATAATTAATTATTGAGCTTTCAGCTTGATTTTAGTTAGATATGTAGATGAATCAAGCTATCTATATGATTTGATAGGTTTACTTTAAATTGGGTTGGCTTTAAAGTAAGAATTTTTTATAATTTAAGCCGATCTAGTTTAATTCAATTACTATTTAATTAATTAAAAATATTTTTATTTAAATTTAATTATAAAAATAATTTGCAATAGTTTAATATATTTGAAACAGTAAAATACTTTCGGGTAGACTTAAACAAACAAATTTTTTATAAAACTGGAAATGGTCAATGAATATTTTCGTTAGAGTTTTCGTTATTTTTATTTTTGCTAATAACTAATTGTTATCACAACCTTATAATGCAAGAGTATAAGATCAACTAAATTTAAATTCTAATACTATGTTAACTATTAAACTTAAAACCATATTGAAAATATCCAACAAAAAAAAGATCATAAAATATTTAAAATTTAATAAACATTAAATAGAATTATTATTAATTACATTGTTAGTAAAATTTTTTAACTCTATAAGTAGAATTAAAAATTTATCATATATCTTTAATTTACATTTTTTAAAAAATAAAAAAATAAATAAAATATATGATAGTATTTTAATCTTAATTATGGGATTAGAAAATTCTATTACTAATGTACCTTAGTAGGCCTACTAAATAACACTACTTAAAACATCTACATTTTCCAAGATTGCTGTAGCAAAAGGCAGTGCTGAAACAATGACTCCTTTTTCCTAAAATGAACCCTTTTTTTTGTTCAACCAGATAAGAGGAAAAGAGAGAGAACTTTAAAGAAAAGTTAAAAGGAAAGAGACAAAGCGATCAATCAAGTTGGCCCTATCCTTCAAATCTAGGCTTTGCATCAGCTTGATCTTTGATCTTTGAATCAGTTCCCAGCATTGAGCTCTACCACCCAAACTCTTCCCCTTTTTTTATCCTTGCATTTGTTATATTTATTTGAATGCAATTAATTAAAGTAATTGTCGATGGTATGCAATCCAACTATTCAATTGAAGAGAAAAACAGAAAAACAAACAGCTTTTGCAAATTATTTTTGTGTATGTTATAACATTCATCAAAATATGTTTCCACATTCCATGTTCAAGGTTATTTGAAGTAATTTTTTTTTAAATTAATAAAAAAGATCTCGAGTAAGAGTAAAATAGAGGTGTTTATAGGTTGGGTTGAATCAAACTTAGTATGATATTAATACTATATATATTTATCCAAGCCCAACTTAGCTTGAAATAAGAATATCAAATTCTATTTAAATCTATTCATATTTGTAAATGAATCATCTAAAGTCATCCTTAGTCGCCCATATTGTTTTCTTTTTTTTTCCAAAAAAATATGTTATTTTTTATTTACTCTTTTAGAATGTAATCTATTTTTTTCTTTTATTAAGTTTTAAAACATGAATAATTTCACATAGTTTTTAATATTTATACTAATATTATATATGTATTATTTATATTATATAAATTACATAATATAATATTTAATTGAAAACGACATAGACTTGTGTATTGAATGCCGAAATTAAACTCATCCAGCTTTATAAACAGATTTTGTTTATTTTTCCAAGTCCATTTTCTAACTTAACATATTTTTATTCAAAACGTTTTAAATATTAAACGGATCTTTAAACTTAAATGGATAGCAAATCCCTTAGATAAGTGTAGGTTAGAGTACAACTTGTTGACGCAAAAGTCAACAAACTATGGCCCATTTCACATTGCTATTAATACAATCAAAAACTATGTTTCATTGCAAATACAATGTTAAATGATTAAAAAAAATTTTAGCTTTTGTGGTTAAAAACATGTTTTAGTAACCAAAACCAATAAGCTAAGAAAAATAGAGTTTTTTTGAGTTCAAAAGTTAATTTTTAAATAAAATAACTTTATTATTCTCATATCTTTAAACTTTTATTATTTTATACATAACTTTTTTATATTTAAATTTTTCGCAGCAAAAAATGTCAAATACTTAAAAATTTTAAACCATATTTTTTTAACCTAATTTTTTTATAATTTAAAATTTTTTCAATAATAATACTAAAATAACCCAAAGAAAAAGGCGATGCAGCATGCTAGAATATTTGAGCTAAACAGATCAGAGGCTGTTGCTTCATTCAGTCCTCGATTTTGGACCACAAGGTTGCATTAACACGAAGCAAGGAAACATACCTTTTGTTGAGATAGGCCCTTCTTTTTCTTTTATTTTTTTTATTGAAGAATAGTATTAATTAATTATAGAAAAATATTAATAAGCATCTAGGGCCACCAGTTAACGTAATATTTGAAGAAAAATATAATTAATAAATTATTTTTCTTAAATTTAATAAAAATAATGTATTAAATATAAATTTTTTTAATAATAATAATAATTAACCAGCATAACACCAATTAACTGGATCCTTAGTTGTGTATATCAACTAGTTAATAGTAAAACGGTCCATCATTCATTAATTATTAGCAAAATCAAAAAACAGTTCATCATCGTTTTAGGATCTGAACTTAACCATTATTCGTCCACAATTGCCTTAGTTTGTAGCCACAAGAAGCCAGGGCCCATGGGAATTGGTTGGATAGTCATATAATTCAATTTTTGTGAAAGCTAAGGTGTTAATGTTATCCTTTAGAATAATTAAAAGCTCAAATTTCTTTTAGAGGTTTCTCAAATGATTAAAAAAGAAAAGAAGGAAACAAGATTAGCATCCCCACGCAAGCCGTCTACTTCACAATGTGGAAAAGATCAGTCACTATTAACCAAAGTTGGGTAAGATCTCTCATCCTAGCTATAGCATAGTGGCACTTTAAACTAGCTACCTAGTTGATTTTCATTACTCTTGAATCCTGTTATAGTATACATCAAATTTATGTCAAAACACTATATTTAGCATCAAATTACCTTGATATAGGGTTAATTATAATATTATTACTTTATGATTGAAAAAAATGGGTTAAGGATGATTTCCTCTACCTAAATATTAAGTGCTCCAACCAGAGCACTAGTAAGTAGATGATATATATATAGCATTATTAGGAATAGGGTCCCCTAAATATAATGTGTGTCTGGAAACATGTTAATGGAAAAGAAAAAGTGATAAAACATTATACATGATCTACACGTTAGGTTGTCTCTTTAGCTTCAACTTTATGAGTGAATATCTCTATATATGTAATGGCAGAGGGATGATCCAATTTTCCATTCTGTTTTTTGTGTGGTAAAAACGTCAATGCAAATGAATAAAGGGATTAATCTAGTCGGTTCATGCAATTATTCTCAATTGAAAGATAACATTCAACATATCTAAGATTCAAATATTACAATATATATATATATATTATTTTCAAGTTAAAGTCTCTTTCTTAAAAAGAAGTAAAATAATAATGCAAACATAAATTCAACTTTTCTTTTGGACATATAGAATCATATAACATGGATTGATGCGAGAGGAACGAATTTTTTTAATTTATATATAAACAAAATATTAAAGTAAATTAATCTTTCAATTGAAATAAAGACTTATTTGGATACAAATTAAAATATAAAAACTAATTTAAATAAAATATATAGTTTAGACACTTTTTGAATATTTTAACCTTCGCTTTTTTCCTTATAGTTCTTTTCTTGTGTGAGATTGATTGTATGATCTAGACACTAGCTTGACATCAGAATCAGTTTTCTAAGGCACTTTAGGTCCGTTTCATCAAGGCAAAGAAGGGGCAAAAGGCTACTTGGTTTTTAGCAGTAGCCACTATCAAAAGTCCCAAAGATGCGACCCAAAGCTGAAAAAGGTTAAAAAAATCAAATGCCATAAGGTGTATTCATTAGATTCTATATATAAAACTCAGATATTATCTCTATATCTTCCTGGGTTATTACTTATTATCTCCCTTATCGAAAAAGAAAGGGCAAAAGCCATAAGTTCTCATACCTAAGCGCTATCAACAATTTTGAAGAAATTCTTGGATCACCATCACAGCAATGGGCATCCAACTAGAATTATTATATAATTGTTGTAGATAGTGCAAATCACTATCCAAACTTACGTCACTGTCTAATGCATGGTAATGGCAGTTAAAAAGTCATCATAGCTCCAACATGACTTATCAAAAGGAAATACTTGGGCCACTTACTCTTCTCGTATGTGTTACAAAAGGAAAAAAATTGGGCTGGTTAGTAACTTTCCAATCTGCCAGCTGCATATGGTTTGATTGGGGAATGCCGGTCTTTATCATTCGCATCCCATTCAAAGGTTCTCATTGATTCGGATGCAGGGCCTTTATCATCCATCCGATGGGTAATTAATTGCTGTGACATCCACCATTGACTCTGCAGTGTTCTTTCTAAACAGCTGTCGGCTGTCCATGCATTATTACTGAAAGTGCTATCTTTGATCCAGGATCCTTGAAGAAAACATCATTTCCCCCTCGTTACAATCACCGTCATCCACAAAATTTTACGAAAAAGTCGCCATGTTTCCACTAATATTGTTAATCATGTTATTGTTAAAAGGAGGCTAGGAGATTACGACAGGCATGTCCTGACATTTAACATTTCTTTTCAAATTCTCGACGTTTTTTTTTTCCCCGTTCAAAGCACCGACCTTATCACTGTCCCTTGATTAGAGATCAATGAAGGAAAACACAGAAAAAGATGATTAAATCAAACGTCTTTTTTTTTTTCTTTTCTTTTTCCAAAAAGAGTTTTAAAGCCTCGTAAATTTCCTTTGACAAAAGTCTATTATTGGTTAGTTTAGCCATAAAAATTAAAAAGCCGCCTAACTTTTACTGCTACTATGTCTGAATACAAAAGCTCTTTACTTCGTCAGCTATTGAACTGATGTCTTCGATCGTGTGGAAGCAGCCAGCATCATCTTCAGAATAAAGGCTCAACTTGTTGCGGTGATCCATGGATCATTCAAAAACAGGATAATTTGGGTTTTTAATTTTTATAAAGTTCCCAGCCCATGTTGATGGAATGGCCCATCCTCCATCTTGACGTTCTAGTTAATGAGTGAGCCATGGCATAGCTACGGGAATAGAAATGCAAGAGAGAGAGAAAAAAAGAAAAAAGGGACAGCATTTCATTCAAGCTTTCACAGAAGCTTAGAATCATAAAGAGACGTGATAAGGAACAGTGTGAGAGAATTAAGGACAGGGTAAATTTTAAGTTTCGTTCAGTGGAAGTACTTTGTTTCTACAGATTTAGTTGCTTGATGCTTCTTTTTCTAGTACTTTGCAAGGAATATTTTGGTATGTTTCCTTTGGATCCGTATTTGCCACATTGCTTGTAAGAGCTATGCCTATGTATCAGCAAATTTTTATATGCTACAGTTCATTTTGAAAGCATCAAACTTTTTTAATTCACCTATATTACTCCCACTTTTTTTAATTTTTTATAATATTCGTATATAATATTTGTGTTTATGACATATTCAAATATATATACGTGTATAATTTTTTAAATATATAAAAAAATTAAAATATTAAATATATGTATATCAAACAGGTACATGAATCCTAGCACTCACTCAAATCCAAGTGAATAGCTAATCTAATCACTTGGTTTTATAAATTCCTGACGTTTCCATTATCGAGCAGAAGGAAAGAATATTAGGGTGAACCAAAAGATCACAAATAGATAAAACAGGGAGGGAGAGAGAGAGAGAGAGAAAGTTATTTTTTAAATGCAATGATATCGTGAGACAAATCATAACTAATTATGCTTGCAGAAATTTTTCAGTTCAGGATGAGACAAAAACATGAGTGACAAGTTCAGATATTTGCATAAACAAAGGAAAACGAAAATATCAAAGTTTCAGAGAAAGCAGAGTAAACCACTCCAGGAAAAGTTTCGATTGACTTAAGTAGGAACCGAAGGGTTTGTCCGGATATATTTGGATTAAGTTTGCTACGTCCTAAAAGCAAGGAAAAGGCAGTGGCAATGATTGAAGGCGGAGCTAAAGGCAAAATAAGACTGAAGGATTTCTATATATATATATATATATGGGAGATGATTTTTTCACCTTTGTTCGTGTGGATTACGGTTTAAAAGCTGAACAATTCGACACTCAATAGTTCGCCATAATTTAGTTTGATGGTTTTCGAGATAAAGAAAGGAAACAGTGGGCATGTTTTCTGCTCTACCCCCATTAACATGTTCGGTTGTGTAAGTGCTTTTCAATGTGATCCAATGACTAGGGACTCCGAAAATTTTAAATCTCGTTGCTTTGTACACTAAGCTTGCATGTTTAATTCCCCGACAGTGAACAGATCTCACATTACAGAGCACAAAACAGGGAATTTTCACAATGAAATCACAATTTATCAATCCTCTCAACGTTATAATGACATGCTAACTGACCATATAAAAACGAGTAAGTGCAAAATAAAGGTTTGCAGCAACAGTATAGAAAAGCAGTTGGTTTCCCCTGCCACAAATTTTATGCACCCCCAGGGAATTATGAATAGGCAGCCCTAAGGTTTAGCTTCTCTGTGCAGCTGCCCAAAAAGCCACCAATTTATTTATGTACTCATGAAAATGCAAAGTTTTCCAACGAGAGTGGGCAATGGGCATTGGCTTACCATTTCCATACGCCACGACCAATGCGCTCAGTACAAGTGTGATTTGTTGGTACTTCTCTGATTCTGTCACACCGCAACAGGGTCTTGAATCTGGTTGCTTCTCCATTGAGCATGATTGACAATGCTTTTTTTTATCTTATATTTCTGGGATTGATGGTAAAGAAAGGATCGAGAAGATCACCACATAAGCGTATATAGAAGTAAAACAGAAATAATGCAAGGCATCTCATAAAAAAAACATGTAATGATTGCTAAAGAGAGCAAATAATTCTTGTCTAATGCTAAGTTCACGATGTATTGATACAAAAAATTTTAAGTCAGATAGCAACATTATGAACTTAATATCCATCCATATTCCATTTATATAACAAAAAGATACTTCAACTAAAGTCTTTTAGCAGTTTATATACCTACTAAACTAATAGCCTAAGCAAGTTGAAACCAACCAAAATGTGGCCTAACTTCTGATATGCTTTTGCTCCACTACCATCTTAGCCTCTTCAATTGACTGACACCAAGCTCTCCACATAACTGAACCCTTGAAAACAGAAATCCACACAATCAATTGGAAGCCTTTTAGTTCTTTGATCAACTGGATCAAACAAAAAAAGACTTGACTGATTTTCTCTATCTCGAGCTCCCATATATTTAATCACCACTTCTCGATCTCTCCAGGTGCCCATTGGAACCAAAGACTTTGAAAAATTCTCAACCACAACCATATTAGACCAACGCTTAATCCCATCTTCACAATCATTTAGCACCCAAAACTCAAACCGATTCATACTGTTAGCAGCAAAAAGCAATGGATATACAGCAATAGCCAATAATCCCATGTAAGACATAACTTTAACATTACCGTATCGAGTAACAGGTGGCAATGGTATTGTCTTAAACACCTCTCTTCCCATATCAAAAGAAATAACAACCTTTCGATCGCCGAATCTTTGTAATCCAATGGCCACCCAATTCAAACTACCATCAACAACCACTCCTTCTTGCCCTGCACATAAGACAGCAAACTCGAAACTTTCATGTATTTCTTTCCAAACCCCTTCCTTCCATGAATAAACTTCAACCCCTAGAAAAGAAGACGAATCATTTCCTCTACAAGAAACGATCCTGACTATTTTATAGTCATTGTTGAAAGAATCAAAGCCGAACCCAAGAACGACCATACAAATAGGGTTACTTTTTGAGGAAGTAATCAGAGGAAAAGGGAGACGTTTAAATTGCTTGGTTCCAGGGTTCCACATAATGAAATCAGAAGCATAACAAGGGGAAACGTCGAGACAAACCAAACCATCGACGGAACCCACGATTTTGGGGAACCGAGGCAACGATTCTTCCAAGGGGATACGCAAGAGCTGGGCGCGGAAATTTAGAGTAGGGTTACTGATCAGCCAGATCCCGTATTCCAAACCAGATTGCGTGTGGTAGCGGCGGATGAGGAGAGATGGGTCGGGAGAAGAGCGGCGGATATGGGCGGCGACGAAAGCAGGGGATGAAGTGAGGTTGGCCCAGTTCTTGGAAACGGATTTGAATCGAGTTAGGGATTTGACGGGCAGTCTTGAAAGGATGTCGGTGATGGTATTTTGAGGTAATGACAATGAGGAAGCCATGGTTCTAGGTCTTCTTCCTGAGCAAGAACTCATTCGAAGTCTTTCCTTCAACGTGTTTGGGAGTCTCTCAGTCTTCTCTCCAATGAGTTGAGTTTGTGGGGTAAAAGTAAGAACTTATTTTAGGCTGTTTAGGGAATATGAATAAATTTTTATTTCCAATTTGATAATGATTGTTCTTCAATGGTTAAAATATTAAAAAGAATTCTTAAATTATTCTATTGTTAGGTAAATTTTATATATTATTATATTCAAATAAATTATTTTATATTTTTATTTAGATTATGGCAAAGATGCTAATATGGTGGATGAAAAAATAAATAAAAAATATTATGTTTAAAAGTTTGATTTCTAGATAATTTTGTATATAAAAAATGTAATTACTTTTAACGTTTTTATCATTGTTAACATTTTTTAAGTAATTTTTTTTAGTTAAATTGATACTTTATTAATTTATATGATTATTTTTTTAATATAATATTTATTAGAATTTATGACACCAACTTTGAAAAATATTTTACCTTATAGTTTTTAAAAATATAATAATTAAAAAAAATTAAAAGGTAATTTTTTAAGCGAATAGTTAATTTTTAATGGATAGTTACTTTAATTGAAATACTTCAACACCCTTAATTCATGTTATTACTATAATTTTAATTTTTTTGTTAATTTTTAATTGAGTTGGTGTCACTTGATTCAATAATACCAAATTCAGTCAAAAACTTTTATATAGTAAAGATATTTAAATAAATTTTTATTCAAAAGAAATGATTACTTTATATTAAATTGTTATTTTACCCTTTGTTCTAATTTGAGATTATCTTTCTTTTTATGCTCATTGATTTGAGATTATTATCTAATGTTCTAATAAATCAATAAATTTAAGAAGTTCACCAATACGAATCCCCACATTATGCATCGAGTATTTAAATGTGTGAGAAAAAAGAATTAGGAGATATTAAGTGAAAACACTTTTGGTTTACATTCATCGGCTTCATCGTTTATAAAAGTTTATAAAACATATTACAAATCATTAATGGGACACAATACAACACCAAATTTCCCCATGTAGTCTAGATCACAAAAGTCTACGTTCATCGTTCACATAATAACTTCTAATTTTAAGCAATTAAACACAAATGAACACTAAATCATATGATGATTTTAGAGTAAGGCTTGGAACATTGGGAGCCTGGTACACCAAAAGAGCAAATATAAAACAATAAGATTTCATAGAACCAAAACAAAATACAGTGCAAACTTACTTATATTATATATGTATAAATATTGAGTGGTGACCCTTTACTTCAAGTAGATGCAAGACAATGTAAATTTTGTTTATCTAGGTGGGAAAGATCTTAAGGTGTTTTTTATTAGATCTCACTACTACGATGTAGAGACTATTTTTGAAGGTGTTGCTCTCTGTCCAATGGAGCTTTCTTATGGGGGCCTCGACAAATATAAGATGTAAGTCAATAATGATGTATAATTAAGAAAATAATTCATCCTTGTGTTGAAAGTATAGTAGTTTAATAGTTGATAGATTCATTCTCAGGAAAATAAGCGTTAAACAACAATATTGTTCTTCGCGCTAAAGTTGATGAATGGGTTTTTTCGAATTATGAAAACTTCTCGAAAAATTAAATGAAAGAATGGGAAATTCTTATAGGTGCAATTCTTGGTCCAGATGTTTTACTTTTACATATATGGTTGTCTAAAAATTACTTTAAGAATTTTGAATGATCTTCAAAGTTATCAGCGCCCACAACATTAAATTATGAATTAACTAAATGAAGGCAATGTAATGTGATAGAATGAATGTTTTCTAAAACTTCAAGACTTGGCAATTTAATTTTAATAATTCCTGAAAGAAATACAAAGAAAAATTCAATTAAAATTTAAAACACTTTAACAACTAATTAAAGCATAATCGATTGCACTACCATGAATTATGTAAAAACAATAGTTTTAAATAAAAAAGTTCGACGACGGACTCAACAGGTAGTTTTTTTATAGTCAAAGGTTTTAGTCATTGAAAATAGGGGGAGAAACCAAAAGCGGGACCAGGGACAAAGTAGAGGAGAAATCAATAGTAGAAGCAAATCAAGGTCTAAATACAAAAACCTTAAGTGATATCACTTTAGTAAAAAGGGCCATATCAAAAAGTTCTGTTAGAAGTTAAAGAAAGAGAAGAGCAACAATAAAAGAAAGATGATGACAATGATGAACGTATTGCCACTACTACTGGTGAAGATCTTGTGGTTGTCTGTGATGAGCATATGATCAATATTGCTTATGATGAGATAAGTTGGGTTATTGATAGTGGTACTTGTTTTCATGTGGCATTAAAGAAGGATTTCTTTATGTCTTATACTCCTAATGATTATGAGGTATTAAAGATAGGTAATGATGGTTCGTCAAAAGTGAACAGTGTCAGAACAGTTTGTTTGGAAACTGGGAATGGGACAAAGCTAATTTTGCAAAATGTCAGACACGCACCAGATATCCATTTGCATCTAATTTCTATTAATGTTCTTGATGATGATGGTTATACTAGTAACTTTAGTGGTGGACAATGGAAACTTACTAAAGGTTTTTTGATTGTGACATGAGTGTTCAGGCTTGAACTAGACTAATGCTTTAATTTCTGTTGATGCTGTTAATGCAGTTGAGTATGATAACTAGTCAGAATTATGGCATAAAAGACTTGGCCATATTAGTGAAAAGAGGCTTAGTTGTTCAGCCAAGAGAATTTACTTTCAGGATAGCAAGGTGTTAGACTAGAAAAGTGTGCTCAGTATTTGGTTAGAAAACAAAATAGTCTCTTTCAAAAGCAATTTTTCTTTCTCTAAAAAATCAAAGTTGCTTGAGTTGGTGCATTTAGATCTTTGTGGACCAAGGATGGCAAAATCCTTTGGTGGTGCACTTTACTTTATGACTTTTATTAATGATCATTTAAGAATATTTTAGGTTTACGCCTTAAAGATAAAGGATCAGGTACTGGGTGTCTTTAAGCAGTTTTAAGCTTTTATAGAGAGAAAAATAAAAAAGAAGCCAAAATGCATTCACTCTAATAATGATAATGAATAATGTGGACCGTTTGATAATTACTGTAGCGAGCAAGGTATTAGACACCACATGACACCCCTTAAGACTCCTCAGCTGAATCGCTTGGCAAAGAGGCTGAACAGGACATTTATGGAGAGAGTTAGATGTTTGCTGTTTGAAACAAAGTTGCCTAAATCCTTTTGTGGTGAGGCTTTATGTACTGCTATACATGTTATTAATTTATCTCTTGTTGTTGCTTTACTAGCTGATATCCCTGACCGGGTATGGTTCGGTAAGGATGTTTCATATGACCACTTATGTGTGTTAGGCTGTAAAGTATTTGTACATGTGCTTAAAGATGAATGATCGAGTTAGATATCAAGACAAGGTACTATATCTTCATTGGTTGTGGTAATGACGAGTTTGGTTGCAAGCTGTATTATTCAATTGAAAAAAAACTCATCGAAAGCCATGATGTTGTTTTCGTGAAAGATCAGACCATTAAAGATATTGTTAAGGTTGAAAAGATAGAGTCTTCGAGTTCTAATGGCTTGTTCGAGCTTGATCTAGTTCCTAAAGCCTATATGCATAATGTAACTAATGTTGGTAATCATATTCCAGATGATCAGGTTGAGGTTAATGATATTGTTGCTCTTGTTGATGAGGTAAATGTTCCTACTCATGGGGTTACTGATGAACCTACTGTGCCACTAAAGAGGTCTTTTAAACAGCGTATTCCCGCCATTTGTTACTCATCTGATGAATATGTTTTCTTTACTAACGGAGGGGAACCTGAGTTATACAAAGAGGCTATGGAGAATGAATAAAAAGACAACTAGGTTAGAACTATGAATGATGAAATTAAATCTTTGCTTGAAAATCATACTTTGAGCTACTAAAGTTGCCTAAGGACAAAAAAGCTTTAGAAAATCAGTGGATTTCACATGTTAAAGAGTGATACAAAGCTAAATTAGTTATTAAAGGCTACTGTCAAAGAAGGGGTATCGATTTTGAAGAGATCTTCAAGTTTGTTGTTAAAATATTTTCCATCCGAGTTGTTCTTGGTTTAGTCACTAGTCTTGATTTAGAGCTTGAGTAGATAGATATGAAAATTACTTTCATTCATGGTGATTTGGAAGAGGAGATTTACATGGAGCAACCTAAGACTTTTATGGTGAAAGGTACAGAAAACTATGTTTGTAAATTGAAGAAAAGTTTATATAGCTTGAAACAAGCCCTGAGCCAATGGTACAAGCAGTTTGAATCCGTTATGCTTTAATAGGGATTTAAAAAGATTGCTTTTGATTATTGCATGTTTGTGCAAAGAATTTCTGATAATAACTTTATCATTTTATTGCTCTATATTGATGACATGTTAATTATTGGTCATAATTCTGCTAGAATTGGTAGTTTAATGTCTTTTACAGTGAAGCCCTTAGGATCAACAAGATAGATTCTTAATATGCATGTCACTTGTGATAGAAAGACCAAAAAGTTATGATTATTTCAGAAGAAGTACATTGAGATAATACTTCAATGATTTTATATGGATAAAGCTATAGTTGTAATTACACCTTTTGCTTTACACTTTAGGCTTAGCCTTAGGCATGCTACATCTAGTGATAAAAAGAAAGAAGACATGCAACATGTTCATTCTGCATCTGCTGTAGGAAGTTTGATGTATGCAATGGTTTGGCACTTGCCCTAATACAGCCCATGCAGTTGGTGTGGTTAGTTGTTTTCTCTCCAATCCTAGTAAAGAACATTGGAATGCTGTGAAATAGATTTTAAGATATCTCTAAGGCTCTTCTAGTTTGAAACTTTGTTTTAGAATTAGGAAACTAGTCCTTTATGGTTACACAGATTTAAACATGGCTGGAGATGTTGATTCTCAAAAATCTACTTTAGGCTATTTGATTACCTTTGTAAGGGGAGCTATGGCTTGGCAATCCAAGTTACAAAAGTGTGTTGCATCATTAGCTACTAAGACTGAGTTTATTGCTGCTATTAAAACTTATAAAGAATTACTTTGGATAAAGAATTTTGTGCACGAACTTGCTTTTACTCAGCAGAGATATGCTTTGTTTTGCAATAGTGAGAGTGTTATCCATTTTAGTAAGAATTTGATTTTTCATGGTAGATCTAAACACATTGATGTGCGGTATCATTGGATACGTAATGTTTTGGACTTTAAGCAATTGCAGCATGAGAAGATTCACATAGATGATAGTGGTTTAGACATGTTGAACGAAGGTTCTACTAAAGGGGAAGCTCGAAGCTTGTCGTTTGATTATCGATTTGGCAATTACCTCTACTTGAGTCGGAAGAAGAGCTTGTTATGGGCCATCTTTCTCAAATAAGCCACAACTTAAACAACTAAAAAAAAGAGAGGGGGAGCATGTGAGCTAGCTTTATAAAAGGCTTTAGGGTTTGGATGAGAACAATCTTTTTCATCCTTTTTTAAGTGGCTGCCTTAGCTTGAGAGAGAGAGAAAAATTAAACTTTTGCTCACTTTTTGTTCATCGATCAGGTGGTCGATTGAGCTCTGTTTCGTACAAAACTTCAGTACATTGTTTCTGACATTATGAGCTTTTATCTATGCAATCAAATTTTCATTTTCTCATCTCTATTTCTTGGGCTATTTTATTCCTTTGGATTATTATCTCTTGTTGATTTAGGAATGTCTACATTTTGATAGTGAGTAGAGATTGTTGTAATATACATATTTATCAAAAAACACATTATTGTACTCATTTATTTTTATAGTGGAAAATTTTTTGGACTAGGCCCCATAGTTTTTATGGTTTTCCATGTTAACAAACAAAAATTTTCTTGTGATTATTTGTTTGTGCGTATTTTTTTATATGTTATAATTCAGATATTATCGTTTGCTCTATTTTTCTCCTCTTAAGTTCTTTCAAGTGGGAAAAGGTTATTTATTGCTCCTATTGTGTCACCTCCTTTTCCAACAATACTAACCCTATCGGTTAGCCGTGTTCTCTTTTGATAGATCCTGCTCTACTTTGCTCTACCTCCATATTTATCATGGCACAACTCAA
Source organism: Adansonia rubrostipa (assembly GCA_038381775.1). NCBI lineage: Eukaryota > Viridiplantae > Streptophyta > Magnoliopsida > Malvales > Malvaceae > Adansonia > Adansonia rubrostipa. Next base: position 7,417,299 of record JBBYHM010000026.1, read on the forward strand.
CCAGCTCCATGTCCAGAAAACCATAAATATTACAATAGGTTTGAGCATTGGCCATAGAAGTGTAAGAAATGTTGGTGGATGAGGTATTGCTTGTGCAGGCTACTGTGAAGATGGAATGAAGAATGAAGTAGATAAGTGTTGTTGGAGTCTTTATGGCTTTGATGCCATATCAAGATGGTATAAAACTAATAATTTTGGAATTGAAAAGGCATATCTTCTTATTTTATTCATGTGATATTTATATAAATAGTTAAAGCTAATGATAACTACGAGTTTAAATACAAGAGCAACAACATGATTACCAATCAGGTTACTGATATTTGAAAATTTAACATCATTCAGATGAGTTCTGATCTACATTTGAATCTTAATCCTTCTTCATTCAATATCATGCTCAAGCACCATAAAATTCCTTTGCCGTGATCCAGGACTTCAATCCGAGCAATGTTTGATTCATTACTCATACAACAACATTGATGATAGAATTTCGGCAACCAAAAAGGCTGTTTCTTTGGCCAGAAAGGAAAAGTCTGAGAGAGTTGAAGTTTCGAAAAATGAGCAACAGTCATTGTGACGTGAAATTAACCAACACAAGTTGCATGTTTTGTCTTTCTTTTTATGATAATTCTTAAGTCCACAACTAGGAATTGCATTTTTGAAAGCCTGTATGATCTTTACATTTTTAGAAGATAATCAGTTTACGTGCATCTCCTTGGAAAATGAAAACAAGTCAACATTTTTCGGTGTCCATTTTAAGTCTATTTCTTATAAAGATAACAGACGAGTGGAGATTACAACCTCCAGGGTTCTTCCACTAATAGGTTAGTGATCTAACTTTCCCCTATAAAGTGTTCTTAGAAGTTAACTTTTTATCCACTATGAAAGGCAGGCAAGAACATGCACGACCTGTAACTCGCTCATGCAATTCCGACTGACCATCAAAACTAGGATCCCGCCACTGGTGAATTCCATAAGCTGGTTTGAAATCTGGAGACTGACTCAAATTAAAAGTGAGATAGGCCTAAGGAAGAAGATGCAGAGGTTCTGAATTGCTCTTCAGTTAACCTGACAATAAAATCCCTATAAAATTTTGTGTTGAAATCGTCTTAATTCAGCCTCAATCTCCTCCGTCTTCCGTTGCTCAAAATAGTTAATATACCCAATATAGGATCTGCAGGATTCACAAACAGCTATGGTATTCATGTAGAGCGTAAAATAAATGGTTCATCTAGCTGAGGCATCCGATGGCGACCCTTTACAACAACAACAACTCCAGCTTTGCTAATGCTGCTCGTAATGCGAATCCTATGCTTCAGTTTTTCATCCTTGATAATTTCTATGGAGGCAGAGAAGAATGGGGTATTGAAGAGGTAAGTTTCAACACTATAACCCGTCTTAGTGACATTCTTCCTGCAAGCAATAAAATAGATGATCCCAGTGAAAGGCCAGCTAAACAAATACTTGAAGTTTCCAGCAACAGTAACTGTACTCTGCACAGCCTGCATTGCAAACTGAAAGCAGGAACCTTCATGAAGTCTGTTACGGATGCACAGGAGATCCAAGTTGAGATCACAAGACCTGGTGTCTGACTTAATTATTTATGGTACCTTGAAAGCTAATAAAATAGTTTGGAGCACTTTGGGCTGAATGGTTGCAATTGAAAGCAAAATACTTGTATTCATAAATAGAACCGAAAATCGGAGCTATCAACGTCATCTACAAGCAGATGGATCAACTGGAAATTGAAGAAGTCCCACCAAGGCGGCGCATGAGCTTCGGCGTCTTGGCGCTTCGGTTGACCGTCACGTTCTAGAATGTAGACTTCCTGAACCAATCTTGCAACAACAGCTCTTTGATGATGACAGTTATTCCAATCAAAGCAAAAAAAAAAAAAAAGTGAAAAACTTCTTACATCTACTATCAAATCCCTTGAATTGAACAATTAAAAAAATTAGTGTTGAAAACTACTAAGGAATCTACCCAAAGTCTTGCCAGCTGAGTATCATATACAGTGGTTAAACTTCTGCCAGTAGAATAATCAATATTTATTCATAACTGCGCATTTCACAGGTTGTGGCTGCAGAATATTCATTAGTGCATTTTTGGCCCTAAGCTGGGGGCTCTCTTCTTCAACAAATCCTCCGAATTTTAATCATTGCTTAAAGAAATTACAATGGTCACTAAAACATTAAGGCAACTACAATAATCGCCATTTGACAGACTGGTATTAAGAGTGGACAACTACAGGATGCCAAAGTTTCTGTTCTTTTTATTTTATTATTATTTTTTCTCTTCTCTGTTAAAAAAAAGAAAAATCGTACTTACTAATGACAAGGAATCAACGTAAATTTCAATTTGTGAAAATCTAACAGTAGGAGAATGCACGTTGAGAAGAAGAAAGGGCCAGATGTTAAATCATAAAAAACAGCTAGACGGGGAAGTGGCCAATTTCGGACCGGTTCATTTGCAGTTTCTGCTGGAACCTAGAAGTAAGAAAATTTAATGCATTTTTGTATTTTATATTTGCAAAAAATATAAACACTATGATGCGAGAGTTTTTTTTTTTTTTTGTTCTTTCACATAGAGACTATGAATAAAACTGTTTGATTGATAATGGATTATTAAGATTGATTATTCATATTGATTCTTGAGTGATTATTGCATGTTAATCACACTTAGTCGGGCGTTTGATTAGGAGTAAACTTAGATTATAATTTTATTTTTTTTAAATTTTTTTTAAAAAAATTATGTTAAGATTCGAACTTCAAATATACTAATAGCTAATTAATTATATGAATCAATTCAACTAAAGCTATAAGTTCATAACTTAGCTTTCTATCAAATTCAATATGCAACTGAACATATATAACAATTGATAATAAATTTACCCATACAACAGATTATCGATGTCTTTAATTCTCAGCTATGTGCACATAGTAGGAAGGCGTGTGAAGGTTGAACAAACAACATTCATCACTCCTAGTGTCACCATTTCTTCGTTTAGATCCAATTGATAGTCTTTTGTTAAAATTTAATGAAACCACCTAATAAGAAAATAAATAAGTAAATAAATAAATATAAAAAGGTTTATTTGGATGTAATGTCATTATTAAATTTCTAGTTGGACGATGGATATAAAACAAAATAAAATAAAATTAGCTTACTGGCATTGCTATCATATTTTGTCACGACAGCAATTATCAAACATTAAAATTCGATCTAAGTAAGAGGAAAAGATTCCTTTCTGCTATTCATTTAAGCATTGTACATCACAAAATCCATCCAAATCCAAAAAGAAAAAGAAAAAAAGAGTTTATTTTATTAAAATTTTTCCATATAAAAGAAATATATATATTTTGAATCCACTGTACATTTAATTGTTTTCAATCCAGTAGCAAATATCAATTAGTTAAATAGAGCATACTTTAATTGCCAAATGAGCAAATGACTAAAATACATTAGAAATTAACATAACTACTCCAACATAAAAAAGGTTAGATAATGCATGCATTTTCTAATAAAAAACATACATTTTTTTTTACTTTTAATTTTCCAGAAATAGTATTGATTTTATTATCTAAAACATACCTCTTGCTTTTGCTTGAGAAGTGAAATACAAGTAGTAAAGAAAACGATTGGTATCACGTGTGTTGTTAGTGAGGTCTTTTTATCTCTATATGAAGACTTTTAAAAAAAAAAAAAGTGTCATGTTTTAATGAAAAAATTTAAGATTAAACCCAAAATTTATGTGAAGCATAAATAAGAAAAACATTTTATCAAAAAAGTGGAAAGCAACAGCAAAGAAATTAGAAGTATTATTTAATTACTAAAAATATTTTTATTTAATTATAAAAATATTAATATTAATATAAAAATAATATTTTAAATAATAAAAAATATTTTTAAATTTCAATAAATGAAATTGAATCTAATAAATAATATTTTTATTTAAACTTGATTTAACTTGAATTAATGCATAGATATAAAAAAAGTGAGGTGTTTACAATAAGACCTGATCATGTGAATTATTAAAGATCCACTTGAGAATTTTTTTTTTTTTTTTATGTTTAGGTATAAATAGTAGAAAGTAAAATACCAAGAAAAATAAAAGGAAAAACATGAATTAAGTGAACTTTAATGACTCAACAGAAATGGAAGATCAAAATATAAAAGAAGTAGCAGAAGGACGGACAGGTAGACCTGCTCAAGGGTCGGGCTACCCGCCCGAGCCCGAAAGTCCGTCCGAAATTTGAGAGGGTTTGGACAAATATAATAGGCCCGAAAAATGGGCCTGGACAAGAAAAATAGGCCCGATTAAAAAATGGGTCGGGCCTTGGGTTTGACTTTCAAAGCCAGAGCCTGGCCGGCCCGGCCCGATTTATTATTATATTATATTATATTTATTTTATATTTTATGTATTATGTAATTTTTATCATATA
>JBBYHM010000026.1:7421838-7432210 GCA_038381775.1 Adansonia rubrostipa
GCGCACTTCTGCTAGAGTACTTGTGCCAAGGTACCTGTACAGACTATCTGTTCTAAAGCACTTCCGCTAAAGTACTCGTACCGAGGTACCTGAATTGTATGTCATTAACCGAAAATAACCATCTACATTTTCAAAAAAAGCTTGCCTTTGGTCATCAATGAGATTTCTAAGCTTAGTGGAGAACTCGTTTGGATGTTCTGCATCTGGGGAACGCTTAGTTTCCGCGACAGGAGATGGTGATCTTCAAGAAGCCAAGGCTTGCAAGGTATTCAACTTTTGGAGTTCGCAATTCGCCTCTCCATTACTCTGCTGGTCAGGGCCACCATGAGGTATTCAATAACTTAAATTTCTGCCTGCATACATCTCTTGCAAATTAATCATCATGGTGATAGGTTTTTTTTTTTTATCAGATAGTTTCACTCTTGCTTGAGTCTGGAGTAGATATTAATCTCAGGAACTATTGGGGCCAGGTAAATTTGGGTCCATTTTTGTCAGTAAAACATCTAAAGTTGCCGATTAGTTATCATTCATGTGGCGCTTTTTTTTTTTTTTAGACTCAATTTAATTTAGATTTCATGGGTTACTATTGTTTGTTTTAAGATTTGCTTTTTAACTGAGACCAACAGACTGCTCTGATGCAAGCTTGTCAACATGGCCACTGGGAGGTTGTTCAAACTCTGATTCTTTTTGGGGCCAATGTAAGATTGTTACTTTGCAAGTTTAATTTCCTTATCGGAATACATCTGTATAGTTTGCAAACTTGAGTGCAGTAGGATTATGAGAAGTTAAGTTCGTGCTGAAATGGTCCTTAGATTCATAGAGCAGATTATCTTAATGGGGGTACTGCACTCCACTTGGCTGCATTGAATGGTCATTCCCGGTGCATAAGGCTCCTCCTTGCAGATTATATTCCTAGCATCCCCGATTTTTGGAATATATTGAGGAAGAAATCAAAAAATAAAGAATCTTCTTCTGATTTCAATGAGAGGTAAATTTCTATATATCCTTTTTATTGTTTCTTGTATCTACTTTTCTGTTATCATTTATTCTTGTTTCATCTTAATCTTCCAGTGCACTTCGCGAGGTCATCAATCGACCTGCTAATGGAGGCCTCACCGCTCTTCATGTGGCAGCATTGAATGGGCATGTTGAAAGTGTTCAGTTGCTCCTGGATTTGGGAGCTTCTGTCACAGAGGTCACTGTGGAAGAGGGAACGACAATTGATCTAATAGGTAATTCGGAATTCAATATACTGTTTACCAAGTCCTTGCTTGTTTTTATCGTACTTCAACTGCGCTTCTCTTTCCCCTTTTTTTCCATTTTGTTTTTCCTGTTTTCCAGGCTGCTATGTCATATCAGAATTACAATATATGAGTTTATTTCCTGTCTATTGGTAGTTTGGTGCATTTCTTCTCCCTATCCGATTAGAAATTGTACATACAGACTCACTGCAGTTTGTTCAATATCCCTAGATCACTAAAACTCCCCCCTCCTCCCACCAATCCTTTTCTAAATGTTTTGAGTCTTTGAAACTGCAAACTGACTTTTCTTTTCATTTCTTTGTCATCTTTATATTCATTACTCAAGCCTATACAATCCAATAGACTTGAGGGCCTTTTAAGTGATTATTTAAAACATTATGGTTTATAGGTACATATGTATGAAAACTTCAAAAGCTATTGGAACAGCAAGTCTTCTCCCCTGCAATCATAGTTTTCTCCTTTTTTATTTTCTTGATATTAACCTTTTATTTCTCCTAAAATAATACGATAGCATCATTACATTTGTCACCTTGCAGGTGCTGGGAGCACTGCTCTTCACTATGCTGCTTGTGGTGGAAATGCACAATGTTGTCAGGTATGTCCTTTCTCTCTATGGCATTGCAGCCGCACAAAAGAAGGCGAAAAAATGGAAGAAGAAGAAATGAAATCATATCTCAATATCATTCACGCTGAAGGTTTTTTTTTTTTTTTTTTTTTTTCTCTTTTTGATGTATGATTCAGATTTTGATCGCCGGGGTGCTAGTGTTACTGCCATAAATGCAAATGGGTATGTTACTGCGACTCTTATTATGTTTAAATTTTATGCTTCATTGTTACTTTAGCAATGGTATTTTCATTTCAAAAAAAATGCACAAATTGTTCTTTGAAGTTAAAAGTTTGAATTGTAGCTTCTGCTAATATGTGTAAGTGACTAACAATATGTTTTGCTTCTCAAAAGCAAGAGGCTAGAATAAAAATTTTGCTAAAATGCTGCCTTGATAAGGGTGGCTAGCATAATGCATAAAGTCTTTAAGCACATGCAGTTACCTGCTGTGATCTTGATTGGAATTTTTGGGCATGTAATAATATAATCAACTGTACTTTTGAATGGTCTTAACAGATACATTGAAGGTTTTCTCAGTTAGATTAAGTTTCATTCTGCTCTCTCCCCTCCTTAAGAAATCTTTTTCATTTGCTGTCTTTCTAAATATCTCTTTCCGATCAGCAGACCAACTTTATGCACTTACGGATTAAAAAAAATGAGGTTTAGAAAGGGGAAAGACTAAGATAAATTGCTAGAAAAATGCTAGCCAGAAGACTTAAAAAATTTTCCCAAGCCTAGTGAAACTTTCCATCTGGTGGAGTTTTGCTTAATGGTTTGCGACTAAGCAGCTACATTTTGACCATGAAGGCAAAGGATCTATCATTCATGATGTGTGATTATGCTTGTTCCTCTTGAACATGTTTCAAAGTTAAAATTGCTCCTGATAGGTGCTGCATATTTTTTGTCTGGTCACCATTTTTATTTTGGGGGTGTCTACATTGTCATTTAAAAAGGAAGGCATAATGCCACATTTAATATGACTTATAAGATTTACCTTGTAACGTCCTAAAGGCTCTCCCTATTGTCTTGTGGCTACATCATGTCACTGATGGCATGGTAGAAATTTTTCGTATGATAAGATGAAAAAAAATGGTAGTTTAGTCACGACTGTGGTTAATCAAAAGCACAAATCCTGTTATAACATTAACCTTTATAACATACTAAGTTGCCTGGATATCGCATTATTCTTTGCTGCTTCTTGAAACTCATTGAGAGAACCTTTCTTATATGTCGTTATTTCTTTCCTAAACGCCATCTTGATGATTAATCAGCTGTGACTTATTCTTGTTTTTCAATTATTACCTCAAGGTGGACTCCTTTAATGGTCGCCCGTTCATGGCGTAAAAATTGGCTTGAGGAAATCCTTAGCACCCAGCCTGAAGGCCAGTCACAAACTCTTCCTACAACCTTTCTGTCTCTTTCCCTTATTAGCATTGTTAAAATTGCTAGGTGAGTGAAATCTGCACTGTTTCTCCCTATTTTATGTCGTTGCATCTATTCTTTTAGACATAGACTTTTGCATAACCTTGTAGCGACTTTTAGTTTTTGCATGTGATGTGTTGATCTACGAACTTCTATCATGTTTATAAGACCACAGTTTGTTAATTTTCTAGCACATTAGGTTGGAGAAGCTCATACTTGGTTGGAAATAAAGACAGAGGTATTTGCTATCACCAATCACTCAAATTGCACCTCTGGCTCTATGTTCTTGGCTTCTTTTATATCTTATAGACAGGAGTTTTACTTAGGTGGAAACTGTCAGTATTTTAGACTGAATTGGCAGGAATCTGCTTCCAGACATTATGTTAACCACTTGCTGTTTCGTCAGGGGAGATAAAATTAGACAGAGAATGAATCTTTTAGTGAGGTGCAGGGGAGGTCCAGGATGATGCTTAGTAATGGAAGCACAATAAGAGTTGGGGAAAGAAACTCAAAGCAGATGCACTTGCTATCTTTAGTCTAAACCATACTAGCTCGAGAAAGTGCATTAACATTATTGAATTGTGGTAACTGGTAACAAGTAATGTGTTTCCGGAGAATATCTTCAGCTAGTAGTATCATTTTCTCTGTGATTCTTTCAGCAATGACAAACTGATTTTTTAGATTGTATCGATAGGGCTGGGGTACATGCCGTAGCTAAATCTGCATGACATTGTCAAGAAGAGTTTATGCTTCTGCTCTGAGGTTTTAAGCCATTGATTGTCAAACCAGCTCTGAGATTATCTTCCAGGCCTTGATGAGTTTCGATTACCTCTTACTTAGACTGAATCGACTTCTTCTGTGAAACTTTTAGAACAAAATACTGTTTATTGTCGATTTTTACCTCACGTACTTTGAAGTGTTTCCTTCGCTTAATTTATTTACTCCTTTCCTGTTTCCCTTTCAATTTTCAAGCCATTTACAATCCAAAGTGGTCAACAAACGAAAAAGATTTGTAGAAAGGCTTTAACATTTCTCTTTCCAAAGTAGCTGACAAATAATCTTACATTGATTTGCTGTTTCTGTTTTTTGTTTTTGCTTCAATGTCTAGTCACTTACAAAAGAAATAAGAACAAAAGAAGAGTTTCATTTTACTTTATTGTCTGGTATACTTCTATTAATTATGATGCAGTATTAAATTATACCTTCATTGAAAAGAGTGGAAAGTTTGAGTTCAAGAATTTGTGTAACGATTAAGCGGTTTTAAAGTGTTAACCTATATCTTTAAGCAGGAGAAGGATTAAATAGGTATAGGTAGCGTCTAGAGTTTTCTGTGTCGTTTTTGTTTTTAAGTACTATTTAATTTCTTAATCAGGAAAGAAACTGGCTAGGGCTAGATTGTTGTCTTTAGTTTTGAGTAGTAAGTACCCCACTGCGCGGGATTATGCTTTTTGTTCTTATTAAGTAACCCATTTTTTATTGTGTATAGAGCTGTTCAATTAAATTTGGGGTGAAGATGACCTATGATGCTGAGTAGTGGTCCCTATCTAGTAAAAGAACAGGAATTTTTTCATGGAGCTGACGCAGAAGAATAATGAAATAAACGACTTAAAATTAAAGCTTCTTGCAATTACTAATAGAATAAAATGACATGGGATAAAGACCTTATGTATTCAGCCTTGTCCTTTTCATATCTTTGTAATGATAATTGTTTATACATTCATAGAAGTATAAACAGAGGAAAATGGATATATGTATGGACATGTATTTGTAAGTATATGCAGGCAATGAGCACGATCAATTTTTCTGCTAAAATTACATGTCATATGAACTAAACGTTTTCAACATTCGTCCTGTGAAGAGAATGTGGATGGAGTACTGGTCATTCCTTGCTCTCGTGCCAGTATCCGTGTGCTGTATGTCTGGATAGGAAGAGTACTGTAGCTGCAGAAGGTAACATAATCTTTATATATATATATATATATATATATATATATATATAATCTTTCTAGAGCATATTTATCTCTGTTTTAGTCACTGGTATCAATGTCGTCTATCAGATATATATGTTATGTGAACTGTGATTATTTTTGCTGCTGGGAGATGATGAGATGAAATCTTCACCCTAGATTCTAATATTAAAAATGACATATTAGTACAGATGTTATTCATTGTTTTGCAATAGACAGAGATACACACATAGAGGCACATTCATAGAAACCTTTGTCTACATGCCCAAATGGAGTCAGGTGGGCTCATTCCTTTTAGTGGTGAGGTTGAGCTTAAATAAGTGGCGATTTTAGCAGTGTGCAACCTTTAATTTTGCGATCATAAAATTTATAATATTATGGTTTGAAGTAAGTTTCGACCACTTAGGTTTAGTGAAGTGGTGTTACTTATGTTATAGAGATATGGTGCGAGTTATGATTTGCTAGGGTACTAAGGCAATTTGGGATTGTTGAGATTTGAAATTAAGATTCACAATTTTCTTTTGTGAATATTCTGTGAGTTATTCTTAATTGGTCACATGTACCACGAATCATGTCATTTTTGAGACGTGCTAAATCAGGTTAGAAAGTGCTAATAATACTATAAAATTCTTTTTCTTTTTTTTTTTTCATGTGGATTTTTATCCATGTATTCATACCCCAAAATCCATTTCTTCATTATATCTACACCCTGAATTTTCATGATAAAGTGTGGGAATCTGTGTTTGTCATCAATGTTTATGATTTTATGGGACCAAATGTAACTGAAATTAGGATACACTATTATATTGTCCATCTTGCAGGTTGTAAATCATGAGTTCTGTACACAATGTGCCTTGTACCTCTGTTCTACAAATAATGCCACAGATGTAGCTCAAGGTCCGACTGGCTCAATCGCCTGTCCTCTTTGCTGGCATGGAATAGTATCGATTGTCAAGCTCCCAGGAATAATACCAACAGTTAAGGCAGTTGCAAGAACAAGTTTGTCCCTGACTTTCTGCCCATGTTCTAGTGAGATACTGGAGTCAACTTCAATGACAACCCCTCTTTGCACGCCTGAGGTCCATTGCACACGAATTTCTCCCCTTGAATCTTCGTCTGCAACATAAGCCGACAGAGTTTCCCATCAACAAAAATCCACTTAAGCCTTTGCATTGGAGGTCCAGGTTCTAGTCCTTCTTCAGTTCCCTGCCCTGGTGAACAGAATTTGCGAGATCACATGGTTAGGTGCTCAAGATCAGGCTTAGGACGCTCGTCAACTGAGGGCAGAAGGTTGTGGTTCTCAGCACTTAATCAATGTGTAACTGCAGGCAGTGGGTGCTGATAATTTTGGTTTTGGTTTTTTTTTTTTTTTTTTTTTTTTTTTTTCCTCCATTCTTTTTTCTCCCCCCTATCATGGATTTTCTCCTTTAATTTTGCCCTAGTTGTAATTGAAAGTTCGTGTTGATAATGATTTCTGGTTGTGTGGATGCCAAGGATGTCTTACACCAGTTATCGTAAAATTCTCTGCTGTATGAAACTTCAACTATATTAATGGTTTTCAAAATGTTAATAGTACTGCTAAATATTTTCCAATTTGCAAGAGCACGTAAACTTTCTAACAGTCAAAGACTTTGATGTCGAATTTTCCAATTTTCAGGGAGGAAGAAGATTAGAGAAAAAGTGATCTGCAACAGTTTTGCATTTACTTGTTTGATGCTCTGCATGTTACAATTCACATTTCTTACTGTATTTTCAAAATTTTTGGATGATACAGAGTTTCGTACATGGGAGATGCTATGCTATGTTACCCGAAATTTCCATTTTGAGCCTAAGAAAAAATCAGGACCAAAGAACAAAATCAATTTTTATATGTCCAAACTTCAAGGGTGTTTATGCACATTGGAGGAGAGCTATAAGCTAACACATGATTTTAACATCAAAGCTATACTAAGAGAAGTTTGCCCCGAGTAATTGACAGGAACCAAAGACAAACTAGGGTTTATTGGGCAGCAATAATTGCTCCTTCCTTCATATGACCATTCTTCTTAATTTGAAGCAAAAACTCGCCAATTCACAGTTCCTATTTCTAATGCAATTGACATGAGGGTGTTGCCGAGCAATACCTTAATGTTGGCATAGGAGCAGATTTCAAACTTCGAACAAAAAACAAAGTGGGGCTTGACAGTTGACAACTTAAAGACTATAATCTTGGCTCAATATGGGCTGACCCCAAATGAATAATGGGCCAAAAGGTTATGCTTGATCTCACTGCTGACCAAGTCTAGCCACTGGTGGGTTGGCTCAGTAAGTAGTTGTTAACCCGTATACCCATACTGGATTCGCATGCTACAATGACGGGGTAGTCTTTGATTAGGGCCATTATGCTGAGCTCAAGTTTTAAACTCTAAACTGTGCTTATGAGCCCAATTCTAAGGACATTCGTAAATCCTCAAAACTTCCGGATGACTTGGAAATGCCGGAGCCAACCATATGCTGATGCTAGCTTGGCAGTGCACAAAGATTGTGGAAGAAAAACAGCCTGGACGACTTTAAATTCTAATAATCCTCTATCCACTAAACTTACGATTCTTATTTCTTAGCATGTCACAGCAAAGAATAATCCTACCATTTTTATTTTTGTTTTCCTAAAGATGGCACTCCTCTCATTACCTCCTCCTTCTTCTTATTTTTCTTATATTTCCTCCTCTTCCTGGAAACAATGCTCCGTGGTCGCTACCACCGCTTACCGTATCCGTTTCCTACCAGTCGCAGCTGCAACCACTACTCAACGTCAACAACAGACCGTTCCTATTGACAAGTCTTCGCTCATTGTTGCTGAAACAGCGGAGGAGGACCAGCTTTGGGCAGCTGCTTGTCTCCGTGTTCGCTCCTTCTATGACTTCCAGGCTTCCTCCTATGGCATCCAAGTGAGACTTCTTTTTTTTTTTTTTTTTCTCAAAATAAAAGAAGAATGAATTATTGGGGGGCTTTTGTTTTTCACTGGGGAGGCATAAAAAAAGGGTCAATGCAAGAATGTTAATTGTTTGATTAATGATTTGATAGTAATTTGTTTAGGGCATTTTAGAAGTTATCGAAGCTTTCAACGATTTTAGATTTTGATGTTTACTGAAAATAGAGTTTATCGTTATCTCGTTAATAGCTGAAATATAAGAGTTTGTTTGCTCTTTTCGTTCTTGGTCAATGCATTTCAAATTGTGATTAACAGAGGTCCTCCAGAATTGAAACTGCCGTGCTTTAGAGTTTCATCTGAAAAATCCTTCGGAACTGTCACCTGAGTCTCTCTAATTTCTTTTCTATGAAAAATTGCTTGTTTGAGGAAACTGGTAAAATCATACGAATAACTCTTTGAAAAATACGGTTAATCTTATCATAAGAAGAAATTTCCTATAAAAACATGCTGAGCTTTGCGTGTAATGGGTTAAATGTCCAAGACTTATTCTATCCATAGGCATTTCCTAGCGGCCTAGAGATAAAACAGACTCTATCCGCTTAAAAATTTGGGTATGCCAACTGCATTGCAACTAAATTGTATTTTTATGTTTGTGGCATGATTGCAGCAACAATACATGCTGAGTAGTTGTTTTGGCTCTCCCTCCCATGCACATGCAGTATGGTATAAGCTTTACTATGTCGAAATGTGTGGAAGAGAATCGGACATAGCTTTATTATGTTGAAATGTGTAGAAAAGAATTGGAAACAAGAAAATATGTAGATGAACAGTTTAGTTTAGAGTATGTGTCTAATTATTACCGAAATTTCAATAAATTGGTCTCCTAACGGTTAGAGAGGCCCTTTGTAGAAGATGAAATGTTTGAAACTCTTTGTAATTTTAGTTATAAAAATGTTCTAGGCATAGATGGTTTCATCTCTGGCTTTTTTTCCGTTCACACTGGAAGCTCATGGACAATATGTGCTCTGGAGAGAGACTACAAGGTTGGATCACTAGATGTGTTTCAATTGCATGCTCTTGAGCATTATGGATGGGGGTCCCTCTAGGTATTTTCATTCTTTGAGTGGTTTTTGTCTAAGTTGGTGGTGAAGGTAGGCTAAAAGTAGTTTTGAATTTTGTGGAGGGAGAGAATGGAAGTGGTTTTGACTTTGAGGCAGAAGAGTTACCCCAGCAAAGCTGTTGGATTCTTGGTTCTACACTCTTGTATTTTTGGTGCAACTAGCAGCAGTTCTTGGATTGACAGGAGACTTTAGATTTTGTATTGTTTTGTAAGAACTAGTCTTGTACCTTTTAGTGCAGCATTGTTTTAATTGTAAGAAAAAGGAAAAAGAAAAATCCAGAAGGATTTTAATTTTTCTGTCTCTTCTCCTTTTAATATGATACTTATGGTATATAGTCCTTTTCAAGTATTAGGATCATAAAAGGTACTTGGCAGAACGTGAATTTGAAGCACTAAAGGAAAGGATTGCTGGGAAGAGGGAGGGCTTTAAGACAGTTTCTTGCATAAATGCTACGCTTCCGTTGTCTCAGTTGTCAAGCTCTGCAAATGATTTATGTGCTGCATGTAAGGTTTGTTTGCCTTCATTTTTGTTTTTTGCTACTTAAAATGCTTCAACTTTTAAATGTAATTTTGGCATATTAATGCTATTATTATGATCTGTTTAGTGCTTATAACAAGATTTAAGGTATCATAGATTCCTGTAGGAGAATCTCTGTTATAATGGTGTTGACAAAAAAATTGAGGCATGAGAAATGCCTTTAAACTCAATTTTTTGAGTTAGGATCTATTTGATGGGGTATCTTTTTGCTGTTACCGGGCAGCTTCCAGCAAGAGCAATGTATTAAGTTTTAGATTTGTGTCTTTGGAATCAACTGGAATCTCTGTGAGAAGAAAGGGTTATTAGGGAAAAAGAATGGAAGAGGTAACCTCTCTTCTTATGTGATTGGCCCTTAAATGTTTTAAAGAACAGACAAGTTCAGGATATTCATGTCTTCTGTAAATATTGACTTGCTTCCTTAACTAGTTCATGTAATCCTGGACGGCTGAGAGATCCCAAGTTATCATATTAGTGATCATGTGGACATTGGACAGTTCACTTTGTCGATATATTTGTGGTAGTTAATTTTCTCTTATATATATATATAT
>JBBYHM010000026.1:7468638-7526811 GCA_038381775.1 Adansonia rubrostipa
AACATTAAATTCAATAAATTCAATTGAAACTTCCCTCATAAAATTAAATTTTAAAAGCATTAAAAAATAATGATTTAGTAAAAATATAACTCTCCTCTCAATACTAATGTTAATTGGTGTAGATTGGAAGATTTAATAGAAAAATAATCAAGAGTAGTAAAGATCAAATAACTGATATTTTATTTTGTCTATTTTTTTTTAATTCTCAAATCATCTCCATTTACTCTGCTTGGACCTAAAAATGTTACCTTATTTTTTCTAAAATCAAATAACCTTACATTTTTTGAATATTTTTTTAATTACAAATATGTATATATATATAATGATATTCAAGTTTAAATAAATAATAAGAATAATCCTAATAATGAATCTTTATCCATGAAAATTTTGAATCTAAATATCTCTATATCAAAATTTTCATAGTAATGATTGTATTAATCAAAAACGTATCTCTACATCAAAATAAAACTGATATTGAAAGTTTAATCGAAAAAAGAATGAAGGTTTTTAGTTTATGAAATGGTAAAATATAACGTTGGAAAATGAAGCAAATATGACAAAGACAAAAACGGTTTTGGGAGTTCAGAAATAATAATGAAGATATAAAAGGGAAAAAAAAATGATCGAATGGAAATTTAAATTTGGGAATTGGTGAAAATAACGCCTAGAAGAGTGAATAAATATGAAATAGATATATGAAAGGTTTTGGGAGTAACATCTGGAAGGGAAATAACGTAATTAGTTTTTTTTTTTTTTTTAATTCTCAAATCATCCCTATTTAATTTGCTTGATTTGATTTTTGTTTTTTTAGCTGCAGCTATAACAATGCTTTAATAAGAGTTTGAAATTATTAACTCTTTAAAAGATAATGTTGCCTCGGTCTATTTTGATATGGAGCTGAAAATATATTATATATATTGAATATTGATTATTGCCGTTGATCTGTCTAATAATCATTTCGTAATTATGAAATGTCATAAATAGTGATTGATGGAATAAAAAGTATCGGCGATTAACATAAAAATTAAAAGTCATACGGATCCAGATTTTAAATCCTTGCCCAAGTTTGGATGTGGCTCGACTTGTGGAGCCTCAAAGACCGATTTTTTAAAATTAGATATTAATACGTTAACATTAAATATATTTTATAATTATAATTAAATAAAAATATTTTTATATTAAAAATAAAAGTAAATTTATCTCATTTAAATTTTATAAATTTTGTTCAAGGTTCAATTAAAATCAAAAAAAATTTACTACTTAATCCTTGAAAAAACTTAATATAAAAAATAAAGAAAAAAACAAATTTAAGCTTTAAATTTTATAAAATAAAAGTTTACTACTAATCTTTTTATTAATTAATTATTATTTATTATTTTAAAGCTGAATTTTTTTTTAAAATATTTTAAAATTAAAATTTAATAAAAATTATATTAAATTAAAATAAAAAAATAAAATTTCTGACAAATTTAGTTTTAATCTAATAAATAAATAAATATCCAATTAAAAAAAATCAAATCGGGTACGGCGCTGTGCTCGGGTCAATAAACGATTGGGAATTCTCGTCGTAATTACCGAAATGGCAGCGTGGCGAAAAACGGAAATATTTGAAACAGTAGTGGTAATTTGTCAAAGAGAGAAATAGAGTAGTCAAAGAGAGCCTTGTTTACGAGATAATCAAATCACAGAAGCATAGAAAGGAAGGAAAAAATTAAAAAAGAAAGAAAGAAGAGAAACAAAATTTAACGAATGTTCTAATCTTTTCCAGGTCGATCCCTCCGTTTCTCTCTTTCTTCGCTTAGAAGATCCGATCGAGCTTGAACGGCTCCGCACTTGGCTCGAACCCTCGAAAGGTACTCTAGTTTTTCCTTTTTCACTGCAAGAAAATTGTGTTCTCCGAATTTTAGATCTCTCCGCTGGTCGTTTTCAGCTGTAGCCGATTTAAGTTCCGAACATTTTTCATGTCTTTTTCGAATTGCTTATAATCACTTTTTATTGGCATTTACTAGGGTCTCTTATAATCCGAATTTTTGCAAATTAATGCGTCGATAATATCTCTTCTTTCTAACCCTCCCTGTTTGGTTGCTTTGACAATGAAGGAAAAAGGTATAAGTTTAGCTTAGGTCATATAGTTGTTCAGGTCTCTTACACTCTTTTAGAAATTTGAATTCTGAAATAGAATTAGATAATTATATTGGTATATTTTCAGGTGTAAGATCTCGTCAATTAACATGGCAATGATTGATGAGCCATTATATCCCATTGCGGTGTTGATTGATGAGCTCAAGAATGAAGATATCCAGCTTTGTTTGAACACAATCCGTAGACTCTCTACAATTGCACGTGCCCTTGGTGAAGAAAGGACACGGAAAGAATTGATTCCATTTCTGAGTGAGAACAATGATGACGATGATGAAGTTCTCCTTGCCATGGCAGAAGAACTGGGAGTTTTTATTCCTTATGTTGGAGGTGTGGAATATGCTAATGTACTGTTACCTCCGTTGGAGACACTTTGCACTGTTGAGGAAACTTGTGTGAGGGAGAAGGCTGTGGAGTCGTTGTGTAGAATTGGTGCCCAGATGACAGAGCAGGACTTGGTTGAATCCTTTATTCCACTAGTGAAGGTTGGCTTCCGCTTTGTGCTGTCATTTTCCTCATACTCTGTGTGTGTGTACTTATATATTCCATAGTTTTAGATATTTAGTGAGATAGAATTTAGGAATTTGAATGCCATGAAATGCAGATGCATAATATGGTGTGCCTATATTCTTTTCAATTTCTTAGGAAAGATGAGATAAAATATTGCGACAAGGATTTGTAAGAATTTGATCTAGAGTTTGATTTTGGCTTTAAAGTTTGTGTGCTCTAAGATTGTTAGTGGAAGAATGATGATCTTTAATTATGCTTGAAAACTCTGTAAACCAGACAATTGATGAAAGTGCACTGGCATTACGTGTTTCGTGATTCTAGATTGGCATATGCTGGTCTTCCATAAACTGATGCTCTGCCATGTTCTGATTTGGATAATTTACCATATGCTATGATAATGTTCTGCTGCTCTGCTCTGACTAGAGCGTGGTGTTATCTTGGATATATGCTTAAGTTCATTTTTAATTGTAATCATAATTAATACTTGATTTAGTTTTACCATATCACAAATAGACTGACTGTCCTTGCTTTGAATGTTATTGTCTGCAAAATCCAGAGATTGGCTGCTGGTGAGTGGTTTACAGCTCGAGTTTCCTCATGTGGCTTGTTTCATATTGCATACCCAAGTGCCCCAGAGGCATTAAAAACTGAACTGAGAGCAATATACAGTCAGCTTTGCCAAGATGACATGCCCATGGTTAGGAGATCTGCTGCAACAAATCTTGGAAAATTTGCTATTACTGTAGAAGCACCTCATTTGAAGGTGGACATCATGTCTATGTTTGATGATCTGACGCAAGATGGTATGTAGATAAACCTAATATATCTTTTGATTTGAAGGCCACTTGAGTTATTTGCTTTAAAGCTGCAGGATAATTAATTTGAGTTAATCCTGGTCAAAATCATGAGGGAAGAGTTAGTAGCCTTATGGTGCTTTTCTTCCTTTGAGAGGGGGTCTGGGTGCAAACATGTAGGAAGGAAGAGGAATTGGAAAATGTGTAGTGAGCTGGTCCTTTATAGTTCCAAGGAATGTTGCTTTTAATTTTCCATTAAAAAAAAAAAGGGAAAGTTTTTTTCAATTTTGCATCTTCATCTTTCTGATAAATTAAAGGTGTGTTGCTTATGAGCATGAGTCAATGACATTCGCCCAAAAAAATTAGATCTTTGAATGTTTGGGCAGTCTTATCAGCAAAGATGGTTATAACTTTTTTTTTTCTCCTGCAACATTTTGAAACAATAATGTGGAAAACCTGTGAAATTTATCTAGCGTCTCATGTGAAGCTAACTAAGGTCAATGATGTACTTTATGGGTGGTTGACCTTATTGTTATAAATAAAAATATAAACAAATCACTTGTCTATGATTCGTTTGTTTGTACTTAAGCATTTTATCATCCATATTTAATTTTCCAGTATGTTGTGAGGTTCATACTTTACAGGAGGGCTTGAATGCTCATTTTTTCCTCAAATTTTCATCCCTGCAGACCAAGATTCTGTTCGATTATTGGCCATTGAGGGTTGTGCAGCTCTTGGAAAGTTGTTGGAGCCCCAAGATTGCGTGAAGCATATTCTCCTTGTCATAGTTAATTTCTCGCAGGTAAACCATGTGATAAAATATTATGTTACAAACATGTTAGGGTCTCTAAGATTGCTCCATCTGTGTCTTATTTTGTCACTTTTCCCAACTTTCTGAGGAGTGAGGAAGTCAGGGCAAACCATTTTATTGTGGTTTTCTTCTGCTTGAGTAGTACATTTTTTACAAATGTTTTTAAGCTCTTTGCATTTTTTTCTAAAACTTATGAAAATGCATTTTCCCCCTCTATCTGAAAATAGCCGTTGAGGAGATTGGGGATTTCTTTTGCCCTTTTACACCGTCCTTGAAGATAAAACTTAGCCCAATGTTTTTTGGAACACATGACCCTCTTGGATCCCAGCTGTGTTAAAAAAAACTAGTGTCATAACTGTTTTTCTTTTTTTTTTTTTTGGTGTATTTTGAATGAAATGGATTATCACTTTATGTATGATTTCACCTCAAACTGCCCTGCATGGTGTTCATTTTGGTATGAGAGCTTTCAATCTGTGTTATACTACTCTGTGGGGATCCCTCATATATTTAGATTTTATCAAGGTCTTGATATGTGATGGTTATATTCCCCTACTAGAAATTGATTAACCACAAGGTTGTAAATGTTATGTGCTCTATAACTTCTCTTTTTCTTTTTCATTTTTTAGAATATATCTTGTGTTTATGTTTGGTGGACGGTTAATTTCAAGGCAAAGTATTTAGCTCTTCTCACTTCTAGAAGTGAAATGAAATGGAAACTATCATTCTCTTAATTGATTTTTCCCTTTCTCCTCTCGCTTTTGCATTCTTCAGTCTGGTAATCCATATTTATGGGTGGTTTGTTTTTCGGTATTACTTTTGCTTCTAGGATAAGTCTTGGCGTGTCCGTTACATGGTTGCAAATCAACTGTATGAGTTATGTGAAGCTGTTGGTCCTGAGCCTACTAGGTAATCTCTATTATGTGACATAAATCAATTATAGTTTTTGCTTTCGTGACATCTATTGCTATGTCTGTTTCCTCCTCCATTTTACCTTTTTATTTTTTTTCCTGTTGTCCCTGATTTCTATTGATGAATTTCCTTTCTATTTAATCGGAAACCCATGCAGTTGGCTTAGGTTATTTATCAGCTATCATCGAAACGGACTTTTCTTACACTCTTACATTACTTTGAATTATGTTCTTGAGTTATAATTGAATGACATTTCTTTGAATTATGTTCTTGAGTTATAATTGAATGACATTACTTTGAATTACTTGAGTTATAATTGAATGATATTGTAAGGTTTACACGTTCAGGTCGGACCTAGTTCCTGCATATGTTCGCCTGCTTTGTGATAATGAAGCTGAAGTTCGGATAGCTGCTGCTGGAAAAGTAACTAAGTTTTGCCGAATTCTGAATCCAGAATTAGCAATTCAGCATATTCTTCCTTGTGTCAAGGTAGCCTACTTTATCCAAGTTTGCATTCATATATTTCTGTAATTTAGTTTTTCCACTCTCTAGCAATATCCTGTCTAAATTAGTTAATGTTGCCTACTGTAGGAACTATCAACAGATTCATCCCAGCATGTTCGTTCTGCTTTAGCTTCAGTTATAATGGGAATGGCACCTGTGTTAGGGAAGGTAACCATTCGGTCTTGTCTTGTGCTAGGATAGCCTACCTTCAATGAAATTCATTTGTTTTGGAATTGGCATAATAGGTAACATGATGCTTTTTGGTATGAACTGTTTAGGTTGTTGGATAGACCAAAAAAATTCATATTGATTCTAAAAGGCATTGTTTCTGTTGTTCTGTTGCATTATAATTAGAATTGTATTCATGCTATGCATGTTGCAAGCATTTTATTTTTTTTTCCTTTGCATATAACTTAATTTCCTTTGATGGTTGTAGGATGCTACCATAGAGCAATTGCTTCCCATATTTCTTTCTTTTCTGAAAGATGAATTTCCAGATGTCCGACTGAATATCATTAGCAAGCTTGATCAAGTCAACCAGGTTTGTTATAATTTTTAAGTTGTCACTGAAGATTTATTAAGGAAAATAGTGAATTTTTTTTATTGTTTTCTATTTTCATTTAAGATATCGACAGTTTTAATCAAATCTTAGTTTGGAAAATGATAGTGGACTAAATGGTTTTTATATTTTCTATGTTTTACTGAAAAGTGAAAAGAGACCTGTGACTGGACTCAATCTTAGACCCTCCTTGTCTGTCAACTAAAGTTTGAGAGTTTGATTTTGTTTTGGTTGCTGGAGAAAACTCCATATGTGACTCTTTCATTTGGTTACAATCACTATGAAGTAACTTGTCTGACCATACGGTGGCAATTGGTGAAAGTTGTTTGCAGGAAACCATATTTTCTGAGGGATTTCAATAGAAAACTCGGTCATTTTTAATAGTTTAATGCTTGGCTGGCAGTTTAACGGTTTTAACAGTTTAAGCTAAGCTGAAATGACAATGTGAGCTTTTTATTGAACCATAATAGTTTTAAAATTCATTTCCCATTGTATTGTGCTTTTAAAATTATTTCCAACTCCTAGTGTTTTTGGACATTTCATTACTGTATCATATTTTCTCAAATTTTGTAATTAAAAGAAAATGAAATGACAGTTGATTTTTACCATAATTCTTTATTTCTCTCCTTTCTCTTGCTATCTAATTCTACTTTCTTTTGATCTATTTTGTTCAATGGCTCTAGGGACTAGACATTTATTTATTCATTATATGTAATATAAGTTGCATCTTAGAAGAACTATACAGTTGTTTAATAAACCCCTGAATCCTGATATATAGAAACCTATTTGGCTTTCTAGCTTTTTTTTGGGTCCAAAATACTGCTTTTTTTTTTTTAATATCTTCAAGTTCATTAAGTTTTAGATAATTGGTTATACCACTTTAATATAAATCCATTGTGAAGGAGGAGCAAGTATTATTTTTTTGAGGTTCCAATTAATAGATTGACTTGCTTTTGTATTTATGTTTCCTTACAATTAATAGATTGACTTACTTTTGTATTTATGTTTCCACTTAAAACCGCATGCCGTTCCCCCTTCCTTCCCCCCTCCCAAACCCCAAAAAAAGGGAAAAATAAAAAGTTGTAAGAGAAGTGCTGTGAATCTAAACATTCAACATTTATTCCAATGATTTCTATGTCTTCCAGTTCTTCTCCATCAGTTACTATTATATACCACTTTGAGTTATATACACATTTTTCATTTTGATACTTTAGTATAATAATGTTGTATATCACAAGATAATGAAAACACTAACTAGGGTTAAATATTTAAAAATAAAATGGAAAAAAGGGAACATTTTCTCAATTAGCATCATTATTTTAGTAAAACTGTTTTGAAAAAAATTTGACATAAATAAATAAGGGTTTCCTCCATTGCTAAGGAATCTAGAAAACAGAAATGGGTAGAGAAAGAAGATAACAAGAGGGAGAAAGAGTTAGGGTAAGAGCCAACTGCCTTTTATTTTTGTAAGTGCAAAAAATTAAGAAAATATGACATGGAAAAAATTACAATGAATTAGGAAATAAGTTTAAAGTATAATAGTTTGGGAAATTAGTATTTACGCTGCTATGGTTCGATAAAAGTCTCGCAATGTGTCATTTAACAGTTCTCTAGTGCAGTTTCCTTTTTCCTCATCTTACTACTTGATTGTTTGTTTTGGTGCTATGGTTGGAAGCACTACTAATTCTGAGCATCTTAATGAATATCTTATATGTTCAAATGCACTGTAGTTAACGTACCTAGCATTGCAGGTGATTGGAATTGATCTGCTGTCCCAGTCCCTTTTGCCAGCAATTGTGGAGCTTGCAGAGGATAGGCACTGGAGGGTCCGGCTTGCAATAATAGAATACATTCCTCTATTAGCAAGTCAGTTAGGTGTTGGCTTTTTTGATGACAAACTTGGTGCACTCTGTATGCAATGGTTAAAAGATAAGGTGCAAAGAATTTTGATATGGAGCAAAAAATCAATGGAGTTTATGTGCTTTCTGAATCATTATATTCGAGTTTAATTGTCTCATAATGAAATATTTGTGAATGTCAAATCTGTTCTGTTTGCCTTAGGTTTTGTTTACGTATTAACAGTCCATCTTTAAGAGGTGATACTAGGAACTTAATCTTGTAATATTACAAAATAAACTTTGTTAACAATATTGGTATTCATCGTAGGTTTATTCCATTCGTGATGCTGCTGCTAATAATGTGAAGCGCCTGGCAGAAGAATTTGGACCAGATTGGGCAATGGAGCACATAGTTCCACAGGTAAGTCTGCTTATGTTACCAATAATTTCTTTCCTGTTTTTTATGGTACTAAATGGGTAAATAGCAAAAATTTGAAGATGTTGGTTCACGATATGATGTCTCTTCTTTGGGAAATCTATTGACAGGTTTTGGACTTGATTAACAACCCTCATTATCTGTATCGAATGACCATTCTACATGCAATTTCTCTACTTGCCCCTGTTATGGGCTCTGATATTACCTGTTCAAAACTTCTACCTGTGGTTATTATTGCTTCAAAAGATAGGTAATGCTGATGCATTTTGATTTGAAAGGGTTATTTATTTATTTATTTTTTTTTTTTTTGACTTTGATTATGGGAATAAAAATTTAATCACACAGGGTACCCAACATCAAGTTTAATGTGGCCAAGGTGCTACGGTCGCTTATTCCTATTGTTGATCAATCCGTGAGTAAATTTATTCTCATTTTATTGATTGTCGTGGTAGAATTCTAATATTTGAATTTTTTTTTTCCTTAAACATGATGAGTTTTTAGTGTAATATCTATCCTAGGAGCTGAAAATCAGTATATGTTTCAGAGCACCTTAATATCTTAAAAATGAAATATTAAATTAAAAGGGAAAAGGTAGAAACGATAAACTGTCTTGTTCAGTCTTGTAGGAAATTTGAGGGTTTCAGTTTTGTACTTCTCCCTCAAACCCAACTGATGTGTATCACAATACGGATGCCACCTATTTTTTTTCCTTTTTTGTTATGTTCCTCGTTTCCCACCTGCTTTTCCCATCTGTGAATTCTTTTAATTGGTTAACTTTACTGGCAATTCGTAAAATTGATGCCTTATCGTCTCATTACGTTCTCTCCTGGTTAGAATGGAAGAAGCCGTTTTGTTTTTAGGATTAATATAAATATATATATATATATGTATATATATATATAAATAAAGGGAAGATTGTCATGGTGGTTAATTTGTTACTGGGATTTGGAATATAATTTGGTATTTGATTTTGAACAATACAGGTAGTGGAGAAGAGAATAAGACCATGCTTAGTTGAATTGAGTGAGGATCCGGATGTTGATGTCAGGTTTTTCGCCAGCCAAGCCTTGGAATCAAGCAATCAGGTCATGATGTCTTAGCTAGATTGTGTTCTTTTTGTTCCCTCTTATCCCTCCATTTTTTGTGTTTTTTTTTTTTTTTCGTTTCCTCTTTTCATTGTATTTTCACCCTTTAAAATTCAGTAACTCTCTTTCAGATATATGTAGTTTCTTATTTGAGATGCTGAATCCCTATTCGTCAAAGAATCATTTTATATTTTGTTCCGAAGGCAATTTCTCTAATCACAATCAAACAAATTCTCGAAATATATGGTACCATTATTAGTGCATCGTACATTCTTAAACAAAATATGACGTGTCTTGCATTTAATTATTTTATTTTATTATATAAAATATTTTATATAATAAATTATATTTATTTACTTTTGATATGTTTAATTGATTTACATTTTAACTTTGTTTCCATATCTGGCATAATTTTTGACCATCTTAAATCATACTCATATATAGTTATTAGCACTTTCTAAGAAGTCGGGAAGTTATAATTATTCTTATATAAAAATATATAAAAACGGAAGGTTTTGGCAAAATAGAAATTGTCCTATGTGGATGGTCTATTTTATGGACATGTGTGGTCTCAAATAAATATCATGTGTCTTGCATTTGATTTTTTTTTTTATTGCATTGTATAAAATATTTTATACAATAAATTATATTTATTTACTGTTGATATTTATAATTGATATACATTTTAATTTTATTTCTATATCTTGCATAATTATTGACTGCCTTAAAATAATTAAAATATTTATATAAAATATTGTTATTAGCATTTTCTAACAAGGTTTTATTATTATTACTTATTAATTAATATTATAATTGTCTATGAAAATTACTCTAAATTTGAAATTGGTATCTTGATGACTTAAGTTGATTATTAATTGTAAAATATGCAGTCAAACAATCATTTAAAAATTTCAAATTATTCTCCATGGTTGTCACCATAAACATGATATTTTGAAATTCTAATATTCACTTTCTAAATTTCTTAACCTATGACTTATTTTTGGTTCTACCTCTTAAGCTGTGTATATGTCATGCATCTAATACCTAATATTAATGTATAAAAGTTAACGTTTTGACATGTCAAATATCTTGAATGCCTCAATTTAATTATAAAATTTGATTGGATTTCAATTAAAGTTTTAATTATATTTAACTCAATTTCTGGTCAAAATTTATTTTATTATTATTGACTACGTTAAATCATATCTATGTGTTATTATTAGCATTTTCTAACAAGTAGTGAAAGAACAATTAAAAAGGTGTTATTATTTATTGATATCATAATTGTCTGCATAAATTACCCTAAATTTAAACTGTCATTTACTTTATTTTTAATCTCCAAATTCCATATATATTACTTTGAATTTAGTTTTTAACTATTCTAAATTCAAAATTATATATTTAATCTTTATTTTAGTAATCTTTAATTAGTTTTGATCTTATTTTCCTCCTATATTAATTTAAAGTCAAAATGGTAGATTATCATTAATATTCATTTATAGTTCTAAATTTATTAATTTTCCATATATAAATAAATTATAATTAAATTACCTTAAATCACTCTCAATTTAAAATTTTAAAAATCTAACTTCAACATTATAAATTGGTTTTCTTTGATGCATTAGAATATAAGGTTTGAAAGTTCGATAGCTCTTCAATCATTCTATTTGATTATTTTCTATATTTTCTTCATTAGTTAGTTTAATTTGATTTCATTTGGTGGTATTTATATTTGTTATTATTTAATTTAATTATTTTTATATTTTCTTCATTAGTTTGTTTTAATTTGACTCCATTTGATGGTATTTATATCTATTATTACTAATTTAACCTTATATATTTTTATGCTTTTTTTACTATGCTATGATTATTAGTTATGTTAGCTTTGAATTAATCTCAGTTTGGATATAGCTAAAACTTAGGTTTAATTAGCTTGTGTTCAAATATTTTCAAATTAGTATTTTTCCATGAATTAATTAAAAACACATTGAAAAATACTAGAATGTGTTTTAACTCCTTTAAGCACTAAAAAATGTATTTTTAATGCATACTTTGGTATAAAACATTTTTGGGATAAGTTTTATAAGTTCTAAAGTCATGAAAAACCTTTTAAAGATGATTTTTATATGAATGTATCAATACCCTAAATATTTGTATCGATACAACGCTTGACAGTAGCTAAATATCCTTAAAATGAAAAAATCACTATTATGTATCGGTACATCCTAAAATGTATTTATACATTCTAAAATATATTGATACAATGTATTGTAACGATCATATTTTGAACGAACAAAGGCAATGTATTGATAAACAACATAATGTATTAATACAATCTAGTGCAAATAAAAGGAAATCATTCAAATAAAGCCTCCAATAGCTATATTACTCCACTAAACATTTCCAACGGTCATTTTCATAGTCAAGGCTATAAATAAGCCTTTTCAACACCTCCAACAAGATAATGAACCAAGAGATTAAGCTTAGAGTCGTATTTTTCATCTCTTTCATATTTTTAAGTTTTTTTTGGGTATAAGATTAATTCTTTCTATCCATTCTTGTATTCTTTGTATTTTATCTCTATAATTATCATCATTTGTGCTTAAACTCTTGTAAACACCTAACCTTTAGAGGTTTTACTGTTTACATTAAAATGTTTGTAATACGGGGGTTCCACTTAGCTATTGAAAAGTAGAGAAGGGTTCTATCTTAGTTACAAAAGATAAGGAGTGTAAAGGTTATACCTTGTCTCTGAAAAATAGACAATTGAAGTTAGTGAATTGGGAAAATCTGACGCAAGTGAGGTCGAGGTAAAAGACGTAGCCAATTAAGGCCGAACCTTTTTAACTACTTGAGTTTGCATCTTCTTCCTTAGCTTTTTAATTGCTTTTATTTATTCATGAACATTGCTCTCTAAAGTATATAGCTTAGATTTTTCATTCTTATTTATCAAAGTTTTAATTTGCTAAAGTTTTTGAGAAATTTATTCACCCCCTCTTAATTTTCATTCACCACTAAAAGATCTATCAATTAGTATCAGAGCTTGGTTTCATTTTAAAAGGCTTAACATCCTTAAGGAAAAATTAACAAAAGACCAAGCAAAATGGAAAGTCGTGACATAATGGCAATGGGGCTTGAAGGACATTCAATTATGATGCCTCCTCTTTTCGGTGAAAAAGATTATGCATATTGGAAGATGAGAATGAGGCTATTTATCCAAGCCAATGTTTATCAAGTATAGAAGATAATCATGTAGGGTCCACTTATTCCAATGAAAATGGTGGGAGATGAAGAAGTCCCCAAGGAAAAAAGTCACTGGAATGAAAAAGACACCAAGATGACTCAATTAAATGTCAAGGCCGTGCAAACTTTCCTTTGCATATTAGGGTCAAATGAATATAACTGAGTGTTTTTATGTGATAACGCCAAAGAGATATAGGACAAGTTAGCTATCACACATGAAGGGACCAATCAAGTCAAGGAGTCCAAGATAAGGCAAGGAAAATTGGAGTTGCACTGAAGGCTTTCACAAGTGAAAAAGAGGAGGATGATGAAGATATGTAAAGATTCAAGAAATTCATGAAGATGGATAAGGGCAAATCATCTCAATCTAAAAAGATTAACAAGGTGATATGCTACAATTGCAATGAATCGAGCCATGTCAAATCCGATTGCCCATTGTTGAAAAAGTAGAAAAAGAAGGCATTTGTAGTAACTTGGAGTTATAGTGACTCTTTTGACGATGATGACTCTAAGGAAGATCGAATTGGAAACCTTTGCTTAATGGCTCTTGATGAGCCTAAAGTAACTTCAAATGCTCCAAATTTAAATTTCTATATATTTGATGAGTTACAAAATTTATTTGATGATCTTGTAGTTTAGTTTGAGGAAATGAACTCTAAATACAATATTTCAAAAATTAAAGTTGAAAATGATTTAGTATTAAAATCAGAACTTGTTTTAGAGAATGAAAACAAAGACTCAAAACATGATTTTAAGGACTCCAAGCTAAGAATTGAAATTTTAGACAAAGTCAACATTGATTTGAAAAACAAACTTGAAAGCTTGGAAAAGAAAAAAAATCATTTTAGACAAATCTTTTTAAGTTATATGACCAAATGCTCACATTGCAATTTTCATGGCATAATGTGCATACTTATCCTATTAAGAAAAGAACAAAATTTAAAGTTAAGCAAGTATGGGTTCCTAAGGAAACAAAACGCTTTAAGACTAACCTCTAAGGACCCAAAACAATTTAGGTACCAAAATACAAGTGAAAGTCTCTTATAGGTACGTTAGAGCAATGGAGAGCAAAACAATATAAATGGATGCTCTAAACACACAAGGAAATGTGATAGGTAACCTCGAAGCTAAAAGCTTATTTTTTTGTTGTTACATATTTATGATATATATATTTCATGCTCTATTGGAAAATATTTTTATGAAATATTGTTTTGATGCAAAATGATTTTGATAAAAATTTACATTTTGCATTTTGAGTGATTATGAGCTTAATTGTATATGCATTTGATGTTTTGGTGCTTTATGATGCTATGTTAAATTGATTTGTGAAATGATGTTTATGACGCATGAACTCAAGCATCATTTATGCATAAAAGGTTGATTTTGATAAACTTCATGTAATGCATGATTAAATTGTAAGCATATCCTTAAAGGAATCATCTAGAGCTTACTTATAAGATATGATGCCATGAAGATGCATTAAAAAGTTCTTAAGTCTTTTTAATGCTTTATATTCAATTATGCTTGCATGAGACTTAGGATGTCTGATTATGTTGTAAGTTTATGTTTTATAGCTTAAACAAGTTTGAAATATATTGAATATGTTTATAAACTTGTGCCCACAGAGTTTGAATGAAAATTTCTTATTCCAAGACTTTTAGTTGCATATTGCTTGAAATTAAGTTGTCTACGTGACCAAATATGCAAAATCATTAAAACTTGATTTTAAAAGTGGTTAATTCAAACTTTTGATCATTCAAATGAGTTTCAAATGTTTAAAATCAAAAGTTCGCATTAGACCATCAAATCCTGGGTTATGGAAAGCAAAATTGCATTTTTAAGTATTTTTCGAAAAACTTAAAGCATATATTAATACGTTAAGCATTGTATCGATAAAATGAACAAAAACTTAGAAAACCCAGATTGTATTGATATAACACTGTTTGTATCGATACATACCCATCATGTGTCGATATATGTTGTGCATTTTGGCCAATTTTGTGCTGTTTTGATTCTAAAATGCAAAATTAGTCTCTTTTAACGGATTTTCACTTAAAATGCTTCATTTTTATGATTCCTAAACTTCAATGAACATCATTTCATAGCTCCTCTCATGCTTAAATATCATATTTGATTAATTAATGAGTGTTTCACAAATCTAATGCATGACTTATATAATTAAGTACTCATATTACATCATGATGCTTAAAAATACAAAATTTTCTATTTTTGTGCTTTAATAAACATATTTTCTTGCATAATGACAAATTGGTACCATATATGCTTAATGACTATCATTCATTAACATTTGGTATCATTGTTTCAAAATCTTATTAAGCTCATTAAACATCTTTTTTTGAAAAACTCATGAGCTTATTGAATATTTTCTTTTATATATATACATATATGATGAACCTTGGTATTACTAATGCTCATCTTTTGCTAAGATTTCTTTTTTAGTTTTGCAAGGTTCATGAAGATAAAGTAAATCTATAACGATGAACAATTGCATGACAAAAGGAAGCAAACCAAGCATACTAATCTTATCCGAATCAAGCCTAGACCTTCAAAGATTGCTCAACATTTAGATTATGAACTCAAAGTCAAAGTAAGCATTTCAACAAAGTTTGGTAAGGTTGAGGTATCTACTAAACTAATGCTTTTAAATCATTATCCCTTAACATAAAGTTTACTGACATGCATGAGTTAATTATATATAATTGGTATCCTTGTATGTATTGTATGCTTAAAATGATTGCTAAATATGAATATTTGAATATGACCTTGAGTTAAGTGTTTTGATATATTTTGTTTTGACACTTGTTTTGAACAATTAATACACTAGATCTTAATTATATCTTAACTCATGGATTAAAATAAATACATCGTTATGCATGTTCATTGATTGAATCAGTGCTCAAATGATTTTGTTGACATATCATAAATGAGCAAATGATTTTCTAACTTATGCAAGTTTGCTATGTTTTTCTTGAAAAAATTCTTTAACTTTCCATATGGTTATTTGAATGATTATGAGTAGTATGCATGTATACTAAAAATTCAAGAATTTGGAATCTATTATGCATCTAGACCAAAAATTGGATTAATAGTTTTTAATATCTCTTAGCAATTACTTTGTCTTTAACACTTATAAGCTTAAATGTGCTTAAAAGTCTACATATGAATACATGAATAGTATGAACTACACATTAGAGCTTGAATGCATATATTTTTTTCAATAATTAGTATACATGCTTCTACATGATTCAAAATTAGTATGCCTTTTTGAAATCTTGTTGGAATTAGTTCCTTAGTTTTGAATTAATCTATTTTTACCTTTTTTATTTAGGGGTAATTTGCTCATATTTTATTGATATATATATATATATGCTAAAAAACAAAAAGATTTCATATGTGCTTATATTATTTATATCTCATGAAATCTTTAATATTTTGTGTTGGTGTTCTTATAGCTAAGTATGAATAAAAATACTATTGCCTAGTTTTTTCAAAAGTTTTTTTATAAAATATTCAAAATTTTTAATTAATGGTTTTATTTAGAGGGAGTTTTATAAAAAAAATCTAAATGATTCAAGGGGAGTTATGCAGGCAAATTTACCTTAAGTTTTGTCATATCAAAAAGAGAGAGATTGTTAGCTATGTTAGCTTCAAATTAATCTCGATTTTGATATAACTAAAACTTAAGCTTAATTAGCTTATGTTTAAATACTTTTAAGTTAGTATTTTTCTATGAATTTATTTGAAAACACTTAAAAAAAAATACTAGAATGTATTTTAACTCCTTTAACTCCTTTAAATTTTTAATGTATACGTTGGTATAAAACATTTGTGGGATAAGTTTTATAAGTTTTAAAGTCATGAAAAACCCTTTAAAGATGATCTTTATATGAATGTATCGATGCGTCTAAGTGTTTGTATCGATACAATGCCTGGCAGTAGCTAAATAACCTTAAAATGCAAAAATTATTGTTCGTGGATCAATACATCACTGTTCATGTTGACACATCCTAAAATGTAATGTATTCTAAAATGTATCGATACAATGAGCTATAATAGTCATATTTTGTACTAATGAAAGCAATTTATTGATACACAACATAATGCATTGATACAGTCTGGCAAGTATGAATGGGAATCACTAAAGTGAAGCCTCCAATGGCTATATTATTCAACCAAACATTCTGAATCGCCATATTCATGATCAAGGTTATAAATAAGCCTCTCTAACACCTCTAACAAGATGATGAACCAAAGCATTAAGATTAAAATCATATGTTTCATTTCTTTCATATTTTTAGGTAGTTCTTTGTGTATAAGATTAATTCTTCCTATCCATTCTTGTTTTCTTTGTATTCTATCTTTAGAATTATCATCCTTTGTGCTTAAACTCTTGTAAACACCTAACCTTTAGAGATTTCATTGTTTACATCAAAATCTTTGTAAAAAAAATGGGTTCTTACTTAGCAAGTGAAAAGTAGAGAAGGGTTCTATCTGAGCCACAAAAAATAAGGGGTGTAAAGGTTATACATTGTCCTTAAAATGTAGACAATTCAAGTTAATGAATTGGGAAAATCTGAGGCAAAAGAGGTCAAGGTACAAGATGTAGGCAATTGATACCAAACCTTTTTAAATACTTGAGTTTGCTTATTCTTCTCTGACTCTTTAATTGCTTCTATTTTTTCACTAGCATTGCTCTCTAAAACATATACCTTAGATTTCTTAATCTTATTTATCAAAGTTTTAATTTGTCAAAAATTATGAGAAATCAATTCACTCTCTTCTTAATTTTATTCACCATTAAAAGGTTTAACAATGATAATGATTTGTTATGCTTTTTTGAAATTATGCATGTAGGATAGATAATACCCATAAAGGTTATTACATCAAGCCCTATAGAGGAAAAGCTTCATCGTAAGGAATAGAAGATGCTTAGCTTCGTGCAGCATAAGGATTGGCAAACTTTTGAGAAAAACATAGAACAGTAGAAGATTTACCATGAAGAGCATAGTGATCATTAGAAATTGTGGAATTAGAGATGTTGTATTATATTTTTCCCCTAACTTATTATACCAAACCAACTTGCCAAAATGCAAATAGGGTTTAGAAATGAGGTAAATATCTTGAAGAATAAAGAGATACAATCAATACCCTAAAAAAATGACATTAACAAAGCTAGTGAAGGCTTTCCATAAATCAAGATTTGACAGTAAAAGTTATATCATTAACAAATATTATATAAACTTGATATATATTATATTTAATATATAATAACTGATTTATGTGATATTATTATATAGACCTTTCCTAGCACACCAATGATAGTCATTTCCAATAATATTATAACATGTAAGAATTTTTTGCACGTTATATGTGATTGGACAAAAATGAGAAAATAATAACATTAAAATAAATATAAGAAATAAAATAAAGAAAAAAAACAAAAGTTATTTACAAAAGAAAAGCATTGGGAGACAACGACAACCTAAGATAATGATGAAGAAGAACAAGGAAAGACCATCTTTAACCCTAAAAATCATCTTTCAATGCATAAATTCATAGAACACAACCAGGTTGTTTTCCTTGGAAATTTTGATTTATGCATTCATAATTTTGAAGATAAAAATTGAATGTTTGTGTTTAAGAATTTTTGTTTAGATCTATATCAAAATCCAAACTAAAGGTAGTAAGTTTATGATGACTGAGTGATTCCTTAAGATCATACCATCCACATTCGAATAAGGTCAAATTGGGTATTAAAGGAATTTGATAAATGTTGATGATTATGACAAAAATTAAAGCCAGCTAATACTTAAGCTTTTTCTATTGGTGCTCGTTATCATCATCGACTTCTCCAGCAATTAAGCCGGGCAATGGAAGACAATGCTAAGATTGGGGTTTCGACGAATGGATTAACTATTTGAATTAATAAAAAAATTAGGGCTTTTGAAATTAATGGTTGCTTTAAAAGTAATTGTTGCTACCACCATCGATCATAATGCAATTGGTTAAGTTTTATCCTATTCTTTCTCATCATTGTCTTTATTGCTATCATCTCACATTACTTTTTTTTTCTAAATAATTTTTAAGTTTTTTTCTTCATTATTATTATTTCTTTTATTATTTAAATGACAGTATTTTCTAATATTTATCTAATCATATATACTTTCTAAAAAAATGCTTATGTGTTATAATATCATTGGAAAGGATCGTCGTTGATGTGGTAAGAAAAGGTCTACCTAATAATTTCTCTTCATTTATATAACTTTATTTATTGTATTAATTATATTATTAGTAACACTATATTAGTACTACTTATGTGATAATACTATATTATAATATAATGTTACATAAATTTTGATAAAAATCATAGTTATGATTATATCAAATTATAGCCAACTCCATAATTATATCATAGTTATACATGATGTGTACCTATAT
The DNA here is from genome assembly GCA_038381775.1 of Adansonia rubrostipa. Lineage (NCBI taxonomy): Eukaryota > Viridiplantae > Streptophyta > Magnoliopsida > Malvales > Malvaceae > Adansonia > Adansonia rubrostipa. The sequence goes on from JBBYHM010000026.1 coordinate 7,487,926, forward strand.
GAAATATATTTATATTCATAGCTTGATTATTATAATTACGGTAAGTACAAAACTACAATTAAAATTGAATTTGGTGCATTGCAATTAATTTATATATAATCATATGGTCAAAATATAATATTTATATATGCCTTAATACTAGATATATTATATTGATTTTTATCAACTATAACGTTTTATATATGGAAACCGTTAATTAATTAACAATTTATCTATTGTGTTAGTAACATAAAGATTATTATCTATATGTTTATATCAATTTGATGTACTATGATTACGCACATTTAATATTTGAATACTAAATTATATTTTACATTTCTTTTGTATATGATCAAATAAACTATGCACTCAAACATTTAGCTTAACAGTTGATGCATATCCCTCTGCTTGAAGATTAGAGTTTGATCCCTAATTCCTTAAATATTAAAGCAAGTCAATAATAAGACAAACCCTAATATAATATCCAAATCTATACGATGAATAAATTAGATATTGTTTTTTTTGCTTTCAATTTAAGAATACATAGTTATTAAAAAAGTTGAAATTTATCAATATAAAAAGATGCTAAACTTTGCACTTTTTGTTTTATCTTCAAGATATTTGTAACAGATGAGGATATTAATTTATGCGCCTTATCAATAGCTTGATCTTTTAGCATTAATGATTTTTCATTCTTTTTTTTATTATGTTTAACACATGTTTTGAAAGATTTACAATTTTTGATCTATCAAAATTTTTTCCTATTTTTTGCATAATTTTGATACATTGCTTGTCAATTCGATTGGACCTTATTTGATTTTCTTTGTTACTTTTTGCATGCATAAACTTTTTTTTTTTTAAATTTTAAAGTTAATAATATATAGACATATCAACATTTCTATAAAAAGAAGTACACATTTTGCAAAATTTATGACAGTATAGATGCCACTTAATAATAAAATTTATTAAATTCATTCATACAAAATGTATGAATGCTTTGGTTGAATAAAGTATCTTGTGTGCATAGCATGGGTTTAAAATTGTTAGAATGAAAATGTGCAACAACTTAAACAACTCAAGCTAGGCTTAGTTATCAAGTTCAAAGTTCAAATCTTAGCTCCATCACCTAAAATATTACGAAAAGAAAAAAAATTGTACACCTTTTGGCCCAAAAAAGTAGTAGCTCTTTCACCTAATGAATGCGATGATATGGTAGAAAGAAAATAAGACAAATGAAAAATTAGAAGAGAAAAGTGAAATGATCTTTTACTTTTTTATTGATGTATTTGGTACGAAATATGAAAAAGTGAAGAAAAAAATTCCTTTTCATCTATTGCTTGCTAATACTTGAAAAGTGAGAGAAAGCAACTAAAAAGTAAACTATTATACTAATTGAAAATTGAGATTAAAAATAAAATTTAAAAAATAATAATCTTATAAATATACATACTTGCTTTACATCATTCTCATTTTTTTTTCATCTTTGGTTCTCAAATTGAACTGATTTGTTTTTGTTAATAAGTGTTGAAAATATAAATATTTTCATTTTTTTCCTAATAAGCATATTCAAAATTAGCTTTTTTTTTTTCCACTTTTTCACCTTCCTCCTTCCATTGTGTCACTTTTGTATTCTACAAGCATACACTAAGTGAAAAATTTTATGAAGGTAAACGTCTGTTTAAATTAAGAACATTACATACAAATTTACTAATAAAAATTAAGTTCATTATTCTCATAATAAATTAATTAAATATTTTATTTAAAAAATTATGATTAGAATAATATATTATAATGTATACATTTCTTTCTTTTCTATTTGTTTAAACAAATAAAAGCTTTTCATAATACATTTCTTTTTTTTTTTTCATTTTTACCTATCCAAACAACGTGATGTAAGTATCCCTTCATTTCTTTTAAAAACTCTTCATTCATCCCCTTTCCTTTCTTTCTTTTCCTTTACTGACTTCAATCCAAACATAGCCTTAAGATATTATTTACATTAGTTAATAAATTATTTGTTGTTGATGTAGTAGTAGTAATAATAATAATAAGTAATAAATACAAGGGCTAACTAGTTGTGTCATAGTAGAGCTATTGGTTAAGCTATTTGTCAAATTTGAAGTTCCAAGCAATATTTGGAAGGGTCTAGACAAAAAAATTAAGAAAAAAAATAGGCTTGAGTAAAAAAATGATATTCGTTTTTAAAAAAACAGGTTGAACCTTGGCTCAACATGCAAAGCCTTCAGGCTTAGCTCAACTCATTTTTCACTTATGTAATATATTATTTTCATAGTTATAGTATTATGCAATAGAAATTATATAAAGAATAAACATATATAATATTATGGAGTGAAATCTATATTTTAAAACTTAATAAAAAATTTAAATCACTAAATATTAAATTAAAAACATCATAGTTTTTAATAGATAGAAAAAAGTTCAATATGAGCAAGTTTAAATGGATTTAGGTAATTCATTTACAAATATGGATAGACCTATGCAAAATTTAAGGTCTATATTTTGAGCAAAGCTTGGGTAAGTATTGATGGTGTTAATATTATATTTAGGCTCAGCCTAAATCTAATTTGGCCCATGAAAACCCCTAGTCATGAATTAATAAGACATGAACTCAGTTGACAAATTTACTAAAACACTAAATAAACATATAATATAAAATGTAATTAAATTATATTTTTAAAGCTACTACATTTGATATTATCAAATAATTTCTTTATTCTTGGAAAGAAAAAAATTACCAACATCTTATAGTATTAAATAAATTTTTTAATATTTTTCTAATTTTTTTTTCATCCATGTTATAGGTGTCATTATCTAGTTATGTTAAATGCAATTGTCAATAAATTTATTTATCATTTCCAAAATCATTTCATCGTAGATCATCATAAAGCTTGTGTGTTAAAGTAGATTTAAAAATTAATTTTAAAAAAATCAAATTAATGCTAACTTAAGTCTTGAAATGTGTATGTTAATTAACTATATTCACTTAAATAATCAATGGTATATAAATACGTTATATATTACACTGTATGGATATTATAAACTTGATTTTTTTTTGAGTAAATAAAAATTGATAAATTTTTTAAAATTCAATAATAATTTTATTTAGGATTTAATCTTTATTTGAATTTTCTTAAAAATTGTCTTATACAATCTAATATGAAAAGTAAAAATTAATCCATGGCAACATAACAAGGGAAAGAAAGCTATTTTTTTCTTTCTCGATTAGAAACAAAAGATTAGAACAAGGCTTGGAATCATGTGGAAGACATTTAAAGCAGTAGTCTAAAAATTGGTCTTAGTGTTTCTACAAACTCAACATATTTTTTGTTTTAATCTTTCTCGAAATAGGCTTTATTTTCAATAAACCTTAAACTTCAGAGTCGTAAACATGTCATCACCTTTCATCATGCAAGGAAGCATGCATAACTTAAAAATGATTTTTCTTGACAAGGAAGTGTCTTCTTGACCAGGACACTTCCTTTTTGACGTGATGAGAGCGAGAAAGTAAAGATTCGTAGCTCTTGATCATGAGAGGGAACTGTTGGATGAATCGCTCATCCAACTGGTCTCGGATGGCCACCACAAAGCAGCCAATACTTAGAGTTACCACTAATCATTTGAGCTAGGCATGATTGGATGCCTATTGAAACTGATATTCTAAGTTATGAAACTCAAAACATCGATTTTCATTATTTACATGGTCCAGAGATTCGACGGTTGGGTTTGGTAGTTGGTTTTGCATAGGAAAGTATTAACATCCCTATAACACTCGAAATTGGTACCTTTTAGCTATGTCTTAACTTAGTTTCAGTTTCCTTTATTTTGACTGTCATTTTTTTGAAATAATCCCCTTTTATGCATGAATTTTGTATAAAATCGTACATCCAGGTTTTAATAAAAATTTTAATCCCATGTGTCCTGAAGAAGTGAGAAACATAGAATTTTTTTGACAAAATGATCTCCGAATTTAATTTTGAAAAACATAATATCTCATCTAAAGTATTAGAGTGATACCGACATGAGACATTGCCTTTATGATTTTTGAAAATAATTTAAAAATATGAATGCAAAGTAAACTCCACAAAGAGAAATGTATTAGTAAAATGAAAAAAATGAGGTAATATTGCATGAAATAAATCACACAAAAAGGAAAGATGAGGGATGATCAGAATGTATCTTGTAATTATCATGGTTATATAGAAATAATCAAGTTAGCAATTTTTGAGATGCATTTGGATCCACTGGTTAACTAAGGCATAAAAATCAAGTTTGAACTTTGAAAAAGTATAGAGGAAATCTAGGAAAGAGAAAATTTAACTTTTGATGATTTTTGAAAAGCAAGATTGAAAAGCTTAAGTTGAAAATAATTACTATTTCTTAATAAAATCGATGTTCCTTGACAGAATTAATAATTGTCGGTTTAAAAGGCGAGAATTGATGAAAAAAATATAAATTAATAAAATTTAAATCATTGTTTATGCCTCAATCTAAGCCTAAAGGGATTGAAATCTATATTTTAAACTTAAAGAGGGTTGGCTAGACTCATGTAGAGGCAATCAAAATGCTTCTGAGAGGGATTTTGAAATAAATTAATTGATTTTAATAAATATAAAAAATAAGAGACAATATCACATGAGTCCTTTTTTCGATTTTATTTTGGGCTAATCCAAAGGTTACACAGGTGGGATGAGGTATCCTTTTAAAGATAACTTAATAAGGATTAAATTAAAAATATTTATTAGAATATCACTGTCCAGGTGGACATAATGTTTGAAGTTAGGACTTGTTTGACACTGACAGCAAATGCAAAGGAAATAGTGTAGCAAATTTTGAAAAATCATATCAGACTCATTTGAAATCATTAAATCACAAACAATACATTTACATAAAGAAAATTTTATGAGATTCTTGGGAAAAATATTTAAAAAATCCAAAAAAATTATCTGGTTGGCCAAATGACCCAAATAGAATGCAAATTACTGATTTACAAGTTCCAAATAGCATTGGTTCAAAAAATCATAACTCCCTCACTTGGAATGATCTAGTAGGAAATAAGATACCGTTGGAAAGGTAATCCAATGTCCTTTAAGGATCAAATATCAAAAAATTTTGAAAAATTGTTTATGGTTTAAAAATGATTTTTTAAGCCATGACTATAGTGATGCCGGCATGAAACAGGTGAAATTTTTAGTTTTTTGGGTTTCCTAGAACTAGACTCGGGTTAAGAATGCTCGAATGTCATGACAATAGAGGAATTAGTGATAGTGGCTTCACAAGCTCATTCGCACAATCCTAGAGTAGTTTGGGGTGATGCAACAGCCCGTTAACCATGTCACTAGTAAGGGACTTTAGACAACAAAATAAGGCACAAACAATTTAGGACAAGTGAAAAGGACATTTTATTTTGAAAATTAGAAGCCTTATTCAACATTGAATCCAAACATGGAAAGCTTGATTTTTTTCCCATGATTAAAAGTACAGTACAAAGAAAACATTAAGTCCATGTTAATCTCCATTTTTTGAAGTTAACCTAAGCTTAACTTGGAAAAATAGATTTTTGGCCAACATTAAACAAGCATTTTGACAAACTTGTGATTAACTAAATATTACATTAATGGTAATAAAACACGAAAAGCATGTTTAAACAAACAAAAATGACATTTAAACATGAAATTGATGAGAAAAATACAAAAAGATAAGCACGAAGATGCATGAATGACATCTAGAATCATGCCATAAAAATAAGGTGATATGCTAAGACAAAGAAGAAAAGCTTGTTGGAATTTCAAGACAACATTCAAACGTACTTTCAAAATGAACTAAGCACATAAATATAGGAAAACATGGTGGAAAGATCAACAAAGCATCAAAATCCTAAGTCTACCATAACTAAGGCCACAAGATGCATAAGAATCGTAAGATAAGGTCAAGGACAACATGTTAAGGCTCATTAGAATGATAAAAATGGTAATTATAAAGAAAAATAAAATGAAGAAAAGATCAAAGTTATACCAAGAAGCTTTAATCCTTGCTTTGGCCTTTGAGCATAAAGCTAGTCTACTTTAAACTCACTTTTTCTCTTTTTGCTATAGATTAGCAAGAAGGGCATGCAAAGAAAGAGCTTGATGGTTATAGTATCAAAGGAGAGGAGGTTGGAAAAGAGAAATGTGAGAAATGAAAGGTTTAGGAGGATTAGCATTTCATTAGTTGATGTACAGCCTTGGCAGCAGCAAAAGACCATGCATGAGTTTTACAATGAGCAAGGTCTGGCTTACCCTTGATTAATCCACATTATGACACAAAATGCCTCCATAACAAGCTTATTGGACCATTAAAAAATGTTATGATTCAATGCTTAAAGCCTAAAAATGAAATCCATATGATTTTTAAGGAGTTATGTCTAAGATTGAATGATTTTTATGGCCAAAATCGTGACTAAATTCTTGTTTTAATGTCATGGTACAAAAGGGATGAAAATGGCATAAACTGGGCAAATTTTGCCTATGTGTATCGGTATAATCAATATAAAAAGTTATATTGCCCAGACGTATCAATACATTTAAGATTCTATCAATACCTTGAAGGCTATAGTGATACTTCCAGTTATGTATTGATACATTTCAGCCAAAACTCATGATTTTAGCTATGACATAACTCTGTATTGATACCATGGCTAATGTATTGATACATTGGAAAGTATATTGATACATGTCCTTTTGTATCAATACAAATACTGGATTTTTTTATTTTGATGACATAAAGGCTTTCTATTGAAACCTAAAGGCCATTTATAGAAACCTACATGCAAAATGTGGATTTTTCATACTTTTAACCTCTTAAACACCTCACCTTATTTGGGAATGATGAGGAATTGATCTGTGCTCCTCTAAATGGCCTCAACGATGCCTCAAATAGTGACCCTTGATGCCGTAGATGAAGACCCAAACAAAATAGGTGTCTACATTTAGTTTCATGTTAGATCTCATATCTGGCTGGAATTAATTGACTTCTAAGTTTACAATTATAGGAAATTTATGGTATCTGCTTATATATATATATGTATATATAGTGTATATATATATGCGAATATATATATATATAGAGAGGAGGGATCGACTTACACTAGTGTAAAACTAGTTAGTTTTACTCACTTTCATAACTTTATATACGGTTAACATATTAACAAACCAACTGTTAGATTGAGCAATTTAATTATACTCATCATGCATGTAAATTTTTGAATCGATCTAACATCCCAATCGTATTGATATAAAATACTATTGTTTTCAATATATATTTAACAGTTAAAAGTTTTTTACTCAAAACTCGACGTGCATGATCTACGTGAATAGGTGATGAAATAGGATGGTTGGATTAAACAAATATGAATCCTATAAAAAATTATGAAAATGTAAGTAGATCTCTCCTTATATATGTGTGTGTATATATATATATATATATCATCAGGAAAAGAATATTCCAATTTCCATCAATGCAATAGGGCAATGATGGATTAATTTCAAATGAAATTTGTAAGTTCTAAACTATCGCTATTATAAGCAACAGTAAGTAATTTAGTGGCTTAATATATATACTAGTTTTTTGTGTTATGCACTGGACAATTATTTCATTGAAAGAATTTACATATATTACATGAATAAATTTAATAATTTCTTATTATTGGATGACACTGAAATGTCATATGTTTTATAAAATATGAATTTCTTGATAATAAAAAATGTTGAAATGCAAGTCCATTTATAATTTCCTATAAAATAATGCCTTTTTTAAATGTATGCACAGAATTAATTTTCAAAAAAAAATTTGGAGAAAAAAATAATTATACTTGCAAAAGTATGGGCTGAAAAAGGAGGGAAAATATTCTCAAAGTATAACCAAGCGACAAGCAATATTAAAATTATGTAAATATATGAGAAAAACTTGATAGTGAGATAAAAATTATAAACCTTTTAAAATGTGTTAAACACAACAAAAAAATCAACAAAGAAAATTTGTTAGTGTTCAAAGATCAAGGAGATGATAATTTCATTTGCTGCAAAAAGTTCTTAAGAGTAAAACAAGGGTTGCTTAATGCAATAAAAGGTTCTTAAGCCAGAAAAACATGTTTAGTTCCAGTTTGTTTAATTAATTAGATTGACTTTTGTTGGGAATAAAAACAAATTTTATAACAATTTTATTATCATTATACTTACAAATATTACATTGAAAAGATATCCAATAAAGTAAGCATAATAAGAAGAGTGCCCTAAATCAATGAACCGACAATAATCATGCATGAGAAATAAGAAAAACCAGAATAGAGATGAGATTATAGCTATAACTAAAAGAAAAAAATGCATACAATTATTATCCCTCTCCCAATTGCCAAAGGCCTACGAAACAACCAAAAGAACATTACAAAATATATTTTTAATATAGCAAGGTACCCTTTGTTATAAACAGTTGACATTGAAAGTAATTACTTAAGGTAAAATATAAATTGTAAGTAAGAATGGTTGACTCGTAAATAAATTGTAAGTTTATTTGGCAGTGTTTAAGATCAAGCTGTTGACTTTAAAATATATGATAAATGTTGAAATCAATTTAAGTTTGGTATGATCAAATTGATGCATTATTATTATAATACATATTTTTGACTATTTTGATTTTCAATCATAAATTACTCTCAATTTAAAATATTATTACCTTTGATTTTGGTTCTTAATTTCATTCTAATCAATTAAGTCATTTAAAAGTTACAAATCTTTCCATAATCGTATATCTTAAATAAATGAATAAAAGTCAAAATCCTTGACCAAAAAAAAATATTTATCATATACTGAGAGTCCAATTTTATAACATACATCTTTCAATTAATACATTGGATTTGATTAGATATATTTTTAATTACAAAAGTTATTTTGAATAGATTAATAAATTATTCCTTTTCAAATATTTAAGAATATTTCCTTTTATGATTAAATTACAATAAACTTGAATTTCATATTAAAAGAATGAAATTAATGGACCAAAAATGCATGGCATTTAATTAGCTTCATTTCTACATTATATATATAGGCATTTAGTATAATTTATGATGATTAATTATTCTATCGAATAAAAGCTAAACACATCAATATAACTAAGACAAAAAACTCAAATTCAAATATCGTTTGTTAATATTAATTTTAAGTTTAATAATTTCCTGGCAAATATATATATTGTATGATTAATAAATTGGATTATTATATATATAATTTTAAGTGTAATAATTCCATGGCGAATATATGATAAGATTAATAAATTGGATTATTGTATGATTAAAGTGTAATAATTTCATGGTGAATATATCTTTAATAATCCAATAATCTTTAATAATTTTACACTTTAATAGTCTTCATAAAATATTAACATATTTTGGTGAAATAATTTTAATGGCTAATATATATATATATATATATATATATATAAAATAAGATTTGCCATTTCGACTTTGAATTAATCAATATAAAAGGAGTTGAGCCTAAAATTAAGATTATCAAAATATAATTAGGGGGATAATTCATTTTTTTAATTAAATGTTTGAATTTAAATTAATTAGTAGTGATTATTATACATTAAAATTAGCACACATGTAAAATATTCAATATAGTCCAAATGTCAAAAAGTTAGACCATCCAAATAGGACAATCGCTTTTTAACCAAAAGCTTTGACTTTTATATATATATATATACACTAGTTTTAAACCTGTGTGATGCACATATATATATTTATATAAATTTTTTTAATATAATATAATTTATAAAGTAATACAAATTTTATGGTAAAAAAAAGAAGGGGAAAAATAAATGGATATCATATGATATATTGCTGTAATAAAATTTAAAGAAAAATCATATTTTATCTTATAATAATATCTAAATCAAAGCTTGTCATGTATTTAATTTTAAAAAGTTTAAATTTAAAAGAACAAAAAAAGTTTATTTTATTAATTGTTGAGAAGAAAATGCTGAAATTATTTTTTATTAATTTTAAATACGGTCTATTTAATAATTCATCGGTTCCAAAAGTATAAATGAACAAATAGATAAAACAATTGGCAATAAAAATAAATATATTTATTTTAAATAAAAAATAAGCTTAAATACATAACCAGTGTAATTAAAATAATATAACTTTCAAAAACATATATTATATATGCTGTAGACATTTAATTTTGTCTAGTCCTCTTTTAAACAAACTATGCTCAATTAGAGACTTTTAGATGAAATGCATCCATCTCTTTTACCAAACCAACTTTTGACATCTTGAGACTTAATTAGAAGATGATAAAAAAATAACAAAAATAAAATGGGGTACAAATGCCAGGTGTCATGTTGCCAGGCACTATTGCGCCACACAACACCAAGTGAAAATTTTTTGGGGAAAGTTTGAAATGCTTCGGGTCCATAATAAAAAAAAACCATAAAAAAGTTATTTTTCTGAAATTCATGAAGATGTATTGATATATTTCGTTATTCTATTGATACATCATCATGTTTTGGTCGTTCTATGCTTGATCATGCATTATATTGATTCATGGCTAATAAATAGTTGCAAAGTGTCGTAGACACGATTGATGCTCCATTTATCGCACCCTAAAGCCATGTCACTTCCTCTCCAATATCTCTTCGTGTAATGGCCCTTCTCCAAGCATGAAAGGCTGACTAGACTTTCGATTTATAGTTGGCTTTTCCATATTTGAAGTTTTAATAATCAAGGTTTTCTCGACATAGAAACTGTCACAGAATAGGAAGGGTGCATAGCTAGTGCTTCCCCATAACCCCATAGGTGGCATGCAAGTATAATCCCCGTATCTATATACGATTGATTGAAAGGACATCCATGGGGCCTTTCATGTAACTTCTTCTACTCTAAGATTTTGGAACTTCTTGACCCACTTTTCTTCGAATTTGTTTAGGGCCATTCTTTCTTGAGGACCTTGGAGAGGGGCTGAAGTTAGAAAAAGTTATGCAGCATCCTCTTTTCTTTGACATGGAAGTGGCTGACGAGCTAAATGTGAAGAAGCAGTGTGTATCTGATGAATTTACCTACTTCATTTTCTTGCAGAAGTTAAGGGCTCAAATGGTCTCAGCAATGATGGCAGATGCAGGTGATGTTGAAACATAAAAGGGGAAGAAATCTGCTACTACTGCCTTCACATACCCTAAGGTCTTTGGGAATATGACCAATCTATATATCGCTAAGGTGTAAACATCTTAAACTTTCTTTGGATCAGTGATATTCACCATTACTTCTTTCAAACTACCCAAGAAATACATTTACTATCCATTTCATCTTAGCATGGCCATCGATCCAAGACTTCATGGCTCTGAGGATCTGTGGTAGTTTTTTCTTAAAAGTAAGTGGTTGCAGTGCCTTGCAGTTTATCCTATGAAACTTGGCCTTTTCAATATTAAGTAGTCCCATGCATTCATCGACAGTAAGAGCCAAATCTTCTAGATCAAAGGTGAAATATCAATATGCCAAACTCTAAAATTATGATGCTACTTGCAATAGGCCAACATCCAATCAGACTTGGAGTAAATAGGCTATGTCCCCATATGCTTTTGTAAACAACTCCGTCTAGGCATTGCCCCAACTAGCCCAAATATGTTTCAAATCTCACTAATCATGTTAAAATAACCCAATCTTGACTTCTTCATGGGTTGTCAAGACATAACTAAGCTTAAGAATATCCTTATCATTGCGCTGCTAACCTTTTAACCATGTCTTGAATTCTTCAAAGGACTAAAGGACGAAAACGTACTGTTGCTCCATGACAGACACCCCTTGTTGAACACTTAGTCTTTAACCAATTGTCACATAATGATGATTATGATGCATGATGCATGTAACAATAAAAGAAAATAGAGAAATGGAAATAGGTTAATGACAACACAAAATCAAACAAACAAGAATAAAGAATGAAAGAATGGAAATTACAGATGAACAGTGCCCTAACAATAGGTGTTACGATGTCTAGGGGCAGACATGACAATTAGAAGTATCATGACAAGCTAAGTACCTGCGAACAGTGTAAACACCTAATTTTGTCTGGCCTCTTTTTCTGAAAATCCTAAATATTTGAGACTAAGAACCTAATGGCAGTTGCCATGGTAAAGGTCAACCTCTTTCAAGTAGATTGGGCATTTTCAAAACCTTCTTAGTCATGTCTAAATGGCCATATGCACACGTGATGGAAAAAGTACAATTTCAAGAGTCATAGAGAATAAATCTCGGATAAAAAGGATAAATACTCAAGAGAAGATTTAGTTTTTTTTAAATATTTTCTTGATAAATTTTGAAATTTGCATATGTAGATATTATCATGGTCAAATTTCCCATTTTTAGCAAATTTTAAGATTTTTTATAAAATTTGAAGAGTCAATCATTATATGTTTTTACTGACACTCATGTAGAATTTATGCCAATACTCACTGCAAAAAATACTTATTGATGTTTTGTACCATGAGGTGTCAAATTACCAATTTATTCATTGATTTTGAATTTTTTTATAGTATCACATATACTCTACTTGTGAAACTATTCAAAATATCATCATTATTATTTCATATATTAATATTTTGAATAATATGTTGAATTCAATTCAATTTAAATGTATTCTTTTAAAAAAATTTTCATGGTTCCAAAATATGAACTTTTCTTTCCCTAAAATTTTTATGTAAAATTTTGCTAAGTCTAGAATTTCCAAAATTCTTTAAATATTTTCATTAAGTTCATATTAGTTCATTTTTTGAAACTCTAATTTATTTTATAAATTTTTCATTTTTTTAAATATAATTTCCTCTTGTGAGAATCTTTGATTGTAAATTTTAATTGCCTTTTTTCTTGCACATAAAATTTTTTAAATTTTTTTTAGAATTTTTATATTGAAACTTTATTAATTTTATTTGTTTGGCCAAAATTTATTTTTTTCCATTTCATGGGCTTTAAAACCTAGTAATTTTCTTGATAGGCCCAATAAGCCAATTAACTTTTCCAAAAAGCCTAACAAGCCTATTTTGATTACATTTTTATTTGAATTTATTATGAGAAATTTAATTTCTTGAACACAATTTTTTATTTGTTACAATTTAATCCCTATAACTTGATTTTATCTAATTGAGATTTCTTTTTCAATCTATCTTCTAGATAATGATCATTCATGCATAATGACACACAAAATGACAAAAACATTAGTTTAAACTTTTTTCAAAAGGGTAAAAAAAAGTAAAAAATTAAAAAATAAAGTAAAAAATCAATGGCCTCAACCAAGTTTGGCTAAATTCTCCCATATAAATAAAGAGAGAGGAAGTTTCATTAAAAATGGTTTCCATAGCCAAATTTGGTAAAATTTTTAAGAATATTCAAGGTTGTAAAGGTAGTTTCTTTTTAATTTTTGCTTATTTTCTTCACTTTCCATCATTTTCCTTCCTTTTAGTAAGCTTGAGGGTCACTTATGGTCATAGATTTTGATCTATGTTGAAAGGCCAAGTGTAAAAGCCATGAAAGAATTCCTTGATTTAGTTGTTAAATTTGATTTTTTCTAATAAAAATTTGGTTTTTATCAAGAAAACATGTTCTTACTGATATGTTGTATATTTATCATGCGTATATGTTCATGATTATGTTATTTTCCTTGGTATTTTCTTGTGAACATTTGATAAAATATGCTTACATGTCCATATTTCATGATTTTATACATGTTGATGATGTGAGCCTGGTAGAGCATATACCTTGATTATTCACGTGTCCAAGTTGAGAATTTTTTTTCTTGGTTGTTGATGATGATTATAGCCTTTGATAAAATTTTATTTCTTGATTTCAGGTTATTTTGGATTATTTTGTAATATTTGAAATTTGTGAAGGCTTAAAAATTATTATTCCAAAATTTTGAAGGCCTTAGAAAGGTATTGCGATGCTTGGCCCAATCCAACTTGGATGATTTTATGATGTTTTGAATTTTTAGGCTATTTTGTAAATACAAAAATCTTAAAGACTAAATTGTAAAAATGAAAAAATTTGTTTGTAGACCATGCAAGCTTGGCCGAGAGTTTTGTGGACTCTTGTGGGTGCATTTCATGCATTTTTGACATGTATAAGTGAATAACAAACATTTTTTTGCCTTTTAGGGTCTTTTTGCAATTTTAGAAAATTTAAAAACTTATTTACAAAAATTGAAAAACAATGTTTTAAGGCTAAAGGTACTTGGCCGAATACTTTTTATGATTTTCGGTATGTTCCATGTTGATTTGATATAGTTGATGATTGGTTTTGTATTTTAAATCATATAGGGATTGCAAAAAGTTGCAAAATTTTTTTCAAAGCTATCCAAGCTTGGCTGAATTACTTGTAGACCCTTAATGTTGTCTTTCATGCATTTGTAACATGTTTAAATGCATTTCATACATTTTTAATCCATTAAGGACCTTTTTGTAATTTTTAAAAGTTCAGGGACTTATTTGCAAAAAGTGAAAAACATTGTTCTAAGGCCAAGGGTGTTTGGCCAAGTCTTTTTGGTGATATTTGACATTTTCCATATTAGTTTTAGTGTGTTTGATATTTGATTTTGTGTTTTATTTCATGTAAGGTCTATTTTGTAAAAATAAAAAAGTTTAAGGATCATTTAGCAAAGCTTTGCATTTTAGGGTTAAAATGGTTTTTTCTCATATCTAATTACCTATCTAGGGTATTTTGGTCATTTAGAAACACTTCTAGCATTTTTAGCCATTTTGAGGCTAAAATGTAGTTTTGAGAAATTTAGGGACCTAATAGTAATTTTTGCATTTTAGGTCAATTTTATTATCTAAGTTACCCATTTAGGGTAAAATTGTCATTTCTTATCATTATCAAGCCCCTTAAGGTCACTAAGATACTTTCACATTAATGTATGCCATAGGGACGTTTTAATAATTTTGCATTAAAATTGAGTCCTTTAGAGTCACCGGGAGACTTCTATGTTGAAGGTGCATAATAAGGATATGTTCATCTTTTTATAAATAAGGTACTGAGATACTTATATGTTGAAGGTACACCATAGGTGTGTTTTAGTAATTCACCCTAAAACTGAGTTCTATGTAATCGCCAAGATTCTTCCGTGACAAATGTGTTCTTTAGGGATAAGTTTATCTTTTATGATCATTTTTAGGTTTTTTTAGGGTCACCGGGATACTTTCATTTTGAAGGTATACCCCAAAAGATGTTTTTAGTAATTTTGCATTAAAATCAAGTCCTTTATAGTTACTGCAATACTTCTATGTCGAAGGTATACTTTAAAGGATATTTTAGTCTTTTCGATCAAATCTAAGTCTTTAGAGTCTAGCATTTTGCTTTTTGTAAAAATCGGGTCTTAAGAAGGATTTTATTATTTTTCATAAAATCAAAAATTTCAAAGAATCAAGGCAATGTTTCAAGTTAAAATAATACATGGAATGTCTCCCAAAATATAAAAGGGGTTCTATGAATTATTTTAATAATGAGATATCCTTTTCAAGTGAGAAAAACGAGATTTTTTTGAATTTTGACAAAATAAAACCTTTCGTATTCCTTTAGTCCTCTGGCGGCGTACGTAAGATATTTTGATTTTTAAAGCTTTTTGTATTTCTCAAGTTCTTCGATAGGGTGTGAAAAAGAATGATAAAATCTGTTGTGTTCCTCTAGTCTTCTGGTAAGGTGCGAAAGATATTTTGATTTTTAAAATATATTGAAAACCTAAGTTTTTGAAACAGAATAATAAATTTGCTTCATAAAATTTGATTTTTAAAATTTCATAAAGATATTTTGATTTTTAAAAATTTCATTTTTATATAGGGAAATTATTACTAAAAATTGGATATTGAAACTGAATAAATATCAAAATTTAAATCAACATGTAATTAATAAGGTATCGATTTTCAAGCATCATGACAGGATCAACCCTTACTTGTGATTGTAACCAACTCTCGAACCCTTTTATACTATGGTATTATCGCAGACCTTAAAGTTTGTTTTCAAGGGTTTTGTAACCCTTGAAATATGAACTCCAGTAGGTGACTAATCTCACTTAGCCAAAATAGATTTGTGGCAACTCCAAGATAAATGGTCATTTCGTAATGACTATTTAGAGCTAAGTCGATTGAGCAATTCATCTCGATAACTAGGTCCCCAAAAATAAGAAAAAAATAATGACGTATGGCCCTTAGGAATAAAACAATAATTATATATATATAGGAACGAGGGGTTCACCCACCTTTTAAGTCAGCTTGGTTAACATTCGTATCTAGGCCATGTTGTAAAAGACAACATAATGACATGTCCAGGTTAAAATCTTATCGAGATGATACAATACCTCTAAGGATAAGCTGATAACCTACGCAATGGAATATGTACACTATTGCCTAGTGCTTAACATCTGTTAAACTATTGGTCGAATAGCATAATAGCTTGTTCGAGTGAAGTTTTGCCTTTCTTGAGACAGTGCATCTTAAGGACGGAACTAAATGACTAGGTAGTGATTTTCATTCATCACCACCTAAGATATGATATGTGTTAAGCCTCCATTTAGACAACATAATGGCTTATTTGGGTTAAACATGACTTTTTAAAGTAACATGGCAGCTTCCAGAGTGACAACATTCATTTGCAATCATTCAATTATTGACAAAGGTTACATGTCAATTGAATGACATAACAACATGTTTTGACACTAAAATGACACATGTGGGTGACAATGTTCGGGCACTATTGCCTACGTAACTATGGCATGAAAGGGTAAATGTTAGAAGTGTTTCCACTATCTTTATTCTCTGGGTCATTCTAGCAGCATTTCGGTATGGCTTAACATAGTTTGGCTTGTAGGGCTCACTATATGGGTTTAAGTTGACATCTGAATTAGTATTCAAATAGCTCCATCGTCCGGTAAGGATAACCAAGGCAACCAGATCCTAGACCCATTGCAGGCTTGGTGGAACCAGTTTAATTTTATGGATGTATTTACCTATGCAAAAGTGGAAGGGTATTCACGAGAGACATAGATAATTTATACACCGAAAGTTCTTGCTATGCCTACATGGAGGGGTACTCATGAAAGCAGATAACTCACTTTCGCCTAATATTTAGGACTAACCTCACCATGGAGTTTGGTGTGAGTCTAAATGCAAATGTAAGTGCATGGTGTGTGTCAGGGAACTAGTTAAACCTTTTGTTTACTGCTATATTGCCATATTTATTGAATTGATATTTATTCGAGAACAAAGCAGTCCCTAATGATCACATGACAAAAAAAATGACAAATAAAAGACTAGTAGACAAAAATGAAGAGTATCATAGTTAAATAATGATTGAAACTAAAGAAACTAAGAACTAAGCAAGAAGCAAGTAGTTGTAGGCCTAACTTTTTAAATTAGTTGCAATACAGTCACTGAGCTATCGGCAACGTGCGTCCCAAAAAAAAATCCTCACAAATTAGGACTGCATGCTTGACTTAAAAAAATTAGTGTGTAGGAAATGTTAAATTCTTAACATGGAAATGTCCTCTGGACTGGAACTCTACTTTCATAAATCGGGAGAAGGACCATCAGACAAATAGCTGATCTAACTGATTTGGATGGCCACTACTAAGTGGCTAAATTTGGACTCACCACTGATCATTTAGGCAAGGAATCATAGGATGCCTATCAAAACCAATAATCTGAGTTATGAAACTCAAACCATTGATTTCATGTCTACGTGGTCTAGAGATTCGATGGTTGGGTTTGGGAGTTGGTTACACACAAGGAGGTATGAACCATCTTGTGATGCCCAAAATCAATACCTTTCTAGCCATGTTTTCACTTGGTTTTAATTTCCTCGATTATGACTAATCATTATTTCGATATAATCCCCTTTATGCATTAATTTACAGAAAATGATAAATCTGAGTTTTAATGAAGAAGTTGAATCTCATATGCATCTCGATGAAGTGGGGGAACATAGAAATTTTGACTAAAAATGATCTCTGGATTTAATTTTTAAAAGTTGAATATTCCGTGTTATGCACTAGTGAGACATTGACACGAAACATTGCCTATATGAATTTTTTTTAAAATGATTTTGAAAATATGACCAACAAAAAGGGCAACATATTAATAGAATGATAAAATAAGATAATACTGTATAAATTTATCACACAAAACAAAAAAGGAAAAGGGAGGGATGATTGGAATGTATATCATAACTCTTGAAATAACTAAATTGACAATTTTGGAGACAAGTTCAAATCCATTGATTAATTGAGGCATGAAAATAAGGTTTGAATCTTGACAAGTCTAGAAAACTCTAGGAGAAAGAAAATTTAATTTTTGATAATTTTTGGAAAGCGGGGTTGTCGTATCCCTTCAAAAAATGGGGTTGTAGTATCTCAATGGATGAAAGTTTTAAGAAGTTTTGGAGAGACAGGTTTGGAGGGTCTATCTTGATAAAGGTTTAGTAATTTCTTGACAAAATGACTTTGTTGGACAAATTTTGACAAAATAGGTGATATTTTTGATAAAAAGAAAATTGATAAAAACAAGAATGATAAAATTTGAAAATTTGTTCATGCCTTAATTCCAGTGAAGGTTAAGACATGTTTTTTAACTCGATGGGGTTGATTGGGACCCACATGAAGGTATCTGAATGCTTCAATGTGAAAATTTAAAAAAGATAATTGTTATAAACAAGGGACAACATCAAGCTGTCCTTTTTTTCATTTTATTTCAGGCAAATTCGGAGGTTTCAAGAGTTGGGTAAGGTGCTATTAGAAAGGTGAATCGATAAAGTTTAATATAAAAATAATCCAAAAAGCTTAGATAACTTTTTTCCAAGTGGAGATAATTTTTAAAATCATGACTAGTTTGACACTAGTAGCATATGCAGAAGAAAAAATGCAGCTGACTTTGAAATATCATTCTAGACTCATTTGGAAACGTTAAATCGCAAATGACACCTTTCTAAAAAGGTAATTTTGTGAAAGTTTTAGGAAAAATATTTTAAAAATCCATGAAAATCATTTGATGGGCTGAAATGGCATAAACAGAATGTAAGTTGCTAATCTTAGGGGTTTCAGACAGTGTTGGTTTAGAAAATCATAACTCCCTCATTTGGAATGATCAGAGGCAAACGAGAATACCTTTAGAAATCTGAATAGATTCCTTTTGAGGAAAAATATCAAGAAACTTATAAAAAATTACTTAGATTTTGAAAATGAGTTTTTAAGCCTTACCTATAGTGCTGCCAACAGCAAAATAAAAGACTTTTTTTCTCTTTGGGTTTAGGACTAAACTCTGCCATGGATATCCGAACATTTATGGAAGTGAGTGATATAGGCTTCACGAGCTCATTCACATAATCTCAGAGTAGTTTAGGATGATAAAATAGTTTATTAACCATGTCACTAAAACAAGGACTCTAGGCAAAAGAGCAAGGCACCAACAACTTGGAATAATAAAAACACATTAGTTTTTGAAAACAGAATATTTAGCCTAAAAAACCCTTGAATTGAAATATAAAAACTTAATTTTTCCCTAAAATTGGAAAAATTATGAATAAAAACTTTAAGTCCATGTTAATCCTCATTTATTAAGGTTAACATAGCTTTAACTTAAGGGGTTCTAAGAAAACAAATTTTTGAAAAGTAGCAGACAAGCATTTTGACAAGCATATGATGAACTAAATATGATATTTATAACATATTTATAATAAATGTAGAAAACATATTTAAGCAAGAAAAGACAATATTTAACACGAAAATAAGGACAAAAAAGCAGAGAAGATATGTTTGATGCATGAACACACTAAAATATGCTAGTAAAAATGTAAGCATGGTATAAACATAGAAAAAATGTTCTCATGACATGAACATAAGCTAGGAATTTCATGATAGCATATAGATGTGATTTTTAGGCAAAAGAGGATGCATGAACATTTACAATATTCATGGATGTATGGAACATGATATGAGCATAATAGGAGGTGTTATCATGACATGAATAGAGGCTGAAAATTTCATGACAGCATAAAACATAATTTTTATGCTTCAGTGCATGACAAAATCACAAATAAAATGCATGAAATCTACAAATGGTCATGGTTGCCTAAAATTGGGTCACTAGCATGATAGAGTATATGTAAAGAGCAACAACCATGAAAAAATGAGTGTAAAAGATATACTAACAAAGTTTCAGTAACTTTCCTCCCAAAAATGTGAGTTTTTTCTAGTGAAAATGTTGCCTTTCTAACCTTTCTTTGCTTGCTTTGAGGTAGCAAGAAAAAAATTATGTAGAAATGGCTTGAAAGGGCATTTTAAGGTTTTTTTTGGTGGTTTAAAGGAGTTACAAAAAATAGAAAGTTTATTTTAGTTTTTTGGTGGCTTAGGAATGCATTTTAAGTGTTTAGATGAGTGTGAATTTTCCTTTCAGCAAAGCCAAGGTTCATTTATATAGTCATGTGAATAGTAAAGACAAAGTGCAAAAAGTAAGGGCATTTTATGGTTTTAGTGCAATTACCTCTAATGTGTATAAGGTACTATGCTCAGCTATCCATTAAATCAATTAGTTGGCTCAGCAAAAATAATGGATCAAGGCCACTTTTGGCAGCTGAGCAATAAGAAAGTTTAAGGTTACCCTCTAACAAATTAAATTTACTTATGCATATGTCCCTTGTTATAGCTATTGAGGCCTCCAAAATTTTATTAAACCCAATCATAAGTTCAATGCTAAGGTCTGCTATAAGTTTAGATGGTTTTTGTTGCCAAAAAATGGTCCAATTTATGTTTCAATGTCATGGTGCAAAAAGATGAAAATGTAACAAACTAGGTCATTTTGGCTTGGTGTATCAATACAATGCATTTTGTATCGATACTTAGAACAAGTTTTGCCCAGATGTATCGATACATTGAGCTTGATATCGATACAAAAACTTGTGTATCAATATATTTGGCCAAAAATCGTGATTTTAAGGTATTGCCAAGCCTGATATCGATACACCAAGCTAATATATTATTATATGAAGCAAAGTATTGATACCTTGACCTGTATAAATATGACTTGTGAAATTTGAATTTTTGCTACCATGGAGGCTTTGTATAGATACAATAAAGCCTTGTATTGATAGATACATTCAAAAAGTTAATTTTATGCACTTTGGCTTTTCAAACACCTTACCTTAGTAAAAAAGGATAGGGAACCAATCCATGCTTATCCAAATGACTCTAATGATGCCTGAAAATGAAATTTTTTGAGATCCTTCCCCAAAAATCTTTTGCTTAGTGCCGTGTCGACTAATAGTGCCGACAACATAATGCTCGACATTTGTCCTCTTTTTTATTTTTATTATTTTATTTTATTACCTTTTAATTAAGTCATAGGATATTGGCAGCTGACCCGAAAAGAGAAATGAATATGTCTCATCTAAAAGTCTTTGACTGGGCATAGTTTGTTTAAAAGCGGCCCAAACAAAATTAGGTGTCTATAGTATCGATACAAGGTCATATTATATTGATACAATGCACATTATATCGATACAAGGCCATATTGTATCGATACAATGTTGTGTTTCTCATAGATATTTGGTTCTGGAAGCACTTGTATTGATAACACCTATTCATTAATATTGCATGTAAATAGTCATCATTAACAAGCTTTTTCACCCAAGTTTTCTTACATTTCTCCTTTTTAATGGCCTTGGAACATTTCGCAACCATACGAGAGGTCCTTCATAAATAGTTTTACATTGAAACATAGGTATGAGGACCAAGCACATGAATTAAGTCATCAATGCTTAAATAAGCTTAGGATAAATGAGTTTAATGCTCAATCATGCACAAAACTAAATGGCATCTAGTTTTGTTTTCTAACCATTTTGAGTTTATTTCAACTAAATTTTAATGGATGGTTATTTTGGGTTAGAGTTAAGAATTCTTTCTTGCATAAAACCAAGTTATAGCTATTTAGGTGGGGATTTCTCTTTAAAACCATATAGCTGTGTTCGTCCACTTTGATTAGTTAAACTCATACCCCAAATTAAAAGATTTCAACCCTTTGATTAGATCACCTAAGCCTTAGATGGTTTGCTTGCAAATAAGTTAGCATGAGTTATTAAGAAATGGGGTGGTAGTGCATGAGGATAACAAGTGATCAGCGAAAGAAGGTTCCAAAACAAGGAAAAGAGTTGGTTTTCAGCCAAAAAAAACCTAAAAAAAAAGAAAAAGAAAAACAAAAAAACAAGAGAGAGTTCTTCAAGTCTGATCCAAGGTGGACCTTCTTTTTTTTTTACTTAGTTTTTGATCATTTTCTCTTCATCTTATATGAGCTTGAGGATCCTAAGCCATGCTTAGGTGATGATTTGAGCCAAAGGTGTAAAAACCATGTTTATGGCTAAATCTTAAGCTACGATCTTCAAATGTTTCCTTTTGGTTTTCATTGCTGATTTTTGTTAAAAGTTTCTCAAAAATCATGTTTCCATCAAGAAAATTTGTTTTTTAAATGTTTTATGCGAAGTTTTCTTGTTTATTATGTGATTTTTTTTTTGAGTTTTCTTCATAGTGTAGCTTCATTCTAGCTCTTCATGCTATTTATATGTTATATACTTGCATTTTACATTCTTTCCATGCATTATTGTTATCATTCCCATGTTCATGCATTTTTCCATGAAAATACCATGATTATGGCCACATCACCATACATGTTAGCATACTTATGTATGTTTATGTGGATGGAATATTTCATTTTTAAAATCATTATGACATGGATTCTATGATATTTTCATATGGTATTATCATGATGCATATGTCCATGCATTTTCCATTAGTATATTGTGACAATGGCAACATCTTCATGCATATTAGTGACTCTAAGTACGTTCATGTTAATGTGGTGCTTTGAGAGTAAAAATCATGTATTGTACTATGAAATGTTTATGGTTGCATATGCAATGTTAGAAGCTTTTAAAGACCATTTTCATTTTTTATAATGTTTTCATGCATATTAAAGATTATCATGTCATTTCATGCATATAGATACATTTTATTCATTTTTCATGATTTAGAAATTATTATGCAATTTCATGCATTTTAGGGCCATTTTAGTCATTTTCCATAATTTTAGGGATATTATGTAATTTCATGCATGTTTCCAACATCCTAGTTATTTGCCATGATTTAGGACCATTTATGCAATTTCATGCATTTTAGGGCACTATAGTAATCTGCCATGTTTTAGGATCTTTTATGCAATTTCATACATTTTAGGGCTATTTATGCAATTTTCATGCATTTTAGGGTTATTTTAGTAATTTTCCATGATTTAGGGGTTATTATGTAATTTTACACAAGTTTACATTATCTTAATCATTTGCCACGTCTTAGGATCATTTATGCAATTTCATGCATCTTAGGTTCGTTTTAGTAATTTGTCATATTTTAGGATCATTTATGCAATTTTATGAATTTTAATGTCATTTAAAGCTTTTTCCATAATCTAGAGACTTTCATTCAATTTCATGTATTTTACAGATATTTAAATTATTTTCCATGACTTAGGGATTATTATGCAAAATTTCATGCATTTAAATCATAGAAAATGATTTAAGGACCATTTCATAAAGTCCATGCATGCTAAGTCCATTTAGATTATTTTTCATAATCAAATGATCAATTTGCAATTTCATATATGTAGTTTGGAGTCATTCTCATGATGTTATGTTTTTAATTTAATATGTTTATATGTTAAATATAATCTAATATTTTTTTCAAAAATCCAAGGCAATATCCCCAAATTAAAATAATTCATAAATGTGCTTCCAGTATATAAAAGTTACTTCATCGATTATTCTATACAAATGAATGCCCTCCTTAAACAAGTAAATCAAAGTTTTCAATTTTACTAAAAACTAAAACTTTCGTATTCCTCCAAGTTTTTTGGAGGTGTGCAAAAAACATTTTGATTTTCAAAAATATAAATATCCAATTTATTTAAGACGAGAAAATAATACTATATTAAATAATTTAAAAAAATGGAGAAATATAATTAAATATAAAAAAATTAAAGCCAATTATAATAAAGACTTTAGTTAACATATAATTTATAGGTATCGATTTTTGGGTGTCATAAGAAGGATCAATCCTTCCTCATAACTGAATCAACTCCCAAACCCTTTCACACACACTTTGGTATAAAATGGACCTCGAAGCTTTTTTTGAGGGCTTGGTAAACCCTTAATATATAAGCCTAGGTAGGTGACCAATCTCACTTAGCAAAAATAGATTGTTGGTGATTCCAAGTTATTTAGTTATTTTATAATGATTATTTAGGGTTAAGTTGGATATGTTATTCGTCAAACAACTAAGTCCTATCTCAATACGAGAAAATAAAATTTATTTATTCAAGTCTGCCATATCAAATTCTCCTTCGACAAGTTATGACATGTACTCATCCAAAACTAATTTAAACGTATTTTTTTGGTGATTTGGAATCCTCAAATTTAGGATTCAAACTTAATAAAGATAAATTAAAATCCAAATCCTTTTTTTTTAAAAAATCAATCAATTTTAAAGCATATCATGTAAAGTAGATAACATAATAAACATTAATTTAGGGAGAAAAAAAAGCTAATATTGGTTTATACATATTGTCTAACTTTTTATTAAAATAAATATTTTAATCGAAAAACCATAAAAACATTTATACTAAATAATAATATTTAATTAAGTGCATTGAAGTAAAATAAATCGTTTAAAGATTTAGTCGTCAAATGCTGTCAAAATAAGGGCAATTGCAAGATTTTTACTAAAACATTGAATGAAATATATTTTTTAAACATTGAAAAATAACTACATTTATCGAATTTAAATGTTACTAAGTATCTTAGTTCAAGATGATCAAGAAAGACATATTATAGTAATAGTGAAATAAAATATTATTTACTTTCTTAATTTGATAGTAAGAATTAATAAAATTAGAATGAATAATTATTTGCCGACAGAACTGCTAACCCTATATTCCATATCATTAAGAAAACTTCAGAATCTTTTTTTTTTTTTAATGCTTTTTTCTTAAATCATATAATATTGGTTCCATCATTTGTTTATATATTTTTCATAGAGTAATTATTTATATTTTGATTGAAAGTCAATATGATTTTCTTACACTAAATTGGGATTAAAGACATAAAAGCTAAAAATTAATGCCGATTATATTAATGCTAAGCATAAAAGTCAACTGATTGGAGATTAAAGACAATGAAATTAAGAATTCAAGTGTTTAATGGAAATTATTTTACTCGATCATCATTTATTTTGTTCCTTGATTAACTACATATTAATGAACAAATATTATTGTTGTGATTCTATTCATAATCTTTGTATTTTAGTTTGCTCATATGAAAAAAAATAAAAAAAAAAAAAAGGAGTTATTTTACTTGCAAGCAAAAGATTAGCAATCGTTTCATTATTTAAAATGACTATTTCTGGATTTTATATTGTTTATTATATACCTTTTAAAAAGTTTGAATAAATATAAGGAATGCAAACAATCTTTCGATTTTTTATACAAATGTCAAATTGGTTTTGGAAGTCAAAGTGATTTTCTCCAAAGAATTAAATTGATTTTACTTTGTGTATCAATGCACAATACTTTCACTGAAATTAAGTGAACTATTTAAAGGTTTCAAAGTTTAAACACTATACATATGTTTATATATAAAAAATTTATATAATATTCACATGAACATATATTCACGACACAATCTCAATTCTTTTAACTCATGAATCATTTTAAAAAAGATAAATGAATATAAACAATTAATTTATATACATTGAATTTTAATTGCTTGCACAATCTTTAATATGAAAACATATCATAATAAAACATTGCAATAAATAAAAAATGGGGAATGAATGCTAAATATAAAATAGTAAAAAAAGAATAAAATACTAAAAAACAGAGAATGATCATTGTACAATGAAAATGGTAAAAAATAATATATATAAAAATTTAAACAAATAAAAAATTGCACATATTATACATGTGTATAGTCTGTTAAAATCTTAAATATACATTCAAAGATGATAATTATCCTTATTTGGATATGAAAATGACTATAAAGACGAAAAAGCTTGTAAAAAAACTCAATATCAAAGCTTTTTTTTTCTTTTACAAAATCAAACCTGAATATTTTGTTGATCTGTAAATCAACATCGTATTTATAATCATGCTTGATCAACAGAGTACTTATATAGATTCAAATTTCAGAAATTTAATTCTGAAAAATTGAACAGAAGAAATATTTATGGAAGGTAATATCAAAAGATTCCAAAGAATAATCTATCACTTTACATGTGCTTATATTAATATAATATCAATAATGATGGAAGATAGCTTAAATTTTATATTAAAGTATTTTTTGAGATATGGAAAAAATATCTTTAATTAATGTAATTTTAATTAAAATTTTGAAATATTAATTTGTAGAAACTCTTTTATATTGTAGGTCATATAAATGTAAAAGATAAATTAATTAAAAATATAAAAAATTTTAAAAAAATAAATATAATTTATTATATAAAATATTTAAAGTTTAAATCAAATTAAAATAATTAAATGCAAAATGCAAATCAATTATTTAAAATTATTCATGTATCCAAAAATTAAATATTTCACATAATACAGTTATATTTTTTTGTCAAAAACTTTGACTTGAAAATATATAAATGTATATATGCTCTTATTTGAAACCCGATAAGAAAAAATAATTTCATTCAAAATTAATTTACCCCAACTAATTGGTGACTTTGAGCAGCCCACTACCCTGATTCACCATAGCCATGTGGCACCACTAAGCAACCCCACGACTTCGATTCACCTTGGCCAATGCATCGTACACGAAGACACTTGCACTGGAGTGATTCGAATCACGCATCGAGGCATAGCCCAACGGTGATAGGGACATTCGCTAGTTGCTCTGCTGTCCCGAATAGACATTTCAATGCAATCTCTCTGTTATTTTTGAACTTCATCATACAATACTATTTTCAGTGGCTATGTAGGGCATCGTCAAAACTCTGGCTACTTCGTGAATTCTATAGTTTTTCTTAGCCACATGCCAATCATCCAAATACGTTGATGCATTCAAAAGGGACAAAAGCCACATTATTATAGAGATAAGATATTCGAAAGTGAAGTTTTGAGAGTTAAAAAAAAATAGTATTTAATATAAGTGTTTATGGGTTGTGTTATTATTCAAGTTTGAAGATTAATTCAATATTTAAAAGGGTTTGGATTAAGATATTAAGTTTGAAAAATAAGTTTGAACAAAAAATTAAACTCATTTAAAAATTAGTCTAGCCTTGACTTCAACGTTCAAGATTTGATCCTGCCTAGCCTAACCTTTTTTTAATTATATAATATATTATTTTTATATTTACATATACTTTATAATTTATATCATATAAAGAATGAAATTAAAATATTACAATGTAAACATTAAAAAGTATATTAAATTATTTATATTTTAAAACTTAATAAAATAAAAATATTAAATTACTAATTATTAATTAAAAAACATAATTTTTTAATAAAATATAAAAATATAATATGAGTCAGTCTAAATATATTTGGACTACTTATTTACGAATATGAGTGAGTTTGGGCAAATTTTGAGGATGACGTTTTAAGCTGGGTTTCGAAAAATATAAATGATGTTAGTGTCATGTTTAAGCTCGCCGTGAACTTAGCCTAGCCTTGATTCATGAGCACCTTTAGTCGTGAGTTAATATATAAAGCATCAACTTAATTAATAAATTTACTAAAAAGCCAAAACAAAAATACAAGATAAAATGTAATTAAGGATATTTATATATATTTTTTAAAAACACTGTGATATTATCAAATGATTTCTTTATTTATTTAATAGAAAAAGTTACCTACATCATACATTATTAAATGCATTTTTGTCTTTTTTTAATTAACACTTTTTTTCATCACCTTGTAGGCTTACATAATCTATATATATGAAATATAATAATCGATAAATTTATTCATCATTTTTAAAATTATTTTTTGAAAATCATCGCATAACTTGTGTGTTAAAAATGATTTAATTTAATTTAAAAAAAATTAAACTATTGCTAACAATTTTAAGTTTTGATAGTTACATATCAATTAACTTTTTTCACTTAAATAATTATTTATATATATAAATATATTACATACTACAATTTATAGATATAGCATGGATTTAACAGTTTTCAAGCTAATAACTTTTCAAATTGAATTAATAATTTTATTTAGTATTTTAAACTTTATTTTAATGTTAATAATTGCAAATTTTAATATAATTTTGTATATATATGTATATATATATATATATAAGTACTTACATTTATATAATTTTTCACTATAATCTATTAAGTAATTTTTTCCCATAATTTTCCTCAGCTTCTTCGCTTTTTTTTTTTCTTTAAGATTTCCCTCATTCTTTTTTTTTTCCCTACATAACCAACACCACTACTTTTACTAGACAAATATTATTTATTGACCGTAGATTTCCATATCAACGATATCATCGTCTTCAGTCCTAGGGCAATGACCCATTACTGCTTAACGTACCATTAATCTTACATGCTTTAATTAAGTAAACGATAAGTTGGCTTTGCAAACAAATGATTAGCCCTTGGCAATGAGAGGCCAAATTTTTCACTCATGTCGAGTTCATTAGGCAACATCCCATCCGGCAGCTCCCAGTCAAAGCAATGGACTAATTGAGCTATAATTAGACGCATAGTGATTAGCCCTAACTGCATTCCAGGGCATCCTCTACGACCCGATCCAAATGGTATGAGTTGGAAATCATGTCCTCGAAGGTCTATGTCGCTATCCTTGAATCTTTCTGGAAAAAATTCTTCAACATTGTCTGACCATACGTTGGGGTCTCGCCCCATGGACCAAGTATTCACCAGGATTAGTGACTTCTTTGGTATGAAATATCCATTAACGGTAATATCTTCCCTGGACTCGCGCGGAACCAACAAGGGTGCGACCGGATGCAACCTTAGACTTTCTTTCACAACCATATCCAAGTAATTTAGTTTTGGTAGATCCGACTCTTCTACCATTCTATTCCTTCCGATGACGCTTTCTAACTCTTGCTGAAGGCAAACCATCACTTGTGGATGCCTTAGAAGTTCTGAAAATGTCCACTCAATGGATTTAGCTGAAGTATCAAATGAAGCTGCAATCATGTCCACCAGTAGAGCCTTGATGTTTTCTCTACCCATTCTGGACGATTGCTCTTCATCATAAGGGTTCATGGGTGTATTCAATAAAGAAACCATCACATCAACGAAATCTCTATGAGGTTCTTGCTCCTTGGGATTTGTCCCTTGTTCATGTTCATCAATTATTTTCTCAAAGAATATATCAAGGGCCGTCATCGTCCTCTGCATCCTTCTTTCTATTCCCTGGGGAGGATAAATAAAATCAGATATATATATATATATATATATTAATTTAATTCACCATCATTACCATTACTTTTCGGTGAAAATGCTACAACATACGTATATAGCGCCTTCTTTTTCATTTTTTTAAAATTTTAAAATATCCAATTAAATTGGTAAGAAAATCAAACAAAATCCATCACTTCTAAAATGTAATAACCTCAAGCTCAACTTCAAATCTTTTAATTTCAAATTTAACTCAAATTTGATCAAATTTTATTTTATAATTTATTCAAGATAATAATGAACTACTTATTAACTCAATTAAACTTATTCATTTTATAAAAAAGAGTTTAATTCTTATGCTTATTTTCGTACTCAAATATTTATACTCAAACTCAAATTAAGATTTTTCATTGCTAAATAGAAATAAAAAAATCCAATTAAATTTGTAAATCAAGCTCCACTCAAAATTTAAAATTTTCAAGTTAAATTTATATAACTTGCATACATAAACGTTTCGTTTATACCCTAGTTAGTTCAATTCATTATTTTCTAGAAAAGTAACATAAAAAAATTCATATCATTTCAATTGAAATAATTAATTTTGATATTTTATTTTGTGAGTCCAGACCAAATCAAACCGAATACAGATTTTTATATTCAAACCAAAAAATTGAATTTAAACTACTAAGGACTGTGGAGTGCCCTTTCTAATTATTCAAGTAATAACAAATATCATAGTAAGAGAAATTTGTGAAAAAAATAATAGAGAAATAAAAAAATATACCTGGAGGTCAAGTGGAGCAAGAAAAGGCACATAATCCGATAGATTGAAAGCTCCAGCTAAGTACATGACCTCATCAACCAGTGGCTTCAAATCGAATCTATCATCCATGGTGCGCCCGAAAATAATTTTACACATGACTACTTCAATAAGCTCACCTACCTTCAA
This sequence comes from Adansonia rubrostipa, assembly GCA_038381775.1. NCBI lineage: Eukaryota > Viridiplantae > Streptophyta > Magnoliopsida > Malvales > Malvaceae > Adansonia > Adansonia rubrostipa. The sequence continues at coordinate 7,518,352 of JBBYHM010000026.1, forward strand.
GCTAAGGTCCACCGTCTCACCCGCTGCCGCTGCCTTCTTCAACGATTCGACTAACGACCCCAGCTCAGCCTTCCTTAGTGGGGCAAAATATTCAACTTTTGAAGGAGTAAGAAGATGCAAAGTACACCATTTCCGAACAGTTCGCCAATAGGAACCATACTCGGTAAAAACCATGCCCTTGGAACCGTATTCCAAGTATTCCGAGGATTGGAACCTAGGCCTGCTAGCAAAAACGACGTCATGGGTCTTGAGGAATAGTTCAGCGGCTTCAGGTGATGATACTACAATTGTTGGTACATAGCCTAGCATTATTGACATTATGGGGCCATATCTTTTGGCGAGATGGTGAAGATCTTGGTGTGGAAGCTTTCCTATCATATGGAGGTTGCCAATTATCGGTAGGGCGGTGGGACCTGGTGGAACTTTCCGGCCATTCTTGTTGCGGTTTGGTGGGAATAAGGTGGTGCGGAAGATGTAGATAAATGAACACAGAGTTCCAAGGAGGACCAAAAGTAAAGCTAATGTTGAAGAAGGCATTTTTGAGGATAGCGAGTTTCAATGATTTACTTTTCTTTTATTAGCAAGCTAAAAAGGGTAAAGAAACAAAGCGGACGAATGTTGAGAGAATCGCCAAGAGATAAGCTTCTCGCCTCAGGGAGCATTTCATTTTTGTCAACCGCTTATTAGATATCTTGTAATGATGGAGATAAGATAGGGACATAAAAAATTAATTAAAATGTAATATAATATAAAAATTAATAAAAATACAATATAAATAAATAAATATTTTAAAATTTATATAATATAAATTATTAATAAATTAAAATTTATATAAATATAAATTATTTTAAATATAGTTATTATATAATAAAATATATAAATATATAATTTTTAAATCTAATTATCAACGAAAGTTTTTATTTTTTATTTTTAAAAAAATCATAAGTTTCATTTTATTAATTTTTAAAATTAATTTTTTATTAATATATTTTAAAAGGTTAATATTATTAATTTTTATTATATAATTTTGTTATTATCTAGTCTAATCATTTCAGTCGTCTGTAATAAAATCTAATAATTTTATAAAAAAATTTATAATAATTAAATCACAACACAAGATTAATTAATTTTATGTATAACTTATCTCTTACTTTCTTAGAAAAATGTTATTTAAAATGAAAATTTATTTAAGTGATAATTACATAATTTTCTTATTAAGTTGTCTAAGAAATTATGTAAATAGAATCAATTAACTTTATAAAAATAATTGTAATAATTTGTAATAAAATTATTTTTTATTTAACATTTAAATATCAAATTAATAATTTTATAATTCATTAAATATATAAAAAATATAATCACACAACACGATTACATTCAAATCGGATGCCTATTTCAATGTAATTGTCAATTTATTGGGGGCAATTCATTAGATGCTATTTTCAATGCGATTAGATTGGTTTAGGGTCAATCATATTAAAATTTACGTTCACATGTTGTCATGTTTAAATCGGATGCCTATATCAATTTAGTTGCCAATTATGCCTCTCTTTGGATTTAAACAGGCTCCAGTACGATGGGATTAAACCCTTTTTGGGTTCAATCGCGTCAAAAAACTCTGTTTGGATGTCACCGTGTCAGACCTCATTTATTCCACTAGGGATTTTATCTTCAGTCAGAAAAAAAAAAAAAACCTCTGTCAGTGGAGAGCAAATTCTCCACTTTGACCTTATATAAGAATTTTTTTATCTTTTAAAACTTAATTGGAACTTTCATGATTTTATCTAATTATATTTATTTTTGATAAAAAATTTATATTTAATTTTTATATTTAAAGTTTTTAAATAAATTTATAATTATTTATATAGTTAATACTTTATCAAATTATTTGCATGATTATTTAATCATTTTTATTTATTTTTAATTTAAATTGTATAAATGCATTATTATTTTTAAATATAATAATTATTTTAAAATAAAAATATTCATATATTAGTATATTTTTAAACTAATATCCTTAATTTTTATTTTAATTCTTATCTTACCATAAATGTTATATTTAAATCCGAACATATATTTTATCATTAATTTTATTTTTTATTACAATATTTAATCTTATTACTATAACAATTAATCATAATATTATCATTATTTTTAATCTTATCAAAAATAATTTTATTATCTATACAAATAACCCTAGATATTACTTTCAATGCAACTACGTTAGATTAGTTTTAGGGTTCTATCATATCAAAATTTGGTTTAGATGACAGTTGGACTTTTTAGACCATTTGAAATTTCCCATTTATTGCATATTTTCAAATTATATCCATTTTTTTCCTTTGCCCGAATAGGAATTGGATCTTACGAATTTTTTTTGGTCTTTACATTTTTATTTTCTGTTTAAAAGTTTTGAAATAATTTTATAATTTTAGTAGAATATAAAATTTATTATTTTATAATAAAATATTATAATAAATTAATTTCATCATTATATAATAAAATGATATAATAAATTAATTCTATCATTATATAATAAAAATATGTAATAATTTTTTTTTAATTTTAATCTAACGCACTAAATAATTATTTTTTTTACAATCATTTCATATCACCACTATTTTTTATGTCTAAACGCATATTCAGCATTTATTTTAATTCCACAATTATATTCTAGAACTTATTGCTCTGGTTTAAAACATTTACTTTTACCATCATCCAAATAAGGTTGAATAATATGAAATATTTTCTTTAGCAATTCTTCAACCTTTTATTCCCAAAAAGAATAATATTTGAACTCAAAACATAATTTAATTAATTCATACAAAAATTTATAAGTAATAATATTTATCAAATTTAAAACTCAAATTTTAACATTTATAATCTCTTCCTTTATCTTTAGATTGGACCTTTTTTGTACTAAAAAGATAATTTATTTATTTCATTTCTATGGCACTCCCTGCTCATCCTTCCATTTTCCCCTTTGTCTATTTTGTACGTTCATCATCTCCAGTTTCTATCTTAATTAGACAAAAGAAGTAGGCAGTCATTGAACCAACTACTCTCTAGCTCAAGTGCCATTAGATCCGATGAAGAAAAAATCGAATCTAATTGATTGGTTGAACCGTTTGAAGTAAAATTTAAAAGTCTGTCCAATTTAATATTATGTATAAAACTGAGATCTTCGTAAACCAATGAAAATCGATTTTTAAGTCTATTTTCAATTTTTTATGTTATGAGATTTGAACCATCAACTTTTTAATTTTATATTACAAAAATACTATTAGGCCAAATGTGTACTCTTATTGATAATGTTTTATACTTATCACTTATATAAAATTAAAATTATTTTAAATATCTGAAAATCAATGGGTCCACTTAGTTAGATCAAGAATAAAAAGCCGGAATGGTTTAACTTTTGCTCCTATTTTTTTAACCTTGATCAAGATAAAATTGTTCTCTCAATTGGGTTTTCTAAAGCTTTTTTTCTTCTTCTTCTCTTCCGTGCATTAGCCTCACTACACTTGTCTATATATGTACCTTTGCCCTATGAAAAGTAATGTGTTCAAAATCTATCAATTCTGACATGATCCGGAATAACCGATCAATTCATCGAAACCCAAATTCAATCCAATTTGATTTGACTAAAAAAAAAACAACAATCAGAATTCAACCAATCATAACCCTAAAACGACTCAAACCTGAAATGATTTGAATCTAGAATGACCCAAACTCGAATTGACTCGAATAATTAACTTGAAATGATCGAAACTTGAATTTACTTGAACACTTAACTTGAAATGACTTGAACCAGAATGACAAACTAGATAAACTCGAGCATCAAACCTAGGTGATAGGAAATCGATTAACCCAAGTGTGAAACCCGAAATTACTTGAATCTAGAATGAGTTAAACCTAGCTAAACCTGATTGACTTATTTCGCAATGTCACTAGGACGAGAAACCTGACCCGCCAGATTTAAAGACGAGTGAATCTTTATTTTTATTCATTTTTTGTTTTTGCATTGGGGACCAAGAAGCCGGAGTGAATTGATTACTCGACTTAACTCTAATTAATCATTATGAAGTGAACATCTGAATTGGAGTCGCCACCAATTTATTTTAGCTAGAAGAGATTGATTATCTACCAAAGTATATCTTTTAAGGTTTACGAAACGTTCAAAAACAAACTTTGAGATCCACGCACTAACCAAAGATCACATGAAGGATCGGGAGTCAGTTATCATCACGAGTAAGGATTAATCTCTCTCATGATGCCCAAATATTAGTATCTTTAATTACTTGTTAATTTAAATCTTGATTTTTATTCAATTTTGGTGTCTAGTATCTAATTATAATTTTGTATTTCGAAAGATTTCCTAACTAAATTTATTATTTTGTTCATAAAAATCAAGTTTTTAATGTTTTTAAATCAAAATGTTATTCGTACCTTGTTGGATGAAACTATAGAAATACGAACATTTTATTTCATGAAATTTAAAAGAATCACAATTTTGCTAGCTTTGAAAAGGTTATCAAAATGATCAGGGAAACCCCTCTCATACACCGAAAAAATTCTACATGCCATTTTAATCCAAAAACATTGCTTTATTTTTTAAAATCACAATTTTGTTATTAAAAAGATACCTAGGACTCAGTTTCGATGGTAGTGAAGGGAGCATTTTTTTTTTTTTGAACCAGTTGTCAATGGGAAAAAAGCTGGTTATTAAAAAAATGATTTTTTTATTTTTAAAAAATTATAAGTTTTTATGTTAATTTAAAATATTTTTTAAATAATTTTATTATTTTTAAAATTAAATTCTTTATCCAAAAATTTGAAAAAATTATTATTATTATTATTATCTATTATCTATAATAAAAACAAATACTTTTAAAAAAAATTGTAGTCTCACTACAACTGTAATTAACTTAGAACACAAATCAAGCAATTTTATGTGTAATATAGCTTGTGATTCCTTAAGAAAAATATGTAATTTAAAATGAAAATTTATTTAAGTGATAATTAAATAATTTTCTTATTATATCTTCTAATAAATTATGCTAACAAAAATAAGTAACTTGGTAAAAACAATTGTAATCACTTGTAAAAAAAATTAATAATTATTTAATATTCAAATATTAAATTAATAATATTCAAATATACATATTTAGCTCTTATTAGATGTGATATTTCAATAAAGATATACATATTTGAATATCCTCGTATTTTTTCAGTTTTCATATTAAATCAGAGTACATGATTTTATTATAATGTACTGTTTTTAGCATTTTACAACGAAATCAAATAATTTCATAAAAATGAAATAAAACTTTGAAGTTATCGCTTTTTCTAATCTAACGTAATACATTATGTTGTTAAGGAATAAGCATACACTGTGAGCAAAGGTAATAATTATTGTAATTTTTTTTGTAGAATTACAGGTTTTGCTATAAAAAAAACTTGAATTTATTACATATTATGTAATTATAGCAATATCAAATATCAATATACACACACACACACGAAGGGATGATAGTCGTTGCAATTTAATTGAACTTCCTTACGAAAAGGAATTATAATTTTTTTTTCACTTTTTTCATAAAATTTTGCACTAACATATAACAAATTTATGTAATGAAAAACAAACCTTTTTTTTTTCGTGTTAGTTATTTTGGGGAATTACAATAAATATTATGTACAAAGGTACCTTTTTTTAAATATTTTATGGTTTTTTAAAAAATTACAACTTTTGTTATTATATTACTTCAATGTATTACATATTACCGAAATTATTACAATATCAAATAATAAAACTATGTGTAAAAATAATGTTATAAATTACAATTTATCATAATTACAATTATTTATTATAAATTATAAACAATATTATGCATAAAAATAATGCTTGTGGTAATTTACTTAAAATTCTTTGTTAAGAAGAATTATAACTTATATGACCCTTGTTACAAATTTAATTAATTTTATGCAAATTGTTATAGTAACATGTAACATATTTATGTAACGAACAAGTTGTTTGTCATTACTTTTTTATCTACCATACAAAATTATGTTATTCGTAATAAAAATAAATAACTGTAATAACATTTAGTATTTAAACTCTAGAATAAAAGTTGTAAAAACATAATTTTTAAGAAAAAATTGTAAACATAATAAAAGTTGTTATATTATTTTGTATTACCTTATATCAATAAATTATGTAACTAAGTAAAGTTTTATGTAAAAAATAAAATTAGTATTATCATTTTTCTTATCCTTTTGTAAAAATTTATGCAACTTAAAAAATAAATTATGTAAATATAACACAAATGACAATATTATTTTTATTATTTTATCTTAATAAATTTATGTAATTAAATGAAAAAATTTTGTTAACATAATTAATTTGATATTATTATTTTTATTTTTAATAAAAATTTATGCTATTAATAATAATTCATACTTTATTAGTATTATCATTTTTCTTATCTTTTTTTTTTAATTTATGCAAATAAATTATGTAAATATGATGAAAATTACATATTATTTTTATTATCTTATTAATAAATTACAATATTTTATAAATAAAATATTATTTATTATTATAATTACATAAATTTATTATTCGTAATATAATTTTTTTAAAAAAATAAAAATAATGTCAAATTTATTAAATTTACTTAAAATTTTCATTTAATTCCATAATTTATTAAAATTAGATAATAAAAATAATATTATACAAATTATAAATAGATAATCAAATCAACGATATCGTTAAGGTAACGGGACTACCTTGAAAGTCAAAAGCTGGGAGCGACAAATAGAAGTGATATTTCATGGATTAGTATTTTATATATATATTTTATTATATTATATTTATAATAAATTATTTTATATCTATATAAATTTTTATAAATTAATAATTTATATTATATAATTTTTATATATTTATATTTATATTTATATATTAATATTATATTATATTTAAATTTTTTTATTGTACTTATAAATTAATATAAAATCTATTTTGGATGGAAATGAATTAATATCAGCGTCAAATCAAATTAATTATTAATGAACTCCGAATATGACTATGTGAGGTGGATAGATGGCCTACACGAGCATGCTGTGGCAGCTATTGCTCTTGTTTGAACGCCGGTTTTCTAACAACCCTTGCGATGCTTTTATTGGGATTGACAGCTGCCTTGCTAATGAAAATGAGGCAGCATTCCCGAAAAAACTGAAACCAAACAAAAAAAAAATGAAAAAAATCAATTATTAAAATTATTAATAAAAAAATTATAATTATAATTATCCTTTTATTTTTCATTTCTTTTCCTTCTACTTTTTGTTTTTCTGAGTGCTGCGAGGGGAGTCCAATATATATATATATATATATATATATCATTTTAAATATAAATTATATATATTAAAAATATTATTTAAAAATAATAAAAAATTGTAAATATTTTACATTAAATTTTAAATTTATAAAATAAAAAATATTATATTAAATTTTAAATTATAAAATAATTTTGAATTATATTAAATCTGAAATTATTATTTTAAAATAAAAATATTTGATATTAAACATTGAATTATTATATAAAAATGTATGGATGAGTATAACAAATGTATACAGATGACGAGAAATAAGTGTATAAAAACTTAAAAGCGAATCTATGTTAAAATTAAAAAATATTTAATATTAAATCTAAATAATTTTTAAAAAATTAAAAATAATATATATTATATTTATTGGATAATTTTAACATGTCAAGTTTGGGTTGTGTGGGAGGAGGATAAATTAAGGGCAGTAAATTAATAACATCTAATTAAGGATAAGAATAAGATTAGAAAACTTGTGATTTATAATATCAGGAGGTTTTTTTTTTTTTTTTTTGAATTCCATAATATCAGGAAATCAAAAGATAAAACATCCAAAATAGTGCTAGAAATTAAGTAGAAACATCTAATTTGATTTTAATTTGTTAGGCTATCCACAGAACCCGTAAGATTTACATAATTAACGAAAAAAAAAAAACACCGTTTTTCACACGGCTGAATGTATGTTATGTGTTACTATCTTTGGTGTGTAAAGCTCTGTGTTGGTTACGAGTACATTGCCATTGCCAAAAACAGATTACTTCAGAGTTTTCCTTATCCTTATCCCTGCCCTGCCTTTGCCTTCATCAATGATTCCTCACGAATCACAAATGTTAAATTAAAACTTATCTTGCTAGCTTCTTTCTTCTGATCGATCGATTGATCGAATCAGGCTAGTTATTTTGAGATCAAATCAATTGAACACAATATTCATGGCAATGGCATCAGACGATAAGGAGAGGCCTATACCAAGATTCGGAGAATGGGATGTGAACGATCTTGCCACAGCTGAGGGTTTTACAGTGATTTTCGCCAAGGCTAGTAATGAGAAGAAAGCTGCCAAGGCCTCCGGAAACA
>JBBYHM010000026.1:7526911-7615746 GCA_038381775.1 Adansonia rubrostipa
AAAAAATAAATTATAAAAAAAATATAATATGGGCAGGCCTAAACGGGCTTGGACTATCTATTTACAAATATGGGCGGGCTTGGACAAAATTCGAGGCCCATATTTCGGGTCGGGTCGGGCTTGGACAAGCATATTTAATGTTAATACCATGCTCAAGTCCGGCCCGAATTCAACCCAGCCCGGCCCACGAGCAGGTCTAATTCCAACACGTCTGCAAGTATTCCATCTCAATGTAACAAAACAAAGATGGTTCAACTCTACTGCAGACAAAGTTCTGCTGGAGTTCGTACTTCACTGGCCTAACCTAAACAATAACCATTGTCAATCCTTGCCACAAATTAGTGAGCCAATTTGAACAATGCTGTACAAGGCTATTGAATCCAAAGCTTACTTTAGTTAATTTATACTATTATTATTAAAATGTAATGTTTAACGTATCTGATATTTGGATTTCAGTATCGATGATTTTTTTTATTCTCAAGCTGAGGCTTCTTTCGTACAAAAAAAAATATAGTAAACTTTTTTTTTTTTAAGATCATCATACTGAAAGGTATATATTTTTAAATTATTAGAACTATTATATTAATTATCAGCTAATACATTTAATATAAAAAATATTATGTTAATTAATATTAAAAGGATTTGATTAACTGATTAATATTTTTCTATTAATGCATTTAATACAAAAATATTATGTTAATTAATATTAAAGAAAATTTAAAAGTGTTGTACTAATGACAGCACTAAACCAAATTCTTTTACCATATTTATGTCCTTTATATTCTTTGCTCCTTCAGCTACCACTTTCACTTCAAAATTGTCTATATTCATCTATACTTAGCATTCTAATTATTGAAGGTAGTATTGGTATGTGATCTCTTTAGATTTTGAGTTATTTAGATAGAAAGAACATCGATTAATTTCATATTTGAATAATTTGGATTTAATATTTAAATTATTAAAATTTAAATTATTAAATTTGAAAATCAAATTAATTTAAATTCAAATTATTTTAAGTTAAAACTTTGAATTATTTGAAATTAAAATCATTTGGAATTTACTTTAAACAAGATTTGATTGTTGATTTTTTTTCCTATGCCGGCCCCAATAATAAGCATAGGGATATGCCATGTTTGATAGCATTTGGAGTTATTTATTAACGTTTTGTTATCATATAATGCGAAGAATATGAACATTAATAATAATAATAATAATAATAATAATAATAGTTTTTTGAAGAATTTTAAGCAGGACGATTGAACAAAAATTTTTGATGGTGGGCTCTTAAATGGCTCAATTATTGAATGTCATTTTCAGACAGACTGGAGGGAAGGGATCATTTATACCAAATCCAAGGTGGCATCCGAATGCAGTCCCATTGATGCCCCGCTTAACAAAGACCTTTATGTTTTTTAGTGTAAAGGTTGCAACTTTAGATTTACAAAACTTCTTAAAAATATGATTGTACTAATCAATTTATTCAGAATCATAAATATTATATTATATAAATATGATATAAAAATAATTAAAAAATTATATAAAATAAATTATAATAAATACATATAATTTGAATATATAAATATTTTAAAATTTATATAATATAAAATTTTAATATATTAAAATTAAAATATATAAAAAATATTTTAAATATAATTATAACCATAAAAATAAAAATAAAAATATATACAAATACATAAATTACGGGACTGGGCTGCTCTTTTGCCTTTGTATGCATACTTTCCATGTTATAAAAATACAATGGATTTGCATATCCTTTCCTCAACAAGTTCCTACTTCGCAGCTCTCACCCAATGAAGCAAATTAGAAGACCCTAATGTCTCTCGACTAGACTTGGGCATAGGTCAAGATGAGCCGAGGCTCAATTTTTTTTTCAAATTCTAAGTTTAAGTTTTTTTTTTTTATGTCCAAATCTAACTATTTAAATTCATATTAATATTTATTATATTTCAAATTATTTTTTAAAATTAAAATTTACATATTTTATAATTAAATTTAAATAAAAATATTATTTTAATTTAAAAATATTTTAAATTTAATTAAATTAATGAAAATAAATATAACAACATCTAAACTTGAATCTAATCGAACCTGGCTTGTTAGGCCAGAAGGACTGTCTGGTCCTTGCCCAAGTCTACTTTGGACCTTGGATCCATTGAAGAATTTGGCTTTTGACGTGGCTTCCTCATGGTGGCTATGAAACTGAAAGTGACTTTCTTCATTGCCTCACCTCTTTGTTTACAGAAAATGCTTATTCACCACCAATTTTTGCCTACTACCAACGAGGAGGAGCTTTCACAGATATTAAAATTTATCTAATTGTTTGGAATTCTGATATATTTCGTGAGAAAAGTCTTGGGTTTTAAAGGAAGCAATTGAATCATGTCAATTTGGGTTATTATTATTTTTTTTGGTTCATTTTTTACGGCAATTTTCATTGAGTTTTGACCCAGTTCTAGAATTTTGTCGACAGTTGTAGTTGCAATAATAATAATAATAATAATAATAATAATAATAATATAGATGACTTGATAATGTGGTCCAAACAAAATACTTAAGTTGTTCATATTTTTGTATATTTTTTATGCATATCGTAATCTAAGGTACTGGCTGAATTTTTTATATGGCCCTAAAACATTGTAAATGGAAATAAAATACTTATTTTCAAACATTTATTTTTAGGCTAAGGATGCACTACCATTATATATATGATTACTAAAAAATAAACTTATTTAAGGATCAAATTAAGTAAATTTGTTTAAGAATCAAATTATCTATTTAAATTTAAAAATTTATTCGATATTTAAAGGATTTTGACTGAAGTATTAAGCTAAAAAATAAGCTTGAAAACCCGTTTAAAAAAAGTCAGATCCTGGACAAAAATTTTTTAAGCTTGAGTCTAACCTGACTTGGCCCAAATAAATTTTTTTTAATCACAAAATTTTTATTTTTATAATATAATTATATATTTTTTATAATAATAGTTATAATTTTATTTTACTAATTATTAACATGTGGAAACATTTTTATAAAAAAAATTATACTATACATTTTTAAAAGAATATAAATAAAAAAATTATTAAAAAGTATATTTAATTATTAAAAATTAAATTAAAAACAGATTTTAAAAAATAAAAATATAATATGAGCTGGCTTAAATGACTTTGGACTATGCTTTATAAATATGGGAGGCTTAGGCAAAGAAACTACTCGTATTTTAAGCAAGGCCGAATTTAAACAAATCTGTAATGTGTTAATATCTTATATAAGCTGGACCCGAATTTAATTTGATTTATAAACAAATCTACTAAAAAGTAGTTTCATAACTATTTTCTAGCTTTTATTTTTTTACGATAAAATTTCTTATTTTATAGTCGAGTTAAAAAATTTATAACATATTTCAATTTTTTTTATATTTATTTTTAATTTTTTTACTCTACCCTAACAGCTACATGTCAACTTTCTAATTCTATTCAAGAAATCTAGAAACTTTTAGACCTAGGTAATTTCTATCTTTTCTTTAAATTAATATTTTATGCATGTCAGTTTAAAACAATAATTTTATACTTATCTGAAAGAAGACACTCTGGAAGTACTAAAAGATTTTCAAGATTCTTGATGAAAGATTAGTTTATTTTCTTTTTCTTCTTATCTAATGTTGACGAACAACCAGGAATCTAATGTTCTTGCTTCTCTCCCGTTTCAGTCATGACTCATCATGAGATGAGTCATTCATGACCCAGAGCTGATTGCTGAAGGATGTGAATCGATGAAAAAGTTGACAAGAAGCTGCGGTTATTAGGTGCAAGCATTTCAATGAAAACCAGGCAAACAAGACCTTCTATTTCTTTAAAAGATTTTCCCTTTTTTAACTGATTTGGCAAACTCCTACTTCTACATGTGTAAACATTCATCAAATCAAGCTGGCAGTTTTGGGTTTGGCTAGCCCCTTGAAAGATTTTTCATGGAAAACCAAAGTTGGTCTCTCTAGGCTAACAAGATTTTTCTCATAAAAGTTATAGAATCTAGTCTGGTTTGAATTGAAGAAAGACTTTCAAGATCCAAGCTTGTGTTCTTGTAAGTTTTACATTATTTGGTCATGGATTGTTACAGTTCTATAAGGTTTTTGTGCGCCAACTATGTAGGGTATTATTGTTCCTCCATTATTGTAATGCTTTGAATGTTCAATTATTTGTACTAGAATACCTTAATCGAATATAAGTTTCCCTTTTAGTACTCGAATTCATATGATCCACATAATTGACAAAGATGGTAGCTAGATATTTTCAATGTTAGAAACGATATTTTATTAAGGAAAAAAATATAATTACTTGAGTAAAAAAAAAAAAAAAAAATCTTATAACGCAAAGAAGAGATCACTTGAGAAATCATGCATGCTACAGCCATTCCATAAAATTTTTTCCATTAATTTTACTACATATCTACATGCAATTTAAGTGTGGTTCGATCATTTTTTCTCATTGTTTTTTTTTTCTTGGAATATTTGCATTTTCCAAAACCCATTGATTCTATTGATTTATCACTTTTTTCCTCAAGAAGAAAAATATGGCATGCTTTAATTTTTTTTTTAGTACAAAGAAGGTCGTAGTTCGAGAATAGAAGAAGAGATATAGTTGTTGAAGTTCAAACTTTAAATCTATTAAATACCAACTAAACTAAGTATAGGGTTCATATGACTTAGTTGCCTACACTAAAAAGCAAACAAGATGTAACCTAGACTAAAATGGAACGATAATCAATTTTTTTTTATATCTTATTTTTTCAAGAATTATTTTAATCATTTTTTTTTTTGCAATTATTTGAAAAATTTTGTTTTTTAAAAAATAATCTTTAGATATGATTCCCCAAACGTCTGGGAAAGATCTCAAAAAATTATTTTGACATAATAATAATTAAAGAAAATAAAAATGCTTCTAAATTTTCGTAAAAATCACTTTTTAAAAAATTTAGTCAAATATTAACTATTATTGTTACTTCCTATCTATTAAAGGAAAATGTTACACATGAGTCACAATATTCAGAATTTTTTTTTGTTTTTTAAATCACCTTAAAACTCATTTCAAATTAACCTAGAGACAAATAAAAAATAAATAAATATCATATGATAAAAATAAAAGGATAAAGAATGCTATACCTAACGCAGCCAGCTTTTGGACTTAAAAGATCCAAAGGCATAAAATTGAGTGGGCTTGGGTATAACTAAGGAGTGGGTAGGGTTCTGATCTTGCCTGCCCATTTTCCTTATAGTTTTTCCTTTTTTCGATTTTTTTTTCTCATCCTTTTTCATTAAACATAGAGCCCCCAATTTTTTTCCCTCATTTCTTCATCCCTCTCTCAAGCCTATACCATATCTCTCTAAATTCAAACTCCATACTGTAAAAGCATGGGATTATTTGTTAGGTTAAAGTTCCAAATCCATGATGCTTCGATGTATCTTAATAAATCATAGTACAATAAAAACTGAACTCAAAAGATATATTATTTCTATAGAATTTGGGGTTTGTTTTTTGTATTTCTATTTGTAGGAATTTGTAAAAGAGGGAATCATTACTCTTGAGAAAATGGAATAGGCTAAAATTCAAGCATGGAATCCATTGCAAGTTTGATTGGAGAAAGCAGCACAGTACCAGCCTCACATGTCTTCTAAGGGCATAGAATGTGCCCTGTTGGGAGCGGCAAGTTAAGTGCCCAGTCCACCAAAACGTGCATGGGGTTAGCAGCCTTTGCAAGTTGCAACAACCAACAAGTTTACTTTGAAATGGGATAGTTGATATGTTAAATCAGGGCTGTGGAAATTAATTCATCAGTCAGTTCCCCCGCAACTGGTGGGGAAGAAAAATAATGGGGTCCCTAAACCAATGACGAAACAGACACTCTTTTGGAGAACTGAGATCTAAATCATTATACTTAGCAGTGCAGTCCTGGTATGATAGCAAGTCAACGAGCATCAGCTGCTCCCGTGAAAGCTGCAAACTTCTCCATTTTACTAAAGAACTTTGGTTTTGAGATTAAGTCATGGAATATAAGCGGACAAATTTGATTATCAAAAGAAAAAAAAAGGTGAAAACATGGGACATAACAAAAGAATTTGGTAAGTAATTAATTACATCAGGCAGGGTCCGCAGGGACCTGTTGCAAATAAACGCAACTGTTTCCTAATCAAACTGTTAAAGCTGGATTTGTCAAAATTCTCCAAAATTCCATGTCTAACCAAATACAGAGGCCCCTCTATAAAATACGATCAAGATTTTGATTAAAGAAGTCATAAAACCTTATAGGGTCATGTAGTTATATAGCTCAGAAAGGAACCATAGGAGTAGAATCTTTAATTTTTATAAACAATAAAAAGATAAAAGTCCACTCGTGGTCTCTATATTATAATAAAAGAAATAATATAATTTTTATAATATTAAATTTTTATTTTATATTTTATATTTTTAAAATTATAATAAATAAAAAATAAAGGATTAAAAAATTTATTTAAATATTAATAAAATATTGATACATTATGTGATATAAAATTTTAAATTTTATATAAAAAATAATTCAAACCCGACCCGTAACTCAAATTTATTTTTAATTAAAAATTAAAAATTTTATATTACATAATATGTTAATATTTTATCGATATTTAAATAATTTTTTGATAATATTAATTATTTTTTAATTATTATTTTTTAAAATTATAAATATTAAAATATTAAATTTAATAATATAAAAACTAAAATTTTTTTTTTAAAGGAGCTAGCATCAAATTTTTACCAAAATGAAAGATATACGATACTATTGCGAAGCAAGTCGGTCCCACTGGCATATAATGAGAAACTGGGGTTGCATGTTCCGAGCATAGCTTCCCAAAGGAGCTGCTTTTGCTCTCCAAAGTCCAAAATCAAATGAACGAGACATGCTACCGCTAACCTTTTTGCCTGTGGCTACTCTCTCTAGTTCTTCAAGCAATGACAACTAAAACAAACCCCGCTCTTTCTCTCTCTTCTCCTGTTTTACTACTGCAAGTTTTTGCCTTCTATGCAGTTCCCAAGCTGTAGACACCTTTTTTTGCTGTTGTTTTTGTCTTTTTCTAATGTTTAGCAAAAGGTTTTTACACGAAACTATATCTATCCCCGTCAATCATGTAGGCCTGTTCCATGTCCTATTAGGCCTTGTTTAACTTCTGGTGATTTTTAGGGTTGAATGGGAAGTGGGTCTCGGCTTAGAAGTTCAGCTGCACAGCAAGTGGGAAGGAGAAAAGAAAAAGCTTGTATAAGAGGATGTTATTCTCTTCAGTTTTACTCATAAACCCACTTTCGATTTTGTTTAGCTCTAGTTTTTTAAATGTTGAAACTCTGAGAAACTGAGAAGAACGGGAAGAAGATGAAGACAACAACGATACAGCCTGTTTTACCCAGCTGAGTATGCTATACAGCCATTTGCCTATTTGACTTAGTTAAACTGAATGACATTTACACCCGAGAACGAGCTCAACATACACTGATTCACATAAAAATTTCCTTTTCTCTTCTTTTCTTTGCCTGTCTCCGCAAATAAAGAAAGGGTATGGAAAATTTCATGCTTTAATGCAGTTGGAATATTGCTGAAAATTAAAAAAAAATGGGCTCTTTTTCCCTATAGTGGGAGCTGTATCTAATTCCAGTTTTTAGTTTATTCTCTCTCTCTCTCTCTCTCTCTCTTTCTTTTTATTTGCTTTCTGGGTAATAGCAGAAGTGCAGCAACTACTGGTAAAGTGCTTTCTGGCTTTTATTGTTGTTATTATTGTTATTTTGTTGCCTTAACTTGGTTAGAGCTTTGGTAATGTTTGGTTGGAATAATTGCTTTTTGTTTCTTATTACTTGTAACTTGGTATTGAAGTGTCTCACGTTGTCTACAAGACAAGCACCTGTTGCTATTGATTCTTTTCAGGGTCTTCAGTTTAAAATGCTTAGGGATAAAATATACTGCATGGTTTCTGGTTTTCCTTTGCAGATGTTAAATGGGGCTGTTTTTCTTGATCTTATTTTTCCCCCTTTTGCTTGAAATTCGATTTGTTTATTTTGATTGATGCAGATTATGGCGAAACTGGTCCAATATCCTTCACGGATTTAATGGTTACAACTGCTGCAATGCCCATTTCTCGAGAAGCATCGAATTATGACGAGGTCTCTATGCAGCAGAGCTTGTTGTTCTCTGATAGTCTCAAGGTACTAATGTGCTTGTATTTCTTCTTTATGTTTAGTTTAGCCATTCGGCTTGCAAGATAGACTCTAAGTGGCTTTGGGGATGTATAGGATCTTCCTTAAAGTCTAAATCTTTGGATTTTTTTTTTTTTTTTTTTACTTTTCTCCTATATCCTAGAAAAAAAAAATAGTGTTTTTGAGATTGAATGCTTTAGTCTTTTGAAGGCATAGTAGCTTTTCTACTGGGATGATGACCACCATTCAAGCTGTACTTATCCCTTGAATTAGTCTAATTATGTTTAAAATTAACGAGTGAAAAAAGCAAGGTTGCTGGATTTGGAACCAAACCCTTGTTGTTCCTGTCTTCTAGTCCTTCACTAAATGCGGAATTGTAGTTACAACTTTACTAACTAAAGGTAAATCTGCACTTCCTTATTTGGTCGATTTTTGTCTTGATATTTCAAGTGGTAGATGTTTCTCAAGATTGCTAAGTCCCCCTCCAATTCGTCAAGTGTGAATGTGCACCCATTTGCCACTTTATAGCTGCTAGATAATGCATTTATTATTTATTTTTTGGAGTTTTATCACGTCTTTGTTTAATTTCAAGTGCAGTTGGCTTTTTACATGGTGGTTTGTAACAAATTTTCTTTGATTTCAGGATTTGAAAAATCTGAGGACACAGCTCTACTCAGCAGCTGAGTATTTTGAGCTGTGCCACACCAATGATGACCAGAAGCAGATGTGAGTTACTCTAATTCCTCATAGCTCATGCCTTCAGATGTTGGTATCCATATTTGTGCTTATTTACAGTCATTTTTCTCCAATCTTTGTTTAAGAAGTAAGATCCCCATGTATATGCAGAGTGGTAGAAACATTGAAAGATTATGTCATCAAAGCTCTTGTGAACACGGTAGACCATTTGGGTTCTGTGGCATACAAGGTTAATGATCTTTTGGATGAAAAAGTTGAAGAGGTTTCCGGAGCCAAGCTCCGGGTATCTTGCCTGGAACAGGTAAGGTTGGATCATTTTCATCACACGGTGAGACAGCTACTAGTTCTAGCCTTTATTGTAATTAAGATTTTGTAGGTTTCTCTACTGCAAAATGCTTAATGTACAAAGGGTAAAGGAAATGATTCACTGATCAATTTTAAATCTGAATGTTGCACTTTTTTACAAGATTGGTATCGTAAAAAATTTCTGCTGGTTGCTGACTTGCTGTTGGAGGTTGAGAGAAATATCCCTGGAAGAGGACCTCCTGTTTTTCAACTCTAAAATATTTAATGACCAAAAGCATGGGGAATTATGCATGGATGATTTCAAACTATTCAAAACACCACTGGTTCCTATGCTTTTAACATGGGATGATTTACAAAGTACTGAATTTTTCTGTACTTAAATGTGGCTTTGTAGAGACTACGGACTTGCCAAGAGTACATCAATCACGAAGGAATTTCCCAACAGTCACTGGTGATTAATACACCAAAGTACCATAAACGGTACATCTCGCCAGGCAATTACCCTTCTATAATCCTTTTACTCTTCATCTTTTTCCAAATTTTTAGCAATTAAAGAGATAAGTATATTTGGTTGTTTTCGATGTCTTTAATTAATTCAGTGGGGGAGAGCATGCATGGTGCAAACCATAGAAAGTCAAAATACCTCGGATGCAGTCCAGACGATGAAGATGACTGGCATCAATTTAGGACTGGTAGTCACTCTGTCTATCCTTTTCTATACTTTCCTACATGTTGAACAAGATTCTAATGTAACTTGATCCTACTCTTAATGATGCCTCTAAGCTGTTCGAGCCACGATTAGGGAAACTCCAACTTCTTCGATCAGGGAAACGCCAACGTCTTCAGCCAGGTAAAAGTTAACATCACATTTCTAGTGCAATGCATTAGTAAACACTGGCTAATTGTGTAATAGGACCACCAATTTATATTCTTAGTAAAGATTGTTGCAGAAAAGGGCGTTCTCCGTCACCTTCTCCATGGCCTCTGCAGCAATCTGCAACCTTTTCCTTTACTGCCACCATGCCCAAGAAAGAACTAGGTTGGAACGCATACTTGACTTTTATTATATTTTTGAACTGCTATTCCATGCCTTTTTTCTTTTTCCATCTGGTTACGCTAGCACAGTTTTCAGTTATGAATGCATGTGTATACTCACCGATGAATTGATCTCTATATGCATAATCAGAGAAACAAACAGTATCACCACATCGATTTCCACTTTTACGTTCTGGATCTGTTAGCAGGCCGACAACCCCAAATAAAAGCCGACCAACTACTCCAAGTACAGCTGGTGCAAGGCAGCGGGTGAGCATCGAATTGTTCAATTCATATGCAAAGTTGTTTGAGGAAACTATCCATTAACTAAAACATGTCTAGGGGTAACTAGAATAAATATCAAACTAGTCTGTCAATGAAGCAAATTCTGCACATCTTTAGAAGTATGTCAATGCCAGGACCAATTCATACTGTGTTAATGATGCTTGTGGGTTATAATTGTTCCTTCTTTTTATCCTTCTCTAACTTTCATTTTGCTTTTTATTATCAGTATCCATCAGAGCCTCGGAGATCAGCTTCAATGCATCTTCAATCTGAGAAAGACAACCTCAGAGACGTTGAACAGTATCCCAGCAAAACCAAAAGACTCCTTAAAGCATTGCTTAGTCGTAGCAAATCAAATAAAGATGAGATGCTATATACTTATTTGGATGAATACTAAGAAAAGAAGATTGATAGATGTATGATACGTTGCTTTTTCGTTTTAAAAAAAAAAAAATTAAAAATATTTTATATCTGACATATATTCGAATATAAATACATAAAAAATATAAAAATAATAAATATATCTGTATTCAATATATACTCGATATTTATGCTATAAGAGCTATGTTTATTTTTGCATAGTATTTCACTGTTGGCCTGCAATGACGTAATATCATTGTTGACGTTGTATGCGATACTGAACGCACCGCTTCCGAAGTTCGTTATGAAAGGTTCAATTAATGTTTTTTTTCTACTTAGAATTCCAGCTAATGTTGTTACAAGTATTTCATCACCTACTATATTTTGACCTAGGTTGAGAATAGCTGTTTCATTACTATAAGTAACTAGGGATGATAAAGAACGGTAAAAATCGAATCTAATTTTTATGAATTTAGATATTATTGATTCAAGTATTAGATTTAATAATTTTAACAAATCTGAAAAAAAATTTATATTTTAATCTGCTTTGATTTTGATTTCGGTAGCATCATTTAACAAAATTTGCTACTTCTATTTACTTTACTTATATGAATAACGGATTTTGATATTTAGATTTATTACCATTTTACATATGCAAATTTTCTCTTTTAATTTTATACTTCATCTTTTAAAAAAATTAGTGAATATGGATAGTTAATTGATTATTTTGACAATTATAACAATATTGGAATAATAAGCAAACAATAAATGAATTTGAATACTTCGAAAAACAAAGATACTGTATTATCATTCTTGTTTATAATACTTAACTATTAAATCATATTTCAACCTCGAATATCAAAATGAAAAAGTTAGTACCTGACATCGAGTTGTCCCTGGTAAGTAGTGAACTGCTTCGAAAAAATGAAAGAGAAAATAGAGAAACAATTTGAGAGCTCGATTTTACAATCGAGTTGTCCGTTAACTAAGCAAAAACTTCATAAATTTAATGGGTTTTCATCAGTTGGAAGATCAAAATGAGTAGTTGGGGGATAAGAATAACTAATTACTTTCATTCAAGTGAATCAAGTTGCTTCATTTCTGGCCATTTCTAGTAACATCGAAGAAAGAGAAAGAGGTGGGGCAAAAAGGCATTTGGCATACCTTTATCTTTCCCCATGTTCCATACATATATATAAAGTAATTTTAAAGCTCATCACCATACATACGTAAGTAAAAACCTGCAAGATAATGACGTTGCCATAAAAGCTAAAGTTCCATCCTAGCTAGAATGTCAAGTACATCATGAAGACTCCATAGAAGGAAGTACAAAATAAAAATACCTGATTGCCGGATTATTGGTTAAAATCCACAGCATTAATAGTACAATCGCGATAATCATACATCACAATTGCATTCCTGGACCAAGTTCTTCGATTGTTTTAGAGGCAAGTGTGAGTACATCAACAAAAGCTGAAAAAGATGCACGCAGAAACCTTGCTTCAACTGCTTCAAAGTGTCTGCTCGTTTCCCAAGTGGGGTTAGGAAGAGGCATTAAAAGTGATAATAAAGCATTGTTAGCAGCAAACAGGGAAGATTATCCAATTAGCTTATATACTCGAAAGGTTGAATGAGTTTTCCACTGAATTGTCTAAATAATCCTAGCATGACGTCCAATGACAACAGTTTTACCCCCTTTTAAGTTGGTTGTCCCCCATTGGATCCCATTTGTTGGATTATATGCAACAATAGATAAGCCATTCCCATCTCTTCCCACACTGACTCTAATGCTTACAAACTCAAAATTTAAGGTACCACCACACTGCAAAATCATTGTTATCTTGAATTTTATGATTGTGTGAAACTTTGATAGTTCTGTTGAGAAGTTAGAAAAGCCTGATTGAAGTTTTGGTATAAAGGACAAGCAAAAACAGGGTGAAAATAATAATTTTAAAACATTATGGCAAATATTTGGAAAGTTTGGAACCAATATCTAAACTATGCCTATGTCAAATGATTCAAATCATTAAGTAAACATAACCCATCATGCATTTCCTAGAAAAAAGAGGAGTTATTTCAAAGCCAAACATTCAAGGAAATTTTTTTTTTTTTTGGTTACAAACTAATTACACTGAAAGTTTCCCATCACAGACTGACATCTGCCTCTTCACTTTGTCTGGTTGCAACTGCATTCGGACATGGAATCAAGTTTAGAATCTGCTCAAAACAACTTCTGTAACAAAGCTATGCTAAAAGAAAGAAAATGATTAAGTAATCATTGAAAGTTGGAATATTACCTCCTTATCAACAGCCAATGCAGCATAGACTACTGAAGCATTTTCTTCAGACTCAAAATCTACCTCCAAGTCACTGCAGATTATAAAGGAAAAAAAAATCCATTTCCAGGGATATTAGTAATGATTTCCATGTTATCAAACAAAACCCAGTTAAAAAGTACCCACAAAACAAAGCTGAAAATAAAACATAATAATAATAAGAAGAAATTTTAAAGTAACCAAAGGATATCCTTTGAGTTTTTCAAAGAAGCAAAGGAAAGAAAGAGAGAACGTTACCAGCTGAATTCCCACTGGCTGTGGATATCTGACAAGTTAGAGACAGCAGCCATGTCTGGCCTGTTCCCAGCTGGAACTGCGATACGAGATAACGAGAGAATCAGCCGAAGAGATAACTAACAGTAGGGTTTATCATGTATGGCTTTAGTTGATCCAGACAAGGCCCATTCCGTTGATCTAATAGCCCAAAATTTGTGTAAAGATAAACCAAACCAACCATAAACCAAATGAAAAAAAGGACAAATGACAAAAAAGTAAACCATTTTTAAGGAAAAAAAAAAAAAAAACCTTTGCGTTTGATTCTCACCATATATAAGTTTATGTTACAGTCTTCTCTCAATTTTTGTCAATATGCTATAGTCGTTACAATGTTTCGCCTGTAAATAATCATCGTCCTAATGCGAGAAGATCAAACTTTGACCCTTTAAGTGTGTTTGTTTTGGCTTTTTGTCTATATGATCACCTTTCAGCTTCAGGCAAGAAAATTACCGTACTTTATATATTTTTTTATTACAACTTAATCATAATTTCGAATTTTGTCCTTTATTGATATTTCGTGCTTGTTATTTTGTTAATGTAACATTAAACTTTTTTTAAATTTTAATAATTAAATTTTGATAATTTTAATTATCGAAAACTTATATTTCATGCTTGTTGAGTGTGCCCGTGAACTACATTCACTGTAAAAGACGAAAGTGTGTCGAATCCAGCGTTGCCACGTCTTATGTTATTAAGAGTGTGTTTAGTTCAGTAAAAAAGTAAAAAGATAGACGACAAAAATAAAAAAGTAAAAAAATAAAATTTAAATAAAGAAAAGTGGGAGAAAAATAAAAAAGTTATCATTTTTTATATATATTAATATAAATAGATTATTTTAAATTAAAAAATAAAAAAATAAGAGCAATATGAGTTTAAGTATTTATATTTATAATGTTATTTATTTTTAAAATTTTATTTTTTATTTTAATTTATAAAAGATATAATGATAAAATAATATAAATTTTATTTTTTTTATCTTTCAATCATAACAAATACTGTAAGAAAATAATTATTTTTTAATTTTTTACTAAAAACATCAATTAAAAAATATATTTTTTATCTTTTTAATTTTTTATTTATTTTTTCACGCAACCGGACTGAATGATGGCCTGCATTTGGTGTTTGCCCTTTTCTGGGCTCGTCCATGCGTTTGAAGCGTAACTGACGCAGGTCAGGGTAGTTGCCGAGATTTTCACTTTTTGTCCAACATAGATTTGATATCCAAGCTTCAGTGTTTCGCTGTAGACTTACCAATTTAAAAAAAAAAAAAAAAGTCATACGCCTTCATTTTCGTTGCTTTTTCCGTTTTATACGTTTATGATTTTTCGCATTTGTGCAGTCAGCTTTACATAATAAAAAATATCAAATAATTTAAAAAAAATTATTTTAAAATTTTGAAACGCAATATTGTACTTTTAACGAATGTAGCATTTTTTATACAATTTCTCTACGATATTTATAAAAATAACAATGAGAAATAATTAACATTATTATTGATTATAGTTAATTTATTTATTCCTTTACTATTTAATGTATACTTTCTATTATTTCCTTTAAAAGTTCTTAGAAAATAATACTCTAAACTAATTATTATATGTTTGATAAATTATTTTTTTAATTTCTAATTTTTTTTATGTTCTTCTTACAAAAAGTTATAGAAAAAGTCAGAAGAGTATTAGAGTTGATATTTCGAGACACTTTTCGATAGTTAAGTTGATGAATGAGTTTTTATTAAAGCTAAGAAACCTTAGAATGGAAAAGTCCTTCCTTACCTTCGAGTTTACTTATCTTTTTATAAGCATTGTTCGAGGACGTGGTGTCAGGTGATTTAACAGGAGGACAGCTGACGTCAAACTAGTTGTCAAACTATGGTACCTTTGTAATCAGCTCTGTCATTTGACTACCGTTCGAAAGCTGTCAGTTCTAAATTTTCTGTTCGATACATGACACGTGGCTTCGGCTTTTTAGTTCCACATCAACATCTCCCCGGCTGCATTTTCATGCTCATCATTATGAAAATGCACAGAGTTTCAAGGGTCCATATTTATTATGAAAAAACAATAAACCCAAAACTTAATTTCGGTAGCCATCAATAGTGATCAATCTCAGTCTTGGGTCAACGCTGCCACTAATATTAGAACTTCCACATCGACAATGCATCAAAATTGATACACAAATTCATTTAAATGTGTGATTATATTAATTTTGATAAAATTAAAAAAAATTAATATTTAAGATGAGATTAATTAATATAATAATAAAATTAAAATTAATAATAAAATATGCACTTAAATAATGAAAATAGCGATGATGGTTAAGTCGATTACAATATTTATATAGTTATAATGTTTAAAAATTAGCTACTGTTAATTTTCTTTGATTATGTAGTTATTTATTTTAGTTAATTCATATTAATTACTATATTTATTTTTTATTTATTAATAATTTATTTGATTATATAATTTATTATTTATGAATGTATTTATTCAATTTTTAGATATTTATTGTCAATTAATTTATTAAATAATAAATTATTTATTATATTAAATTGAAAACTTATTTTTGAAACATTTTAAATAAAAACTTAAAAAAAAAAAAGTGAAAAGGAAAGATCATTTCAATCCAAGGGAAATAAATATAGGGAGAGCTATAATTGGAAAGAGGGGCAACCAAAGTGCGAAACTACTAATGCAATAGGAAAAAGATTATCGACGTATAGTTTCATACACTAAAAATAAATTTAAATGGTATCATTTATTAAAAATATTATTATTTGTATTTAATTTTTAAATTTTTTAAAATTTTATATTTATATATTAATAATGTGTTATTTTTTGATTTTATTAATAATATATAAAATTATATACTGATATATTATCAAATATAAATTTATAAAAAAATTATTTGGATTAGGCCCTTAGTGGTGGAGTGACATTTTAGCCCCACTGCAGCAACCGAAGGTCCCAACTGCAGTTTAAATGGACAATGAAGTTCATTTGATAAGATTAAAAATAGAAAAGACAGTAAAATTTATTGTTGAATTAATGAAATTAATTACTTTAATTATGAGATTAAGGTCAATGGTATTATCTATATTTAGATAACAAAATCAATGATGGCATTTAAAAGTAAAAATCACTATTAAAGATATTAAATTAAAACTTTTATTTAATAAAAATTTTAATTTATTTGATATTTATTATATTAATAAAAGATTAAAAATTACTAAATTTTTATGACAAATAATACTTTTGTTAATAAATTAAAAATTACTAAAACTCTTTTATATCGAATAATATTTTTAATAAATAATTAAAAATGATAATAACATGTTAAGTAGTAATTTCGTTCAAGGTCTAAAAGTCCAACCACTTTAACGAGGTATATTTTATCTTTTTGAAAAATATTAAGATTATGACTTTTTTTAAAAAAATATTTCTTAAAAAATAATTAACCATAACAAATGTTTAGACCGCCCCTGGACAAATTTTATTATTATTATTATTCTATGACGAAGTAAAAGCACCAATTTAGCTACAAAATTGAATAAAAATTTACGCTCCAAAAATTCACAATACTTCTTTTTTCCTTACAGTTAGTGTTGCCATTCAGTTATATCTCCATTAGGGAGACAATATAAACGATTGTTTGCGAGTTAAAAAATTTGAATTTATTAAATTATTATCGAGCTGAGCTTGGGCTATTAAACGATTTGAATTTCAGTATTTTAAAATTTGATTCGAGTAGTTTATGAATTAAATTGAGTTTCTCTATTTTTAATTAATATTAAAAAATCATAATTCGAACTTAAAATTAAGTATAAATAATCAAATAATAGAACATAAAAATTGTATTCATCTTTTGCTAAATAAATAAACTAATTGAATGAGCTTAAATAATTTAAATTTTATCTTAAATTGAATTAAGTTTTAAATATAAAATTTGAGCCAAATTTCGAACTTATCGAATTTTGATTACATGACAACAAATAGTGCGGATTCAGATATTTACAGTTATTCAATCTGTTTTTTGAGGATTCAGATAATATTCAAATTTGGATATTATAATAACTATCTGCAGTAGATTTGAAGCATATACAGATATGAATCATCGGATATCAATTATCCAAAACCGTATTAGACATGCAGATAATGGATTCTGATGTCCAAATCTATTATTCGAATCTACATCACATATGCAAATAATGGATTAAGGATTCATATATCTAAATTTACTAGTGCAAAAAATCTATGCTCAATATAAGACTCAAACCTTAGCTTTTTAATTTAATTATTAATTATTTGACACTTTACCAAATGAGCTAGTCTTGGATTTCAAAGTAACATGCAACTAAAATTAATTTATATATAAGTATAATTATTATTCAAAAAATATTTTTTAAATAAAATATAATAATAAATTAATTATAAAATTAAATTAATTGATTATGTTAAATACCTTTAAATTTTAAATATACATAATATTTTTTAAAAATATTTGATGATTTAATCAACTTAATTAATTAAATCACTCTAATTATATAAATATACTTATCAGATAAAATAATATGATATATTTTATTATATGTATGATATTGTAATAGAATTACAAACTTATTGTATATGATACTATATATATTAATTAAATACTATATATAATTGTAATAATATAGATTATATATAAGATCACTAAATATTTATATATTATAATATAACAAACATATTATATATTACAATATCAATAATCATATAATTATGTGTAATTAAAATACACAATATTTTATAATAGTATTATATAAAAATAATATATTTAAATATTATATATTGTATAAAATTGTTTGATATAAAATAATATTATAATAGGAAAAGAGCTCCACTTATAATCATGTAAAACTAAATACTTGAATAACTTTTTATAATATTAATATTTTGACAAACTAACTGTTAATTTAATAATATAATTGTACTCTTCCTGTACATAAAATTTTAAATGAATCCGATATCTTTATCAAGTCAATGGATAATGTTATTTTTTTTAGTATATATTTAATGGTTAAAAATTTTTAACATTGAATAAATCATTATACATTTTTAATTTACTCAAAATTAGACATGCATGATCAAAGTGAATAGAATATGGAATATGAATTTCGCATTAAACAAATATAAATTGTATAAAAAATTATAAAAGTTTATAAAATTAATTTAATTATACACTAGTATTATACTCTTGCAATATAATACTATCAACAGTATTAATATATTATGTTATTTAATGTATTATAATAATATTATGTAATATTTTAATTACTATATAATATATGATATAATATAATACCAAGTAACTATAATATACTATATCATGTATTTAATTATCATATACGACTAATGATAATTTTGTTATTGTATATATCATTAATAATTTAATCTTATAAAGTTACTATATCCTTTATGTTACTAATTATTTTTAGTTTATTAAAGAAATATGTTTAATTAATGAAATTAGTTCTTTGTATTATTTTTTTATATCTTGAAATTATTATTTAGTTATTTAAGTTGTTATTTTTTTTATTTTAGAATTTATTTGTTGGTTATTATTTATGAGTAACTTTGAATTAAAATTAATTTTTTTTTAATTTTAAAGTTTTTTTAAAAAAATTAACTCTCTAAATTCAAATTTTTTTACAAATTCGAATATCTAGTAAATAATATTATTTAATTTAAATTCAAATAATAATATATGAATTTAAAATAAATAATAAATAAATTTAAATTTAAAATAATTTTATAAATTTAAATTTAAATATCATAAAAATTAGATATATCTAATCCGTTGTCATCTTTAATTTGCCTCAAAGGTATAACACAAATTTTTGTTTAATTTTCCCAAAAATAAAAACTAGAAATTCCAAACGATGTCGTGTGAGTGCTGTTGACCCTAAATCCTAGGCGTCTATATATTTGTCCACAGAGAAAGCGAAAGAAACCAAACCGAAGGAGTGAGGAAGTGGGAAAGTGAGAAAATCCTTGCAGCTCAGCTCAAACTCCGTATGACTCTGCTAACTGCTCGTCTGCGCCTTCCTCATCCTAGATTTTCCATCTACGGTTAGGTTTCTCATGAAATCTTACATTTTCTCATATATTTTCCCCAGAAACAAACAGAAAAGAACTAAAAGGACAGTCAGACGGACAATCACAGCGTAAGAGCAAAGCTTTGCTATTCTTGAAACCCTAGACCTGATCCATAACAAGGATCTTGACCATCATCGTCTGCTTCATCAGAAACCATTGACAAAGGAAACGAACTGGAATCTTTTTGCATTGAAGGTTCTGAACCTTAAAAGAAAGCCTTGAGTTTAGTGTTTACAGATGGACAGATCTAGATCTAAGAGGAACTATTACTACGACCAGGACTATGATGGAGAGACCATGGGTAGAACAAAACCTCGGTACAATAATCACCACTACCTACACAATAGTCACCGCCACCGTGGCAACAATCCAAACAACAACAGCAACAACGGCCGACCTCCTAATAAAGGTGGTAGCGGCGGCGGCGGACAAGACTCGTCCCTTATGGTCACCACGAGCTACCGCATTCTCTGCCACAACTTGAAAGCCGGGGGCGTAATTGGCAAGTCCGGTAGCATTATCAAGTCCATAAGGCAACACACCGGCGCGTGGGTTAACGTCCACGAGCTGATTGCCGGCGATGAAGAACGCATCATCGAGATATCCGACACGCGCCGCCGTGATCCCGAATGGAGAATGCCGTCTTTTTCACCTGCTCAGGAGGCGTTGCTCCTTATACATGAGAGGATTCTGGAGAGTGATTCGCAGTTTGGGCTTGGTGGTGGCGGACGAGAGGAGGACGATGATTACGGAGGGTTGGTGAGAGGAGGAGGGAATAAGGTGGTGACGAGGTTGGTGGTTTCGAGGATGCATGTGGGGTGTTTATTGGGGAAAGGAGGGAAGATAATTGAGCAAATGAGAATTGAAACAAAGACTCAGATTAGGATTCTACCTAGAGACCATACGCTGCCCCGTTGCGTTTCCATGTCTGAGGAGATCGTTCAGGTCTGCAACCAACCAATTGCATTTGGATTTGGATTTGATGCACAAAAAAAACGGGGAAGTTACTAAATACTAATTCATGGGGTTTTTAATATTTGATATGTTTAAATGCAATGGCTTAATGGAAAATAATTGAGCGGTTAAATGTTTATATATTGATTAAGGGATTTCAAGATTTGATTTGGGATTATTGAGCTGAATCCAAAGTCATAGTTGGAATGAATGCTGCCTGTGGATTATAAGAGTTACTAGTGTGGCCTCCTTGCATTGCTTTTCCCCTTGAAAGAAACCTTGAACCTCAGTGACTATATATTGAGAAGCTAATCACTAGTATATGCCATTGGCAGTGGTCTAAGTGCTGCTTACTGAACTGATTTATAAATTTTGACAATTTGCCCTTTGCTGGTGAATCTATTAATTCTCTACTCTGTTGTTGACATAAAGAGGATTAAGATCTTCAGAAGGTTTTAGCATGATTTAGTGGATATATTTAGCTGGTATATTAATGTTGCTTCATATAAGAATAATTTTGAACTCTTTGCCCTGTTCTGATAGCATGCCTATAATTTTTTTTTTCTATCTGTTTTGTTTTTATCTTTCTTCAAATTGTTGCTTCATGCATGGTGCAATTTGTATATACATTTTTTTTTTTTTGCAGATACTTGGATTCTTGGGCAGTTTCCTCTAATAATAGCTAACTGATGGAATATTTATGTTTGCACGTATGTTTTATGTGACTTGCTCAACTTCATGTTTCCATGTTATTTGAAATGTATCATCCTTATCAGATTCAAGTTCTTTTGTTTTTATCTCAGCAGTTCTGTAAGTCTTCTTTTATGTTGTTGAGTATCAATTATTCATGTGAATGCTACACAACTATTATCGTCTTCCAATCTATGCCATTTCGCAACCATATTCTATGATTGCTGATAAGGCAGTCTGAATCTAGGTATTCTATGCCACTGACGCTGCAAATGGGTCAAAAAGTTGGATAGTTCAGATCCATGTATCTTAAGTAGTGTCCAAGTGTCCATGCTGCATTACAAAGACTAATGCTTCTCATTGTGCTATCTATTAGGAGTGGTTTTGCTAGAAAAAATTAGTATTCTAGAAACTTTATTTTGGTTTAACATAAATGTATGCATATTCAGTTTGAAATTCAATTTTTCCCTTCTAATTTCCCTTCAATTGAAGTTATTAAAGTTAAAATGTCTTTATAATATGGCAATTTTGTCTAATGTTGTATGTCGTGCAGGTTGTAGGTGATGTAAATTCTGTAAAAAATGCTATAGAAATTATTTCGTCACGCTTAAGGGAGAGTCAGCATCGTGACCGCAGTCATTTCCGTGCACGAATGCAGTCAGCAGATCGGTTTTTCCCTGATGAAGATGCCATTGCACACGTAAACAATGCAGCAGGTCGATCATCTATGGATGGGTCAAATTTTGGTTCACAAATGGCTACTACAAATTACAGTGGCACTAATTATTCGTCACATCTATCTGGCGTCATTGAAGCTGGGACTGCTTCTATGGCCGACAGTGCACAGCCTCCTTATGGAGAGGATCTTGTGTTTCGAATACTTTGCCCTATTGACAAGGTTGATAGTGTTTTTGGAGAGTCGGATGGCATAGTAGATTTACTCCAAAATGAAATTGGTGTGGGTGTCAAGGTTGCTGATCCTGTGGCTGGGTCAGATGAGCAGATAATTACCATTTCTTCTGAAGAGGTGCTTCCCATCTCTCTTTCATTTCATGACACATGGCCACAGGGGTGCATACTTGTTTGTTTGGCCTCTATTTTCTCTTGTTTGCCAGCCTATCACAGGGGTGCATACTTGTTTGTTTGGTCTCTATTTTCTCTTGTTTGCCAGCCTATTTCTCTCTTTCTCTTTTTTTTTTTTTTGGTGATAAATTCCAGCTAACTTTAGCCTTTCAGATTAAATGTTGTCATTTACAATGTTTAAACACTTGAAAGACGTTTAAAAAAACAAACTGTTTTTTCCTACTGAATTTTGAATTATGCTTGGTCATAGAGATTTCTAACAAATCTTGGTTCTTTTTTGTCCTTAGGGTCCTGATGATGAGTTGTTTCCAGCTCAGGAGGCTTTATTGCATATCCAAACTCAGATTGTTGACATTGTTCCTGATCAAGATAACATCATAACTACTAGGCTACTTGTTCCATTGAGTGAAATTGGATGTTTAGTGGGAAGAGATGGATCATTTTCTGAAATGAAAAGATTAACTGGTGCAAACATACAGATCTTGTCAAGAGAGGAACTTCCTTCTTGTGTATCAGGACCTTATGAGATTGTACAGGTTTGCTTCTTAGATACCTTATCCTTATGAAGCATGTAGATCTTTGCTTCTCGGTGTTTATTCAATCCAGGCTATGAGGATTCTAAACCTGGGGTCTGTTAGGTTAATAAATGAGGGTGGGATGATTGGATTGATTCCCTTGTATATTCTGAATAACTTTTTGATATACTCTATAGATTGTGGGGGATATAAAGGCAGCTCGAGATGCTCTTGTTGAGATTACATCACGATTACGAAGTTACTTATATAGGGAATTATCTGGGAAAGACACTCTGCCACCACCACTACCTCTCTCTGCAACAGGATCCCTTGGGAATGTTTCAGGACGGGAGAATGCTTCTCCAAACTTAACTCCAGGTCGTGATAGTCAAACTTCCAGTGATTCTCTTGCTGGAGCCTATCAGAACGTGCAAGCTTCAGCAACACCACCGTCATCAAAGGTTGGTGTGATGTTTTTTGTTAATTTAAATTTTCCTTTTACTGCTTTGTTGTTAATATCTGTTTTTCTGTGTTTCTTATTTAGCCAAAAAATAAAAATGCTCTCCAAACTTAACATCAAGATTTTCCTTAGCTCCTTCAGATGAAAATCTTTAATCGCTCAGCTTGAATGTGATATATAACTAGTGACTTACCTTGATAGTCTCTCTGGGCCTTCAGATCTTCTGCGTTCTAGAAACATTAGTATGAGAAGTTAATTCTTATGTACAGGGTGTGGTGAACTCTGGCACTGAAATGGTGAAGCAGACTGAAAGTGAACGACGTGAAGCTGTACCAAGTACAATAAGCAGGTGGCTAAATTTTGCATTATTTCAATCTGTTTTGGTCGTCTTTTTTTTTTTTTAAATAATAATAATGAAGGTTGCACCACTATCTATATGCCTTTTTGTTATCAAGTATTATTCTTTAAAATTTTTCTATTTAAAAAAAAGTTTCTTTCAATTTTTTTCCAGTATTTTAGACGGCCTCTCTGATAAATAATTTCTCTCTTGCATTTAATTTTCTATTAGAATCCCTCTGCCACTTGTTACTAGGAGTACGCTTGAAGTTGTTATTCCAGAGCACGCAGTTTCCAAGCTCATAATAAAATCGAAAAACAAACTGGCATTGTTCAGTGAGGTAAGCAACGCTGCTTTCAGCTACCTATTTAATTTATGTTTTCTTGGTTCAATCTAATTTCAAATAATTCACATATTGGTTTGTGTATTTTGGGTTTAGTTGTCTGGTGCCAATGTGAGTCTAGTGGAAGATAGACCAGAGGAGACGCAAAAGATTATTCGAATATCAGGCACACCAGAGCAGTCTGAGAGAGCCCAGAGCCTGCTTCAAGGCTTCATTTTAAGCAGTAAGTCTCTCTTTGATCATCAGTATCTTTGTGCGTGCCTGGTGTGATGATTCCTTCACGTGGGCTCTTGTATAACTGGTGTCTCACATGGCTTCTCCTTTTGATTCAGCACAAGAAGATGGAGCTTAAGCTACTGCTAGTAAGTGGGCTAAAAATTCGGAGCTGTCGTTGGTATGGGGACAGTGGCTTTTAAGATTTTTCTCTACATAGTCTAATTATTCTCTAGATTCGTTTATTATTCTGGAGTATGAGGAGTTTGTGTTCCCTCTCATGTATATAAGCACAAAAACAAAACAAAACGATTTGTACGTCTTTTTTTTTTTTTTTCCCTTGTGTAGTCGCTGTTTTAGATGGAAAATTGTCTATTGGGAAGCGTGAGAGAGAGCTCCATTGTAAATGTAACGATTGGAGCTCTTTTCTGAAGTGTTTCTTCCTGCAATGCAATGCCATACTTCAATTTTACTGAATGAAGAAACACTGCGGTTGATTTTGTTGCTAAAAATTGTTGTTTTGCCAGGAACTTGTCACTGCATTTTATCAATGCAAGGCTTTGAAATTTCAAATTTTATTATAGACCTCATTTTCAAGTGAGAAGGAAAAAAAAGGTCCCAAAAATATTTATTTTATGAAGAATTAAGCCGCCTTGTTCATGCAATTTTAGTGTAAATTTACCTCTGTGGAAATTACTCTCAAGTTAATGCCAGGATAACTAAGGTAATTACACTTCCTTTTTGACAAATTTTCACCTTTCTTTCGGCAAATTGCAAAATCACAGCGAGTATTTTTGGTGTAAATTTGTTAGAAACGCCAGTGCCTCGGTGGCTAAATAGGAAACTAGTTGGGTCTTACACCACCTGGCTCCGATTATATTACATTTTTCTTTTAATGTAAAGTCCATGTATGGAACGTCAAACGTCAATGAAAGGCTTGTGGTGACATAGCCTTATCCCATACTTTTGGTGACATTCGGATAAAGACAAAGAATAATGAGTTGGGTTTTTTCCTTGCCTTAAATTTAAAGATCTTTTTCATAGTAGTTTGTATTTATTATATATGCTATGGCATGTGTACATCATAATAATGATGGTTTGGGATCGTTTGCTCAGAATGCTGAAGGAGTTGAGGAAAGGAGAGGCTCTGAAAAATTCATTTTTCTCTCTCTCTCTTCCTTTTTTTTTTTTTTTTGATGTGGGTTCATTGAGCGTTGGTTTACGCTTTATAAGTTAGTTTAATTAGAGTAACATCTAGACTAGCTCGTTTTTTCTTTCTAAGTCATATGGCTGTTTGATTTTATTTCAAGCGTGCTTGAAACTTAGATGATTGTTTTGTTTGGCCATCAATTTTTGGTTTATTTCAGAGTTACGTTCAACGGAGACTTGGTCATTGCATCTCTAGACATTTATAAAGTAGCTCTTGCGTCTTATTCAGAATTTGTCCTGTAGGCATCTGATGGTTTATGGCATTACATAAAGAGGTGTCTTTTTTCTTTTTTTTTCCCCGGAAACTGGAACTACATTTATATATATGGCTTTATTTTTACTCTTGCTGTTGTATATGAAGTCTCTGGTTTACCGTTAGTTCAATTGGGGGATGGACGTCACTCTGACATACCTACTATTTTCTTCTTTCAGCTCAGACACGGCAACCTATGATATATAGACTCTTCATTTTTTTAAAATTACTTGTGTCTAAGATATATTCAAAATTCTTCAAATATAACACATCTGAATCTGGGTAACATAGATGAGAACATGAAGATGTTCGATTGATTTTCGCATTGTACCAAATATCACCACAAATAGATAAGATACATCTTCTACTTCTTATCGGATGATATTCTTACCTTGATTTAGTTATAACCTTTTCCCTTATTTCTGCCTGATTCAGGTAGCATATTGCGAAGCACTTGCAGAAGCTGCTTTCGTAATCAATTCAAATGCGGAGTAATATGTTACTTACCCATTCGTATTACTTGTACATGTTTTTTTGCACAAATTCCACTAACCTCAGAATCATATCATAACATGCAGGAGCAAAGCTTGCAAGACAAACATCCCCTCATTTATCATTGCTGATTTAGGGTAATGCAGCTGTTTCTTCTTCTACTAGAATGGTTGCTGTTAATTAACTTAAAAGAGTTTAAATTAAGTTGACATAATATTTGAACCAACCTCTATCACAACAATAATGCTTAGCATTTTTCTTTTAAACTTGTAGCTATAGTATACAGTGACATTCGTCTTAAATTAAGCAAATACAATACTTTTCCACCACTTGGAAAGCTTTCTTGCATGCAGCAGCCACCAGCTGAGAAACTGCTCACATTCCAATATGGAACTTTCAAAACCAGAAATAAACAACAGTCTCTCTCGCCTTGGGGGCATAGTCCTTTATTATTATAAATTTAAAAAAATTTCTCTCTGTTTAACAAAATAAGTCCTTGAAATTAAGTGTTAATCTATTGTATCTTTTTAACATTTTAAATAAAATTAGTTTAGTAAATTAAAAAAATTAATTATTTCAATGGGTGTTTATCAAAATAATGCGGTTTATGAAATTTAAAACTTTAGTTATTGGTGTATATTGAACAATAATTTTAATTTTTAACTTTGTCTCTAAGTTCCTCAATTTGGAATTTAAAAGCATGTCACTTTATTAGTGTTAATCCATGATATTGTCACTTGCACAAACACATAATATACTCATTTAGAGAGTTCTTTGTCATGCTTAAATGCTTACCTAAATTTTAACAACTTTAATACAATATTTCTGCCAAAATCTCATTAAACTTTAACTATTTGAGTTATATTTGATTGACTTCTTCAACAAATAGTTAGTACCTTCAAAAAGAATGTTTTGGAAGTATCCTATTAAAAAACTTTTTTAAAAATATATAATACAAAAAAATAACATTAATTATTATTATTATTATTTTGCATACATGCTTGTAAATACATTAAAAGAATTTTAAAATGAATTTTTCATTTATTTTTTTTAATTTTTGTAGAACATATAGTTATCAAGTTAATATTGAGTTTTCATAGTCTTTTCCCTTTGATAATTTCTAATTAAAGTTCAATTATTAATATAATTCAATGTTAGACGTTCATTTATACCTATAAAAGAAAAAAAAAAAAAACCTAAATAGCACATAAGCATCAAATTTTGATTCAAAACATAAATTCTATACTATAATTTATTTTTTATATATATATAAAGTTTATGGGTAAATACAAAATTTAAAACATGCTTCCCAAGGAACGACTCCTAATTCAATTCTAATCCATTTGATTAACCATATATATGGTCATATAGTTTGCATATTAATTGTTTTTCAATAAGAGACTCAAATAAAAAAAACAAAATAATTTAATTAATACAATTAAAATATATACTAAAAAAAATTAAACTTAAGCCGAACAATTAAGGAAATTAAAAAACAACATATAGTGGCAAAATATGTGGCCAATCACAATTTTATTATTAAGATGCAAGAGGAGAGAGTGTATCACTTACAATTTTTTTCTACAATTTTGCAATTATCTAATTATAAAACAGAATTATATAGGCCTACACCGCTTAAACCATAAGTTTTACGTAATATTTTTGTCAGTCCTATATAATTCAAGATTATGATTGATTAATTGTACTACAGTATTATAGGTGATATGTTCTCATATGCAGAGGAGAGATTCATTTATATTAGTATAAAATTAAATAAGTTTTGCACACTTTCATAACTCTTTATATGATTAATATTTTAACAAGCCAACCATTGGATTTAGCAAAACTATTTTACTCATCATGCATGTAAAGTTTCAAATCGATTAGATAGTGATACCATATTGATCGAGAATATTGTCTTTTTTAATATATATTTAACGGCTGAAAGTTTTTTTTATATCAAATAAATAATTAGATATTTTTAATTTACTTGAAACTTGATGTACATGATCTATATAAATGTAACATAAAATCTGAAGATTCGATTAAACAAATATAAATTAAATAAAAGACTATGGAAATGTGCGAAACTAATATAAATATATTCCTCCTTATATATATATATATATGTATTTATTTGTAAGAAGCATAATTTTAGCTGGCTATCATGTAGAATGTCTATGAATAATTATTATTGAAGTTTGAGAATAAGGAGCATTCCTTCAATTACAAATTAAGAAAACAAAACATAATTCTCAAGCAAATGCGCGAATGTGGAATTTCAACTTCAATTCTTATAAAAAAAATTTTTATTTAATTTAAGAAGAATTCTCGAAGTGAAAGATTTAATAAAAAATGGGATAGTTACTTGATCTATAGCATAATATAATATAAGAGACTAAATATTAGTAAATATAAAACAAAATCAGATATGCAAAGATGCACATAGGAGTGAAGCTAAGAATTTTAGGTAAAAAAGAGATTACATTATACATTTTTAAAGAAAATCAAAATAAGTTTTTATCTTTTTATAAGTTAAACATTTCTTACAAATCAAAGAAAATTTAACAAGCCAAATGGGGGGGGGGGGGGGGGGCAAAATCATGCTAGCCCCCTTGGATATTCCCCCCTAAGTGTGCAAATCATGAGTTTTCAATTAATCTAAGTGCTTTGCAAAGTGAACCCACTTTTATTTTTATTTTTTGGGGATAAAACTATATGGTGGGATTTTTTAAAATTGTTTATATTATTATCCAAGGGTAATAATAATTATTTGTTTATTGGATTATTTCAATTTATTATACAAGGTAATAATAACTTCATTTTACATGATGTTGACAATTAGTTGTGTTTAAATCGGATTCTATCGAAAGAATTTAATCAACTTAATTAATTAATGCATTAATTAATTTTACACTCTCACTCTTGAAAATTACAAGATACACTTGTTAATCTGAACATTTTCTAAGGCTATTTGAGTTGATCATTTTCCAAGAAAGATCGAAAAACAATATAGCATATAACTCAAATTGCTTCTCAACATTTTTTTTTTAAAATATTAATTCTATTATACAACAAGAGACAACTCTTCCTTCTTTTCGTAATATCTCATGCTTTAATTAGAAATTATTATTAATTAGATTTAATACCATCTTGGACTTCTCAATTTTTTTTCCTGGATTATATATATATATATATATATTTATAAATATTTATATTTGATAAACTGATAGTTTACGTATCTATTAGCTATTGTTGAAGCACTATAGGATGACATACTATTAAAAATAAAATTATCTTTATTTATTTTTAAAAGTTTTAACGAAATTTTATTATTTGATTTTTTCACCATGTATAACAGATAGTTTATACACTACAAGTACATTAAATATAAACCACTTATAAAATTACTATTATTACATACTATACTAATAATAAAGTAGATGAATACTTCATTATTTATTCTTAATACATAAAATAATTATATATGGAAGGCCGCAATAGCCAAGGAAGTTATACAAATACAATACAATGCAATAACACAGTACAGTTTACGAACATAATTATACTTGTTACACCCGCTAATCTGTAGGATTAATTTTAACTATATATGTTATTACTTCCTAAATATCTAAACCCATTTAATATATAATTGAGGCCATAATATAATATAGTAGATGATTAAAACCTCTTCAAAGAGAGAGTTTCGTTCATTGTTAATTTGTATCTCGATCTTCGTAGGAATTGAAATATTATATAAAATGATAAGTTCAGGGCTTGCCAGGTTTTCTCCTTGGATCATGCTTAGGGTTAGCACCTGTATCATCATAATCCAGCATTGCATTTGTACTCGTCATCATCATCGTCAACAGTTTCCTTGATGAACTCATTTGGATTTGGGTCATCCTCCCAGCACCCTTCATAAATCACAATAATCAGAAATCAACAACATTTCCAAATATGCAGCATATAATTTTGTACTAAATACATTTTGTGCATTTGCATATATAAATATATTTACCAAAGCTGAAGAGAGGGATTGTGCAAGTGAGTGTTTGGCCTGCTTGCCATCCTGAAAGCCGTCAACCATACCGGCTGCCAACAACAGCAACAATTCTGATCACTTATTCGGACATATATGTGTATATATATATATATATATATATATATATATATATATAGATTTCAACGTAAACTTGATTAGAGTATTATAATTACCGTAAGAGAAAGGCATGAAGAGAAGCAAAGACAGCAGAG
Organism: Adansonia rubrostipa; assembly: GCA_038381775.1. Classification (NCBI taxonomy): domain Eukaryota; kingdom Viridiplantae; phylum Streptophyta; class Magnoliopsida; order Malvales; family Malvaceae; genus Adansonia; species Adansonia rubrostipa. The sequence goes on from JBBYHM010000026.1 coordinate 7,557,368, forward strand.
CAGAAGTCTTGAACCAGAGAGCTGCCATGACTGATGATATCTGTCTAATTGATAGATAGGAGAGAAGGGTGTGATCAGTACAATGACTTAATTTACTGGTGAGAGGGGTAAGCTTGGAAAGGGCAAGCTATGGCTTTTATTGTTGTTGTTATTGAGACCTTTGAGGGTAGGAAATGTGGGAGGAGGGAGGGTGGGAGAGGTAGCTATAGCTAGCTGCTGTAATGGTGCACCACCCCACCTAGTAGCAGCACAATCATGGTGAGGTGCATTATTCCTCTTTTTGCCCACAGTTCCTTTTAGTCAACTTCACTGTTTTAGGCTCCCACTTAAAATCAATTGATAAAAAGTCTAAAGATTTAACTTAAATATTATATTGATTACATGAAATCTAAAATTTAATTCATATGTTTTATTAAGTTTTATCACTTGTAAGCAGAAATAGAAGAATTTATTATATGAAAAACTCGAAAAGAATAATAAGAATATGCAATAATAATATAACAAAATTTAAGTATTAATTTAAAACAAACATATAATGAAAATTTAACTTAAATATAAAATTATAAATAATTCAAAATTTGATTGATGTAAAATAATATTATTTTAATAATTACATAAAAAAATACTTAAAAGCAAATTAAGGAATTGTAAAACTTTATGCATGCCGACAACACTGACCTTAGTTTGCATGGCCCAAACTGATGATCTATATGCCTCATTTTCAGGTTGGCTCTTTGGAGAAGTATTTATCATCCCCATTTTTCTTTAAGTCAATCTACTTTTTTTTTTTAATTCTTTTCTCCACCCATTTTTCTTTTTGTGGGGAAGAAAAAATCAAATTACAACAAAAACCTAATAAAGTTGCTTTGCAAGAAATCTAAAGTTTTTCATCATTTTAAAATGGACAATGATATCTCTTTTCACCTTTGTATTTATATGAGGCAAAGTTAGGAAGTCCATGTTGAAGGATTAGAATAAAAGAAAGAAAGTTAAATTATAAACTTTTTTTGGGTGGGGAGTTGGGGGGGGGGGCCCCCCCAATACCCTTGCTGCCAGCCCCCCTCTTGTCATCGCCTCCAATATTTATCATTAGTCAGTGGAGAATTTGCCGGTTTCATTCTCATAAAGTTTAGTATGAATTTCATTTTCATTAAATTTAAAGAAAATGTTAATCTACGTGTAGTTAGTGATATGGTTTAAGGTGATATCCATAGAAAAAATTATAATTGATTAGTTATGTTTTCTTTAATTAGCAATGCAAAAATTTTCTTAAATTAACCATTAAATAATCCTTAAATAGTGTCTAACTATTTATAGATATCAATTAAGTAACCCCAAATTTAATTAACTAGTGTCTAGATTTTTTTCTCTTCCGTGGTACCAAACGCCACTTTTATTGAATAGTGGCTTTGAATTTGATCCTCATGTTTCGGCTTTCATCACTTTCCAAGGCCAATTAAGATGGAGACAAAACAAACAATCAGGTTAGTGGCTTACACATGAAATCAAAGAGAAAAAAAGCTTTAATTTTGGGTGTTGAATTTTGGGCAGACCCATTAACGACAGCACTACCAACAAAATAGAAATAAAAATAAAAGTAAAAGAAAGAAAGAGGGGAGGGACAACTCAACACTGTGAACTCCCAACACTAATTTTAATTTAATCATTTACTAAAAGGATTTTTTTTTTTCAAAAGTTTCAATTAATCATCTTTAAGGAGACAGCATGTTGGCGATGATCGATGTTTGTTTAAACCAAAGTGATTGACTGAAGACAAGTAATAATCCCGAGTTGTCGACAAGCAATAAAACCATAGTGTTTCTTTTAGTTTGCACATTCATATGTTTATACATAAAGTACTGCTTTAGAACATTAGTTTAATGCTTGTTATCATGGATTTAAATTTTAATCTTAAATTAATTTTGATATTTTTTATTGCGTTGTGTTTATCACAATTGTAGTATGATTAATTTAAATTCTTTTATTAATTTGCAAATATATATATATATATATATATATATATATATACACACGTACACAAATTAACTGTCATGCACAAATATAATTGTCGATGTACGTAAGATGTGTTCTATGGATAGAAAACAAAAATGGAGATCTAACAAACGTTCAACAATGGCAGGAGTGGGTGAAGTCACTACTGCTCAAGAGTGGAAAATGCTATTCATTTTGGATGCTTACATTATAAATTTCGCCCTTTCTTTTTTCTCTGATTTTTCCTCCATTATTTTGGTTTTGCCATTGCATTTTAAGGCATCATTGGCTGAGATGGAAGGCTTTTAATACCAAGAGAAGAGAACAAAATGTAGAAAAGTCAAGTCGCTCCCTTCTCAGCCTTTTGTTAGATGGAAATATGGTTGGATGGTGGCAGTCAAATCACAGCACATTCTCTGAACTACCTTAAAAGTTCAAAGCCATGGTGAAGCAGCCAACGCCATTTCATTTTTTTCTTTTCCCACTAAAAGGCCCGGTCACCTTGTTTGGATGCCGCAACTAAAAAATTCGAAGGTTCATTTGGATGAGCGAGGAGATTAATTTGGTGAGATTATAAATAGCGGTGATGATGAAATTAGTTATTGTAGCAATGATATTAGATATTATAATAGTGAGATTAAAATAAATGATAAGATACGTGTTTGAAGTTAATCGTAGCAATGAGGTATGATGAAAATATAAAATAAACATTATGGGCATTAGATAAAAATGTATGTATATATAATAAATAATATATTTATATTAAATAATAAAATATAAATAAAATTATATATTATAAATATTAATTAAATATTATTAAAATTATATTTATCAACTAATAATTAAAACTATTTTAGATTAAATAATTATTATATTAAAAATAAATTAATATAAAGTAATTTTAAAATGAATAATTAAAAATAAAAAGTGAAGGCAATAAAAAGAGGATTACTTTAGCAATGGAGCTTTAGTTGTTCACAAATCCATCTTTACGGTGAAAAATTAGAAGGGCGCTTGAGTTTTTACCTTTACTGGAGGTGCGGTTCAGTGAGAGGAGCTCCCCTTTATTTGCCCCCAAGTGAAATCCAAAAGGGGCTTGAGAGTCACAACCGTGGGGTTCATTAAACTTTATCCTTTCACAAATATGATTTGTTTTTAGTTTTGGATAGTGGGTAGATTTTTTAAGTTTAGAGGCTTTTGAGATGAAAATGTTGGCAATTGCAAGAAAACTAAAATATCCCACTACTACATATGCGTGTAAAGAGTTAAAAACAAAGAGAAATTGCAACTTTTCTCCTTTTTTTCTCTTGAGAAATGTTAAATAATTTAAAAAACTATTATTTAAATCAATTAGAAGGAGAAACATTAATTTTTATTTTAAAATTTATTTATATTATTTTTATCTCCTCACCTATGTGATGGAGTCCTAGATAAATGAGCTAGAATGTGAATTTCTAGAATTGCAAGCTATAGAAGAAGCATGGGATCAAAGGAGTTGGAATAGAAATAGGAGGAATTGTAGGACACAGGAGTGAGCATGGGAACTATGGAGCTACAACATATCAAAAGGAACATGATAACAGCTGAGATGGACTATCAGATCGAGGATTAACTGAGTTACAGCTTTCAGAATGCATGACTATTGCTGCTAGGAATTTAGTAATTATCTAATAATTTGTTTCTGTTAAAAATTTACAGTTGATAGTGAATTATTGGGTTAGTTAGATCCTTGTATTGAACATTTTGTATGTACTATCAGCTAGGTATTAAGGAATTTTAATGAAAAATATCTAAAATTCCACCCATTCTCGTCTTTTCTACTCATCTTTTTTTTCTCTATTTTCTTCTTTAAATTTTTCACCCAGTCTCTCTTTTACATAACAAATTTGGTATCAGAGTTGTAAAGATTCAACCATTCAAGCTGGGGAAATAAAAACCATTAAACACCAAGGCAGAAGGAACTAGGATTAATACCTTACAGGAACAAATGCAGACACTATAGTCTCAGTTGGAGATGATGAAGGTTGAGGATGACAAGGTTCCCAAGTGGTGATAAGAGTATAAAAAAGCCATCAATGCTAAGTTCATAGAGAATCAAGGCTACGTTTGCAGAATATTGGAGCTAATGTCATAAAAAGGTGAGGTGTGAAATCCAGCTGACCCAAAGGAAGTAACCAACATTTCTAGCTCTCTTTTAGCTTTTGTGTCATAGCTAAAAGCTGAAGGTAAGACTCCTGTAGAGATAACTGTTATTGATGAACAAGGTAAGAGAGTATGTAAGTATAATGATTTTAGTATATTATCCAAAAGACCCTTTAATGGTCTTTCTCACATGCCAATCACACACTTTACTTTTCAAAATAAATAAGTTAGTAGGTAATGGTGCTAATAACTTATGCCCTTTTCTCCTCAACTAAAGATAGAGTTACCTATTTTTGATTTTTCAAACCCTAGGGGATGGGTTAAAAATGCCAAAAATATTTTGCTATATTTACTATTTCTGATCTCTAAAAAATGAAAGTAGCTACAACGTATTTGTCTGGTAAGGCCAAAATGTGGTATGATGGGTATATAATGCAAAAGCTTAGGAGTTTGTGATAGACCTATGCAAAGGTTTAGTGAGAGAACAAAGGCGGACATTATTGAAGAGTTTAATAACTCTTTTAAAATGATACTCTAGAAGAATATCAAAAGAAGTTCGAGGACTTGAAACCTTATATGCTATAGTTCAAACCTAATGAATCCTGCTTTATTTCTAGCTTTGTGCGTGGATTAAAGGAGGAATTTAAACCCAGAGTAAAGGCCTATGAACTTGCAACACCGGTAGCAACTTACAAATAAGCTCAGTTATATGAATTGTCCTTAGAGTTAGAATACAAAAGGTAGAAACAAACCTTTAAAACCAACCTCAACATTATTCCCAAACAAACCTATTTAACTTTTCACCTGAACCAAAAAAGCCTACCCAATCACTCCCTTATAGAGCAAAGAAAAGCCCAAAACTTATGCTTTAGATGTGGTAACAGATTTATTCTAGGCATGTCTGGAAAAATAAACAACTGAATGCCATTACTATGGAAGAAGGTGAATAAGATATAAAAGAAAGGGAAGGTAACATGGATGATAGAGGGCACAGACCTAAAGAAGAGTAAAGGGTTCATGAAGCTAACCTAGAAATCTTGATCGATGTATTAATAAGTAGCACAGGGCGTAGCACTTTAAGAATTCAGGGTAGCATTAAAGGTAAATCAATTAATGTTCTTGTGGATAGTGGAAGCACTCACAACTTTAGAGTTCCAAGGTAGGCTAAAGATGGGCTAGAAATACAGTATACTAATCCATTATCAATTACAGTGGCAAATGAAGAAAAGTTATACAACATTGCTAAGTGTAGAGAACTAGAATGGTTGATGCAAGGGTATACCTTTAGCCATGATTTTAGAGTACTATCTATAGGAGATAGTGAAATGGCTGTAGGCGTAGATTAGACGAAGAAGTTTAGTCTAGTGACATAGATTTTAATGATTTGTCTATGATTTTACAAAAAAAGTAAACTAGTAAAGCTAAAAGGGGGATAGTTTAGCTTTAAACTAAAGTTGATAATAGGTTACAAATTGTATAAATTAGTTTAAAAAGACTCAGAAGTAATGGGGGAGATGTATATGATTATTGTCGCCACTTGCCCAGCCTTTAAAACTTTGGATGATTCAAAGGGCATGGCGCGCTTGACTTATGAATGAATGATGGTTGGTTGTGGTTGAGCCTTTGAGCTATCTTTTGATTGGGATTCAGATTAAGTGTGATGATATGAAGGGGACAGGGATAGTCGGATGAGTTGCTCATCCAACTGGACCCGAATGACAACCACAAAATAGCTATAAACTTAGAGTCGCAACCTATTCTTTTAGGCTAGACAAGATCGGATGCCTATTGAAAATAATATTACGAGTTACGAAACTCAAAACAGATTTCAAGGTTTATGAAGTCCAGAGATTCGTTGGTTGGGCTCGGGAGTTGGGTACGCGCAGGGAAGGACTAGTATCCCCGCGGTGCTCGAAATCGGTACCTACTAACTATGTCTCACTTTGGTTTTGGTTAAATTGGTTCTATTTAGTCTCTATTTAGATATAATCCTCTTTAATGCATGAAGTTTTGGAAAATGTAAATCCGGGTTTTTTTATTAAGGAAAATTAGATCACTTATGCGCTTTAGAGATGTGAGGAAAATAGGGATTTTATGAAAACGATATCCGAATTGGATTTTAAAACTTGAATGTTTTGTATTAGGCATTGGAGAGATACCAACACGGAACATCGCCTCGTAAATTTCATTAGAAAATGAATTTTAAATATGAATGCACAATAACACTGCAAAAGGAAACAAGCTAGTGAGGCTAAAAATAAGAAATATAATAATGTCATAAATAAGCAATCACAAATAAATGAGCATAAAAACGGAGGGGAGATCGAAATGTATCTTATAATTACCTTCAATTATTGAAGAATAGCCAGGATGAAAATTTTAGAAATCGGTCTGGATTCGGTGATAATTTGAAGAACAAAGAGGATTTTTATCAAAAAGGTTTGAGTTATTTGGAAGAGAGCAAATTTTAAGTTTTTAAGGTAAAAATGGGGATGGAGTATCCCCTCAGAGAAGTGAGGTTGAAATGTCCCTTAAAATAGAGTTATAAAAATAGTTAGGAATAAACAAATTTTATTTTTATTTTTTTAAAAGAATGGGGTTGGAGTATCCCTTCGGAGTAGTGGGGTTGGAGTATCTCCAAAGTTAGAAAAATATTTAGGGACAAGGAAAAAATTTAACTTTGATTTAAAAAACGAGGTTGGAGTATCATCTTGGAGTAGTGGGGTTAGAGTATCTCCACTAGCAAAAATTTTAATATGAAATCTTATTTTTTGTATTTTAGTCTTGATCTGAGTCAGAAAGGGTTGATGTTGTGGGGGGGAATCAATCGGGCATACTTTTGAGACATCTGAATGTCTCAATAAAAGGGGATTTGCAAATTAGGTTGAAAACAAAGGACAACATCATGTCATCTCCGTTTCCAGATTTTGTTCGGGTGCATCTGATTTTAGAGGGTAAATGAGGTACCTTTGGAAGGTAACTCGACAGGGTTTAATATAAATATTCAAAAGATTCTAGAAAATCACTTTCCAGGCGAAATTAATTTTTGAAGTTAGGTTCGTCTCAGCACTGGAAGCATGTATAATTAAAAGGGTATAATGGATTTTGAAAAATCATTCTAAGTTTATTCGGGATCATTAGATCATAGATAATACCTTTTTAGAAAAGGAATTTTATGAACTTTTTGGGAAAAATATCTAAAAAATTTGTAAAACTCATCTGATGGGACGAAATGTCCCAAACAGAATGTTGCATGCTTGGTTCTGAGGGTTTTGGACAGCAAAGGTTTGAAAAATCATAGCTCCCTCATTCGGGATGATCCAAGGGCAAATAAAACACTGTTAGAAAAGTAATTCGATGCATTTTAAAGGAAAAGTATTAGAAAGATCTAAGGAAATATTTTGTGGCTCGAAAATAATTTTTCAAGTTCAGACTATAGTGCTGTCAGAGTAAAAATATGGGGGATTATTCGATATTTCGGTTTTTCGAAGATGGACTTGGGCCTAGGACGTCAGAACCTCTGCGACAGAAAGTAACACAGGTTTCACAAGTTCACTCCATAATCTCGGAGTAGTTTGGGATGATGGAACAACCTGTTGACCGTGTACCAAAATGAACATAAGACTCAAGATCAAGGTTTAATACTAAAAAAGATTTCCTCTCCTTTTTTTTTTTTAAATAAACATATTTCACCATAAAATCCAGAGCTGAAATGTTGATTTATTCCTAAGATGGAGAGATCAATTTAATGAAATCATTAAGTCCATGCTATTCTTTATCTATTGGAGGTAGCATGGACTTAACTTGGGAAGTTTTCTAAAAAATTAGTTTTTAAGAGACAAACAAACATTTTAATGGAGATATATAAAAAAATACAGAAAATACAAAGATAAATATGGATTAAACATGCAAACATGCAAAGATGACATTTTGACGTGGAAATAGGTGACACAAATGCAAGAAGATGACAAATAAAGTGTATGGAGATGATATGAACATGTTTGAACAAGAAGATGGATGCTGGAGTTGTCAAGATAGGATTTTTATTTCATGAGACTTCTTAAAACACAAGAAAATGTTTGAACAGACCTAAGACATGTCAAGGTGACCACTTAAATATGTAATTTATATGTGAATATGGAAGATACATGGCAAAAGATACATGAACAGAGGCTGTGTAATGATGAAAATGAAGTATGGTGAGTTTATATATCCCATAATTTTAAGGTGTCAAGAAGGTCATCAAGATCCTAGGACTGCCATAACCAAGGCAACAAAGATGCATGAGAGTATTATGAGGGTCATGCTAGCATGAATGGCTCACTAAAATGAAATGTATGATCAAAACAGAAGATACATGGGACAAGGTAAAAGATATACCAACAAAGGCTTGGAGTTTCTTCATTCTTTAAAGCAGCAACTTTAAGCTCATTTTTTTCCCTCTTTTTGCTATTGTTTAGCAAAAAAAAGGTGAAATGAAGGAGCTTTCCAGTAATGAGGCTACTAATGGGTTGTTTTGAGGATGAAAATATGTGAAATGTTAAGTTTTTAAAGGTGTTCTGGCTATAGGTTTAGGGAGCTACGGGAATGGAGGTTAGTTAAGGGTGGAAGGCAATGGAACAGTGTTTTGGTGAACTTTTACAGCTGAAGTTGCTGGAAGATTTGTGGGGATGGGTGAAGAGTTCTTTTCGATAGCTAAGAGAGTTTTCCCTTTTTTTTTTTTCAGATAGCTAGTTGAGTCATCTTTTTTCTAGTCCAGCCCCTCCTTTTAGAAGACAATGCAAAGGCATTTTTGGATTTTTTCTTTTGCACCAGGGCATATCTCCAGTTACCATGTTCAGTTGACTCTCTTCTTATTGGTTCTGCCACGTTAAGTAAGAAGGCAAAAAGGCTGTGAAAGCCTGCAAACTGGAGATATGCCTGCCATCCTCTTGCACTCATATATCTTATGAAAGTGACATTTGTCATTAATTGTTTGGACTCTAAAAATTTATTAGACTCTGTTAATGAACCCATAGTAGAGGTTTGTAATGTTATATGATAGTTCTTTGGTGCAAAAATATGTTTAAATCAAGTTTTCGAAGGTTGAAAAATGGCTCAAACTAGGCAAAAATGCCTTGGTGTATTGATACAGAACATGTTGTATCCATACATAAGATACATTTTACTCCTGAGTATCGATACAATGAGTTGTGTATCGATAGTAAGAGCAAATCTAGTCTCGAGACTTAGAGGCCAGTATCGATGCTCCATGGATTTATATCGATACTCATGCTTGTATATCAATACATTTTGCCAAAAATCATAACTTTAGCTACTGCCAAGGTCTGTATCGATACCACACCTTGGCTATCGATACCAAACCCTCTTGTATCGATACTACATGTGAAAATTCAAGTTCTTCGCACTGTAAAGGCCTCGTATCAATACTTGCGCCCCAATATAACTTGTACGAATCTGTGGCTTCTCGATTTACCTCAACTTGGTCACAAACAATGGGAAATTGATTTGTGTATAACCTTGGTGACACCATGAAAGTGATCTTTGATGCCTCGTTTTTACATTTCTTTAATACGGCCCATAGGCATTTTAGAACTTCTCAAAAACTTTTTTGCCAGGTTACGGTTGTCCCCCAACTTTATTTATATTTTTTGATTTTATCATCTTTTACCTAACTCATAGGATACTAAAAACTGGTTCGGACAAAATAAGGTGTCTACAATTACTATTGACTGTAGGTAGCTAGAAACTCCTAATGAGTTGCAAGGTTTACTTAAAGAGTATTGTAATATGTTTACGAAGCCAAAAAGACTACCACCTCCTAGATCCCATGACCATTGCATTCCTTTTAAGGTTGGTTCTCAACTGGTCAACTTGAAGCCCTATAGATTTTTTCACTTGCAAAAGCCCGAAGTTGAAAAACAAATTTAAGAGATGCTATTTGGTTCAGTAATCTAGACCAACAATAACCCATTTGCTTCTCTATGCCTCTTAGTCAGGAAAAAAGATGGAAGTTGGAAGTTATGTGTAAATTAAATGCCATGATAATTAAGAATAGATTCCCAATTCCGATTGTGGAGGACTTGCTGGATGAACTCAAAGAGGCAAGGATATTTCCAAAGATAGATATATGATTAAGCTATTGGCAGATCAGGGTTAAACCAGAAGATATTCGAAAAACTACATTCAAGACATATCATAGACATTTTGAGTTCAACGCGATGCCCTATGGACTCAGCACTGCCCTTGTAACATTTTAGGCACTAATGAATTATGTGTTTTCTACTCAGGTAAAGATGTATGTGCTTGTGTTATTTTGATGATATCCTAGTCTACGATCTTAGTCTTAAAGAACATGTCATGTATTTGCAAATTGTTTTAGACATTCTAAGAAAAAAATCAATTATTTACCAAAAAATAGCAAATGTTTTTTTTATACAAAAACGGGTAGAGTACTTTGCGCATGTCATTTGAGCTTAAAGGGTATCCACAGATCCCACCAAGGTAAAAGCCATGAGAAACTAGAAACTGCCTAGTACCCTGAAGTCATTGAGGGTGTTTCTTGGCTTAATAGGGTATTACAGGAAGTTTATCAAGGGGTATAGTGTAATCAGTAAACCCCCTACTGACATGCTTAAAAGAAAGATTTTCAATGGAGTCCAAATGCTATAATAGCCTTTTAACAACTCAAGGAAGCAATATGTTCTGCACTAGTACCTACGTTACCAAATTTCACTGCAACTTTCTACCTTGAGACGGATACATGTGGAACAGGATAAGAGCTGTTTGATCTCAAAATGGTGGACCAATAGTTTAAGTAAAGCGTTGGGACCGAGACATCTAGATTTGTCCATATAAGAGAAAAAATACTTGGCCATCCTTATGGCAATTTCGAAATAGAGGCATTACCTTGAAAGAGGTCCATTCCCTATCAAATCTGACCATGAGCCTCTTAAACATTTGTTGGAGTAGAAACTCACTACCACCATATAGAAGAGAGGGCGAACTAAGTTACTAGGGTTGGATTACACTATTTAGGACAAAGTAGGCTAAACTAACAAGGTTGCTGATGCCTTATGTAGATAGTTTGAAGAGCAAGCACAATTGCAGAATTTGAATTTAACAACAATTTTCTTGAGTGGTTTATGGAGATAGAGCAAAGTACGAAGGTGATGAAAGTATTAAAGAGAAAATTACTCAGTAACTGTTGCTACCGACATTTTACCCATATATTCTTACACTGATGGAATATTTAGGTTCAAGGGAAGGGTTTATATTGGTAGTGTGGGACCATTAAGGGAGTAGATTCTTTAAAGATTGCGTAACTCCCCACAAGAAGGGCATTCAAGGATGCAAGTTACTTATTAAAGGATTAAACTGTATTTTTATTGGCCCAACTAAATGAAGGATATTTAGGATTATATAAATAATATGAAACCTGCCAAAAGAATAAAGATGAGCATATTCCTTACCCAAGATTGCTACAGCCCATTCCAATAGCAAAACAGTCTTGGGAGGTTATTACAATGGATTTTGTTTAAGGACTACCCTAATCAGAAAAGTATAATTGCATAATAGTAATTGTTGATAACTTTACCAAATATGCTCACTTCTTATCTCTATCTCACCCTCTTACAACTTTGGAAATATCTGATTTATATCTTAGCAAAGCATTTAAATTACATGGAACCCTAAAAACAATTATTTCTGACAAAGACAAAGTTTTTACTAGTTATGTCTAGTAGGAGCTTATGAAGTTACTTGATACTGGAATTCATTTCAGTACCGCCTACCATTCGAAGTTAGATGGGCAATCCAAAAGGGTGAATCAATGCCTAGAATAGTATCTTCGATGTATGCGTTTTATGAAACCAAAGTCTTGGATTATTTGGCTCCTGCTGGTAGAATGATAGTACAGGCCTTACGAATGACTCCTTTTGAAGCTATGCATGGTTACAAGCTGCAAGGTTTTGCATGGGATTCAAGTTCCCTTCTCCACAATGGAACAACTACTTAAAGAAAGAAAGCAATTTAGTAAGTTATTAGTGGATCGGCTAGAGAAAGCTTAGCACAAAATGAAATACTATGTTGACAGCGATAAAAGTGAGAGGGCATTTAAGGCGAGTGAGGAGTTATGTCTAAAGCTATAGCCCTATTGATAGACTTCACTAGCGTTTAGAAAAATTTGAAGTTGTCCTTTTGATGCTATAGTCCCTATACTATACTTGCTAAGGTGGATCTAGTGGCTTACAAATTACATCTTCCTGCTACTCCTAAACTTAATCCAGTTTTTCATGTAAGCTTATTGAAAAAGAAAATTGGATCTAAAAAAGTAGCTTATACCGCATCACCTGAAGCCTATGAGGAAGGACAACCACTTGTTTACCTTGTTGTTGTGCTAGATAAAAGAATAGTTAAAAGGAAGAATCAGGCTATCACTCAATTACCAATAGTGGTTGAATTTAGCACCTGAAGATTCAACTTGGGAAGATTACTCTTTTCTTGTTTCTCAATTTCCAAACTTTGATCACTGGGGACAATGATCAATTGAAGGCAGAGTAATGTGATGGAATCTCATATGAACGAGTTGGAAGGTGGACTTATGGAATTGCAAGCTATGAAAGGAAGCAAGGGATCAGAGGAGTTGGAACAGAAATTGGAGGAATTGCAAGACGCGAGAGTAAGCATGGGAACTGAGGAGCTGTCACAGATCGAAAGGAACATGATAACAGCTGGGATGGATTGTCACGCAGATGATTATCTGAGCTACATCTTCCAGAATGCATGACCATTGCTACTAGGAATTTAGTAATTATCTAATAATTTATTTCTGTTGAAAATGTAACAGCTAGTAGTGAATTACTAGTTAGTTAAATCCTTATACTGAACATTCGATATATATCAGCGGTTGTATATTGAGGAATTTGAACGAAAAATATCTGAAAATCTACTATATTATTCTTTTTCCTACTCATCTCCTTTTCTTTCCATTTTCTTCTCCGCATTCTTCACTCAGTCTCTCTTTTGCATAACAATTTACGGTTCTTTACTTATGCATGTTAAAAGTATATTAGTTGAATTTTTTAATTTTTTTAAATATTTATATTCAATATATATATTCTATATTTAAACGTAATAAAAAAATAATAAAAATATTTTAAAAATTTATCATAATCATACCAAATATTTATTCATATTCAACACTTAACTGAATCGGTAGTACTTTATTTTTCTGTCAAAAGGGCAATAAACACTACAAACACTGATTAAGAAAAGAAACCAAATCAGTCAGTTAAACCTATTAAAAGTTGATAAATTATTTGATCAGTACACTATATTAAAATGACTATTTAATGGATTGATAGAAAATTGATCCAACTGTTTAAAAATTGGAAAACTGATTTGGTTTTTTTTTTTATAATTTCTTTTTTCAAATTTTTCTATAATTGATGATAATTGAATGCATAACATTTTAGTCTTATATTAAAAACTATTCCCTTAAATGAATTACATATTTTATTAATTATTTATTATAATATTTATTTAATATTGATTATATTTTAAATATTTTAAATTCAACTAATTAAATTAAAAAAATTTTATTGATTTGACATTCAATGTGTTTTCCTTTTAGTCTTGGCAGCAACTCGAGCTTAGTTGATACATTATAAAAAAAAAAAAAAAAAGGCCTTTTGAAGGTTTGAAAGGTCATGAAAACAACTTTTATCTTTTCAAATCCTCATGCAAGACAACACGGCGGCATAGATGCAATGTAACTAGGGCAGCAATTAGATTATTTGCTCTCTTTTTTCTTTTTTTTTTTCCCTGTCAAAATGAAGTTGAAGTCATATCATTACCAGGTCCTGTTTTGTTGGATACGGGAAAGCCTGAGTATTATTACCAATATTTTTCGTCGAGTTTCTTTTAATGATTTCACCAACTTTAAATTCTCATTATTCGGTTAAAGGATTGTCTAAACTACACTGCTTATAGTAGAGATAAATTGTAATTTGAAAAAAAATTTAAAATTTAATCTAATTTCATAATTTAAATTATTATTTAAAATATTAAAATATTAAAATTATTATTTTTATATTAATATATATTTTTATAATTAAATTTAAATAAAATATTATTTTATTAAATAAATAATAATTTAAATTAAATTAAATAAAAAATAATATTTTTTAATCTGAGTAAGATCGAACAATACCAAATCTCAAATCAAGTCTGACTGAAACCAGACAAATAAAGCGTAAGTGCTCTCATATTTTATAAGAGTGCACCTCGGAATAAAATCTGTCCTGTCAGACTATGCATGATATTTGCCTGGGAGGGACTCTTTAGACTACCAAGTTTTAATATCTGTGTTCCTCTTGGTCAATTTGTTCTTACGAGGCTTGGGATTTGCTCCAAACCCCAAACAAATAGACAAAATCTTTAAACAGCAAATAAAGTTGATAATTTTTTATTGGTATTAATTAAATTTAATAATATTTAATATAATTATACAAATATTATATATATAAATTAAAAAATATAATATGATACTATACGAAGATATTTTTAAAATTTATCTAATATAAATTATAAAGTATCAAAATTGATATAAAATTAAATAATTTTAAATACGATTATAATATAAATATACGAATTATCAAATTTAAATTATCAATTATAAGATTATATTTGAAGGTTTACGTATATTTAAATTTATTATATAACATGTCTCTTTATTATTTGTCAGTGCAGTTATTAAATGAGCAATTTCCCCTCGAGGTATTGTTGTGTTTGACATCATGGAAAGGCCAGCTCCTATTTCGACTCCTATACATGCTGTCTCTACGGTAACAGCGGGAATTTTTCTTTTTTTTCGTAGTTATTTCTTTTTTTAGGCTAATTTATCTCTTGCTCAAAAAGATATTAAAAGGGTTTAGCCTATTCTATAATGTCTCCACTAGATTGATGTTAGCTTTAGGTACCGGTCTTATCGAGTCATTTAATTTTATTTGATTATCCATATTTATTTAAAATTGTATATGGAATCGGCCTTACACATAAGGATCTTATACCATGTCGCAAAATTTTCTAGTCAAGCTACATGAAATTGGATTTCCGAAGTCCATGGAAGATTTATTGCTAGTTGCTTGAACTGAGAAGTAAAAATATTCTGATAAAATCATTCCTCAATAATATTATCACGACAGCCGAAGTCATGCACAATAGCAGTACTAAATCAAATATGACGAGTAGTAAGGTCTTGAGCTAATCTTTGATAATCTTAATGCTATAGTGTCTTTCAAATCTTGGTAGCCATTATCCTATTCTTGCGGTAATTTCACCTAGAAGGTAATGGGTTACCTCTGTAGCATGTTCTTGGACAATGCTCAAGGTTTTAGGTCGAGTAGGATAGGCAACTTTTAATTTATTATTATTATTTGAATTCTTGTATTACTTCAATTTTATTATTCACTTTAAGATAATTTTTAAAATAAAGTATAATATAAAAGATATAAATACAATAAGAATACATAAATTTGATAAATTATATATATATTATATATAAAAAATTAAGATGATATTAAAATTTAATTCATTTAAATTATATTTCTATTCATTATTTATTTCATATTAAAAATAAAAAATAATAAAATATAAATCTAACAACTCATCTAATAACTTATAATTTATAACATCATTTAATATAGTTTTTTTTTACTATTTAATTGTGATAACATTTCTTCTTAGATTCAACACTCAACTTTTTTTTAACAAAATTTACTTACATCAACCAATCTTGTATTATTTTTTAATATTTTAATTTTTATCGATAATTTATTAATATAATAACTTTTTATTCAAATATGAAAAAATAATATAACCTTATTTTTAAAAAAAAATTAAAGAATTAGTCATTATATGCTATGTGACGCAAAAATTGAAAGATATTTGTATAGTATTGCATACAAATACAGTATGAAAAATAATTAAAATACGACCTGATATAAAAATAACTAAAATATAATATAAAAATAAAAAATAACATGACTACAAAACAAATATACAAGCATGTTGAAACTTATATAAAACGAACATGACACAAATTTACATAAAACGTGTTCCAATAATGTCAATTTAACATCATAATTTTAAACACAACACATAAATAGCAAAAATATAAAACCACGTGAAAATAATGGCACTAACATGAACAAATATAAGAATGTGTCAAAATCGATAAAATTAAAAAAAATAACTTTATAAAATTAGATAATCATACAAATATTTTTCATTGTAATTATTTTATAATATAATTTTAAGAAGGTTTGGTATAAGTGAGTCTAAGTCTAATCAATAATGAATTTTAAAAAATTGTGCATGTGTCATAATTAATTATCATTTAATTATATTATATTATATTATATTATATTATTAATTTATTTTTATAATTTATTGATGGAAAAACTTAACTCATTCATGTTATATTAATTAAAAATAATACATTAAACAATACAAGAAAAATAAAATTCATATGAAGTTGGAGGTTGCACATATCATATAAAATAAGATGAAAGCTATCCTCCTGTTACTTGGCATGTGCGACAAGCAATTGTAATTTTTTATAATTACTAAATGATATATTAGTATTACTTTTTATGTTATAAACGTACTTAAAGTGTGTATAAATTTTGACTTATCATGAATGTAACATGAGAAAAATAATTAAAATATGACATAATATAAAAATAATATAAACATTACCATGTCAAAATATGCATAAAACAAATTATTAACCTGTTACGAACATGATGACACGTGATTCAAAATTTAGAGTTTTTTTAATGATAGCTATTAGACGTAATAATTTCGAATACAAAATGATTATATAACAAAAATATAATATAAAAAAATAATTAAAAACGATACAATAAAAATAACATGAATGCATTAATATATCAAAATCTATATAAAATTAATTATTAATACTTCAAAATTTATATAAATATATAATAAAAAATAACACAAATTCACTAAGGAAAAAATGCAAAATAAAAAGAAAAAAATTAAAAAATTTAGAATTTAAAATTTTTAAAAAATGAAATTGAGATGTAATGAGGGCTGGAAAATAATCCGTACTCAATTCCATCAATGTAACAAAATTGCCCGCAATTGGTTTTCAATTGGGGATTGTTTTAATTTACTTTATAGATATATAAAAAATAAATAAAATATAAAATAAAATAAAATACGATACGATGAACAATAAGATAGGATACTAAAAAGCAATAACTACGAATATAAAAATGTATCAAAATTTATATAAATTTTTAATATTTTAAATATAATAATAATATAAATACATAAATCATCAAATCTTATAGTAAACACAATTCAAGCTAAATTATTATTTAACTAATAAAAAATTTAATAAAAAAATTTATTTAAATTTAATTTTGAAAAAGATATATGTAATAATAATATTTTTAAATATCTTTTGAATACTAAAATAATTTTTTTACATTTAAACCATCAAATTGAGCCGTACATTGAAAAAGAATTAATGGCCAATCAGACATCTGGCCTAACCTATAAATAAATTAAAGAAGAAAAAGTTTTAGTAAAGAAAAACTGTCATTGTTGTTCCTTCAAATTTAATCTTTCAAAATCTGAAAAAAAAATGCAACTTAAATTAATATTTTTATTTATAACTTTATCCTTAACTCTTTTTCTTTCTCTATATTTCATCCTTACCGTTCACAATAAACCATGAATAATTATCCTAGCTTCCTTTTTTTATTTTCTCACCTTTTATCACTTCTCCCCCTTTTTCCTTTGTTTTTTTTCCTACCTATCGTATTCGAATTCGGATGTAAATATAAAATATAATAAATGTGAATTTGTTTAATTTTTGAAAATCATATTTTAAGACTATACTTACTAGGATCACTGATGAAAAAATTGGATCGGACAACCGCTTCGACAAAAATTGATTGGTCCAATGGCTCAATAACTAATTAAAAATCACATTTTTATCAAATTATTCAGAACCGCTAAAATATTAAGAAAGAAAAACCAAAATAGTTGAAAGAACAGGATTTTTGTTTTTTTCTTTTGTTTATAAAAATTTTTATTTTTGGTTTTTTTAAAAATTTATTTATTTATAATTATAATCATTTTTATTTCTAATTTTTAAATTTTTTCTAATTTTTTGAATTTTTAATAATTTTTATTTTTTTAATTACTTAATATAAAAATAATTAAACTGACGATTTAACCGATTCGATTTTTTATTCCTTGACTAGGATACATTGAGGGGGGGAAAAACATTGCATAAGATCCAGATGCAGAAGTTACGGTGAATCAAATCTAAGCAACCAATAGAAATTCTAGACGAAGCAAAAAGGCCAAACTCCAATTTAATTGATATTATCCATAACGAGGCAAAAACAGAAAAAAAAAATTAAATTGCCTATATATTTTTTTTAAATATCAGCCCAAATTGTTCGGTAATAGTATTTATATCACTTCCTAATAAGCAGTGATAATAACCAAAAGTAAAATTGAACCAATCAGAACTGAAGCAGAAGGGGGGAAAAACCTATACACTCAAAGGCAATGCAAAACAGAAAAATTTAGGAATGCATGATATTTGGACAATTGACTCCTTACTTACTAAAAATTAAAATTTAAAAGAAAAAAAGAAAAATAAAAAAGGAGCTACAACAATTGCAATGCTGATGGAATGCTTCCAATAGCATGCATTATGTGGTTAACCTCAGACCCCCACCAAAACCGTATATACGAAAGAAGCAGAGGTGACTAAATGCAACCTAGCTACTGATGTATACTTGACAAACATGCAGCTACAAAAAAGAAGGGTGTATTGAGGATTGAGGAATACTCGGAACCAAAGGTAGGAGATGGAATAGAAGGGAAATGGTTTATATGCGGCAGTCGAGATGTCTTGAAAAGCGGCAGCTCTTTGAACAGGATCCTCAATCATCCACTCCAGCGACCTAAATTTACGAGGAGAAAACCATAGTATGGCAAAAATGATGCTTGTCTTAGACACAAGGGCCGTGTACAACCAGTGAGTGACCAAGCTGCCAGAGTGATCAGTCACTCTAGCATGTCACAATTATAGATCCTTTACTTCAATCCTTCAGTACCAAACTATATTCGCTCCCAAATTTCATGAAGACTTTCATCAACTCCTCTGAAACCATCTCCATCCACTCCTCCATGATAAAACATGAAATCCAACCCATAATGATGATGCAAGAATTAGTGGCAACTTCAAGACCCATAACTTCTTTTGTCTAGACAATGGCAACAACTTGACAAATCGCACACCCTCAACTCAACACACCCGAATGCATGGACTTCCAAAAATAAAAACATGCTGAATGGAAACACCCTCAAGCAGAAATGGCATGGCTAATGGCCAAGTTAGCCTATTTAGCAGATTCTTTAATCAAATGGTCTTCTGATTACAAGCATTCATTCAAAAAGTCTTCGCTTGAGACAGATTGCTGTATCAGAGAACCAGCATGACTTCCCAATATCAGCTAGATCTCCAAGGACTCCAATGGCAGTCTTCATCACCGCATCATCCCTATAGGAAAATAAAATATATAAAAAACAAGTGTTATTAACCACACATCAAAAGACACATCATGCGGTAGATTAAAAGCTTAAAAGATTAACTTGTTGTAGAACTCGCATGTCTTTCTCCATGTATATGCTATCCAAAAGGTGGAGGATATGAGGTGCATAGGGAATCGAGAGCTGGGTTTTGGGAGAGTTTTTAAACCCTTGGATAATCTCAGAATATGCCTCCAGAATTCCGTTTCTGAGGGAATTTGTGTACTCTATCAGTTCATCGTCACCCAATGTATGAGTAGACAACTCAGCTACGCTCTGAAGTGCGGACATGACCCACATTAAGTACTTTCCAAAATAATCTGCCACTTCCAATGCAATGTCACCAAAGCATGAAAATATCACAGAGCGATACAACTGGTTGCTCGATAAATTATTGAGAAGCTGTGTCATAATCCCATCACAGTATGGCACAATTTTCTCCTCCAATGCCCTGGAAATATCACCCAAAATGCCAACTGTGACAGCACAAACTTGCTACTCTTCGACATTCTGAAAGACCCATTTCCAAGTACGGACAAAACTCTGGCATGTACTTTGCAAAATCTGCTCCTGTTAAATAAGCAAGAGCTGCGATTGCAAGCATGGCCTCCTCATGTATAGCAGCATTCTTACAAGCAAAAACCCTAAGGAAAAGTCCCATTATCTGATCTGCATGCTGCATGAAATCATACTTGGTTGGTTCTGATGAACCAAGCTTCTGAATAATGACCTGTAGACACCCACAAAGAAGGCCTTGCCATTCACTCTCCTTCTCCCTTTCATCTGATAACAGTTTTTGCCCCTCGAGAGCGTTATGAAGCTCCATCATGATGACAGGCGCCAAATGCAACACCAATGTAGCTGTCTCATCAGTTGAACACCTCACCACCTCATTCAAGGTCTCATAGGCCGCAGTCCACAGTCAGGATTCCCCAGCATCTTCTTGGTGAGTGACAGAGAGAAGGGACTTGACAATTTCCTGGAAAAAAAGAGTTAAAGGAGATGGTGGACCCATCTCCTCATAAATCTGAGCAAGAAAACAGAGAGCACCACACGCCTTCTCAGCAACATTGGGAGTATCCTTCATACTCTGTAGCAGAACTGTGACTATCTGTTGGCAGTTTGCAGCAGTGATGATGAGAGAATCTAAAGCTGAACCGTGAAGGAATTCAAAGATTTGACCAAGGGTCCACTGTAGTGTCTTTGACATGGCTATTGGGGTCCTTTGTCAGATCACTGAGCATGACGGGTAGGGCAACATCCACAAGAGTTATTAATTTTTCAGGAAAAGGGCCTCTAAAACCAAAGGCATAAGTTGCCCCCCCCCCCCTGCCTCCTGTCTGGTTTTGTTATATTCTCCTCAATAAATGGCACAAGAAGAAAAATATCATCTCCCACAGTCCGTGCAACCAAACCAAGACAAGTTCCCCCAGCCATTGCAATATTCCAAGCCCCTTCATACTGATCCTAACCCTCCTCTTGCTTCAAAAGCGTCTCCAACAACATAGGAACAAGGGCAGGGAGTGCCTGCTTGACAAAGTAAAAGCAGGGAATATCAGACTCCCCAGTGAAATCACTCCATATTCTTCCACAATATCTATCTCCTTGTCACATATTGAACCCCAGAATTCAATGCCTTGAAGGGCAACAGGTTCCTCGTCTTCCTTCACAGCCTTTGCCGTGATGTTAAAAATATCTTGGATATAAGGGCTAGTTTCTCAGAGTAAGTTGATGAAATGGAAACCAAACACCCAAAACCTGCCTGCCTTATCCTAACTTCCGCGGATAGGGTTGCCTCACAGACGACTCTAATGATACAATCTCGCTCCATGTCATTGCTGAAATTCGCCTGTGCAAATCCCAGAGCATTGTAAGGTGCTCCAGTAGCAGCAAGCCTCACATCAGTGTTTCCTTCCAATGCATCCATGCATTGAACTACAACAGTAAGTATTTTGTTTACTTGATCTTGATAAATAATATCAAGGGAGGCTTCCTCACACAAATACCCAAGAGTCTCCAAAGTGGCTTTCTTGGCTTGAGATGGTAGCTGATGAACATCTGATAAAAGTGAACCTATCAGCTCAGGCCATTGTTTCTGTGGCAACTCAATGCCAGCAGCCTTGGCACTGACCTGAGATGCAGTTGAACGAGCATCAGATACTGGAGAAGGCCAAGTCTTCAGTAACAATGCCTTAATCTGGCTCTTTGCAGTGCCGTCCAACAACCATCTTTGAACAAGCTCAAGCTTCCTGTGCTGTTCCTCAGCATCCAATGCATTCTTAAGTATCAAACCTGCTACTTTACAAGTTTCAACAAGCTTGTCCTTATTTGCCAACTCTCCAGAAAATGACAGCAAGAAACCAGGAAGGTTTTGCTCCTGAAACTGTTTCAAGCTTTCTCCAGCATTGTTCCTCACAGCTCTATCTTTGATTGTGCACTTAAAAGCACCTGAACTTCCATTGCTTTAGTATTTCTAGAAACATCAACAGTTTAATCAATTAGATACACGGCAATCCGTCACCAAATAGCATAAACATTCCAACACTTCAATACTGAAAACACATGAAAGGGGAAAAAACTGTACATTGAGAATATCCGAACTAAAGGAAAACTAACATAAAACTGATCCCTTAAAATTCACTGAAAAAGACTAGACGACTGTAACACAAATAAAACCAATATTCAAGCTATGATTCAAATCGGTCCATTAAAACCCTATTACTGTACTTGCAGACTTACCAGCTAAGAGAAGCACTTAAATATTCGGTATCAATTGTGTCAATTCGACATTAAAAACTTTAACTTGGAAATTCTACAAGTAAAATCAAAGACACGTCCCTGATCAAATTAGATTTGAACTAAAAATCAATAAACACGCAGAAACTCAATCATTCAAAAGTTCTAGGAAAAAAAAGTTAAATACTCTAATTAGTGCTACAAATAAACAGAACCCCAGGAATATATATATATATATATATATAAAGAAGAAGTGGATCCATGCATTTGATAAAGGATACCTATAATCATAATCCAAAACCCTAAATAAAACTTTAAGAGGGGAATTCTACAATTTAGCCTTAAAATTCAGGAAAATTGATGCAGATTTCACCTTCCACCGATCAGAGAAAAGCGGCTCAATAAAACCCTAAAATTGGAAAGAAAGAGTGAAATGGAAAAAGTAAAGCAAAGAAAAGAAAAGAACGGAAGAAGAAGAAGAAGAAGAAGAAGAGGCAGATTTAAAGCTGGACTCAAGTAATTTATATCCAAATCTATATTTCAAATTATCTTTTCAAAAGAAGATGTTCATAGTTGCCGCTGTCACTGATTAAAATAAGCCTTAAATAGTTTTTCCCTTTTCTTCGAAAAAGCCCCAAATATTTTAAAATATTTCAAAGAAATTAGTTTTCTTCCCTCGAATTTTATATAATTTAGTGTAAAATATGGAACACAACATATAGACATAATGCGGCTAATAGATACGAAAATAATATATTAAACATGACATAATAATTATTGTCATATATTTAATATATGTATTATATTTATATTTAAAATTTTAAATATATTTAATAATATTTATTAAATATGTATTTAAAAAATTGATATAAAAAATACATGATTGATCAATTTTAAATACAATATTAATAAAATGATAACTACATAAAAATAATTTATAATTTTTTAGTCTCAAATTTAAATTTTATTTATTGTAAGTAGGTTTAACTTCATATAAAATTTTATAATTATATATTAATTGGGTTATTAACTTATTATTTATATAAATATAATATTTATTATGATCATAATTTTTTTACTTATTTTAATCACTTCATAAAAAATACTAAACGTTTATTTATAAAATTATAATAATTTCAAAGACTCTCTTAGCCTCGATACACTCCTTACAAAAATTATTACTAATACATTTGGTTTTTGTTCAAAAAGGCCCACTTTCTACACATTTTAAATCATGGAGGAAACTTGGAAATTAAAATTTGGTTATGAAAATAAGTCAGCCAGCTTAATGGTTAAGGCTGCTTATTTGAAAAGCTAGTATGAACATAAGTCAGCTAGCTTGGGGTAGGATCATAACTTGAAAAAGTTTTAAAATTTAACTTGAGTGCGAATTGGACCTTATTTAATTATAATAAAATATAAATATTTTTTTATATTAATGTTTATATATTGTTGTAGTTAAAATTAAATAAAAATATTATTTAATTAAATAAATAGTGATATCTTAACTCGATTCAAGCTGAGCGGACTTGTCAGGTTAGGTGAGCTCACCATTTTTTGGGCAAATCTAAGATAAA
This sequence comes from Adansonia rubrostipa, assembly GCA_038381775.1. Classification (NCBI taxonomy): domain Eukaryota; kingdom Viridiplantae; phylum Streptophyta; class Magnoliopsida; order Malvales; family Malvaceae; genus Adansonia; species Adansonia rubrostipa. The sequence goes on from JBBYHM010000026.1 coordinate 7,581,460, forward strand.
TACATCAAATTCTAATTATATTTAAAAATCTAATTGTATTTTTGTTACGAATTAATTAAATATTAATTTAATTAATAAAATTATTTAAAACCTAATATAAGAAATAATATTATGGTCACTTATATACTTTTTTATATTTATATATATATATTTTTAAAAATACTCACACATGTAAAACAATTACTCAATACTCATCAACAAACTTTTTTACTTTTAACTTTTTTTTTCCTTCGAAAATACTTTTTTTTCATATTATTTTTTCTGCACATATAATAACTATACACGTTTAAAAATAAAATCAAAATAACTAATTTCGAAACATGTGATGAGTTATTTATTTCGTATCTTATTATTAAAGTGTCAATTAAATTTGTTATCATAAATCAAATGATGCTAATTTAATAAATAAAACTATCCAAATGATAAAAATTAACACCATTGTTAATGTCCTTTTTCTAATGAGGAAATAAAAACACTCTAGTAAGTACATGCAAGGACTAAAGGAAAGGTAAAGAGGAAGTTAGATATTGGACTTTTTAAGGCATACTTCAATCTTGAGTCAATGTTCAGAAAAGAAATTAGTAGAGTAACATTGGGGTTGTCGAGGCCTTACTTTGGCCATATGCATGCTGCGGTGTTACCTTCGAAGGTCAGTTGCTGACTGTTTACTTGTTACTCCGAGAGCAGTTTAGTTTTTCAAGCATTGTGTGAAGAATGAGCGAAGTGTTCTTAAAAGCCAAGTTTTCTCACGTGAGTAATAGAACATTGTTGCGTTCGAAGTATTAAGTAGTATGATCATCTTTAATTCATTTAATACTCATTTAGTGTTACACTATTAAATCTTTCTGGTTGGGTCGATGAGTTCATCTATTAGGCCTTTCGATTAAGGGGCTCTAGTCCTTCCTTGTCTTATGGGGTCGCCAACCATAATATAAAATCATGGACATTTCTGTTTTTATTTATTAAATTTTTTTATTAGAAAAAAAAAACCCTTTTATCACGTTATTTATTTATTTATTTATTTTACACAGATAGATACTTGTTTTGGCTATTAACATGGTCTTTGCTCAAATAGGCCCTACCTTAGGTACAAAATCCTCCGAGCAATGTTCCATGTCGACATTTTCTGGTAGAATAGCTGGCAAGTAAATTAAATATTTTCATATATAATTATATAAATATGATATGAATAAAATTATTAAAATATGATATAATATATATTTTAAAATTTATATAATATAAATTATTAATGTATCAAAATTTATATAAATATAAATTTTTTTAAACATAATTATATTAAAAATATATATAAATATAATATAAATATATAAATTATTAAATCTACTTATAATTAGCATAAGTGCCGAGAAGGTTGTGCAATGGGCGTTAAAGATAATTCCAAACAGCTAGTGAAGGTAAGTCCACGCATGAAGAGCGGCGGAGTTAAGAGTTCAAAATTGGTGAAACCAGACTCTTTCAATTTACTTACTTTTAGGATGTCCTAATAGCTACAGATATATGCAGATTTTACCTTTCACTAATCGGAGAAATTAAAAAGCGTTATTGCCGAATAAAACCATAATAACTGGAAAAGGAAAAAGAACAAAGAATGATTTATAGAGCGGAAATAGAAGGATAAGCGAATTTGATGCAGAATTAAGGGATTCTTTGACGAAAATCCTATGGACGTTCTTTAAAATTATCATATATAGTAATATATTTCATTTATTATATCAGAAATTAAAAATAAAATTATCTTCCATTTAATAAAATATGATTACTATAAATAATATATTAATAATTTTAAAAATATATGAGAACATTCTTTAACAAAAATCAATAATTTATTATACAAATTTATACTCTAATTTATTGTTTTAATAAATAGTATATTTACTAGTAATATATAGTATTAATTTCTTTTGCTGTTATTGCTAGTGTGAGTTGAACATGGCGTTCAAATGGGGCTCATTTATAAAGTTGACCAGTTTTTATATTTGATAATTGGGAAGAAAGTCAGCCTATTTAACGGTTAAGATTGCCTTTTAAGAAATTAGGTTAACAGTTCAAATAGCATAAGATTCTATTTGGATAAATGGTAAAATTAATTTTAATAAGATTAAAAATAGCAAAAAAGATTAATTACTGTAATAGTGAGATTAAATATTGTAATCATAATATTAAAATTAATGATAAAATATATATTTAGATTCAAACGCAGTATAAATTATTGTGAAAAGAGAAAATGAATATTGAAGACATTATATTAAAATTTATATATATAATTTTATATTTACATAAATTAAAACTTGAAATAATATTCAATTACTTATCATATTTTTATAATATTTTAATTTTATTAAATATTTTACAATGTAAAAAATTTTATTTACTAAAAAATGTTAACTAATTATGTTTTATTAAAAATATCACATATTTAATTATTTTATTTATATAATTATATTTTTATTTTTTTGTTTTTATTTATAACTATTTACTTTTATTTATTATTAATTATATTTTATAATTTTTTATTATTAAATAAAAAAATGTTAAAAAAGCATAAGACCCTAATGGGCAGTGAGATTTAAAGGTGTGTGGCGCGATGAAAAAGTTTCAGTGCACCGTACTTCCATAAACGAAACAATTGGTAAGCAGCAATAGAACACGCAAAAAAATATATATAAACATACCGTAACGAAGGTCCAGTGCAATCCAAATGCAATTTAAGGCTTTGTTTGCGGCCCAATTGGATACTTTTGACCCTAATTGGGCCACACTTGGTGTGTAAAACATCACTCACCAGCACCTCGAGGGAGGGTATCCCTGCAGTCCATCTTTTTATATTTAAAAATAATATAATTTTTTATTCAATATAATATTAATAAATTATCTTATGATAAAATAAAAATATATAATATTAATATAAATTATATTATTTTATAATTAATATAATATTATTATATAATTAATATGATTAATTAAAACTAAGTAATTACATAAAATATAAAAAATATTATTTTATTTATTTTTTATTTTTAAATAAATATAATTTTATTATTATTTAATATATATTTTATTATTTAATATAAATATAATACTAATATTTGTAATTATTTATTATATATACGTATCTTTTTCTAGTGCTTTTAATGGTAATGCCTTCTTCTTCTTCTTATGATTCACTTTACTTTTACTAATCCGTTTAAATCCAAATATATATTTTACCGCTGATTTTAATCTTACTGTTATAATACTTAATTTTACAACTACCTTAATTGATCTCATTATACTTACTAGTTTTAATTTCAGTGGAACTAGTCTTACTTGCCCACCCTAATTCAGCTTGGCTGTTATTGCTAGTAAGCTTTGACATTTTAGTGGTGATTTTTTTTTTTTTTGAAGGGGGGTTAGTACATTTGATCTGTAGTTACTTCAGCAGAATAAATTAATCTGATTCTAAAGCAGTTAAGTCCATTTATAATTTGGAATTATTGTAGAAAATGACAGATTTTCGGAAGTTAAGTTGAATTTTTTAATGCGTTTTTAATTAAAAAAAAAGCGTGAGTGTTTTATTTAATGAACATTTTATGTTATTTGAATTTTTATTCTATTTTCTAAGTTTTCGGGTTTCTAATTCGTACTTACATATCTCTAAATATAAATACAAAATATTATCTTTTAAATATATAAAAAATTTTAAGAAAATGAATATATTCGTATCCCTAATCAAAATCTAAAGCATTGCATGAAATAGATTACAATCGTAAGTGAGTCTAGAGTTCGTCGCGGGAATCATCAAAATCGTCATCGTCATCATCATCTTCATGTTCATCGTCATCGTAGAGTGAATTGTAGAATATGTTTTCGTGATTCAGCATCTCTCCAAGCGTCAAATTCCCATCTTTGCTATCATCAGCCTGATTGAGTTAAAGTAAATAAAATCACGCTCAAAACCAAATTCAGGAACCCCAAGAGTTTATATTCTATTTTTTTTTTTTTAATAAATTCAATCAATATGACAACGATATTATCAGTTACTTCACCTTACCTCATGCGTCAGATAACTTGTGAAGTACTTGGCGTAAAACAGCTCGCCAGGGTAAAGATAACGCAGTATGGGTCTTAATTCCTCCAGGCTCAAGTTTCTGCGAAACCTCAAAGTTTTATGCAGATGGTTTATATCCAAGTTTAAGGATATTACCAGTTGGGAAAAAGAAAATTATCAAGGATTTAAATAGCGGTGCAGTTGGTTTAGGGTCGTATTGCAGCGTATATCGTAAATGCAAACCATAAAATAATGACCGTAATATGATTGTATTTAAATCCCCTGAAAAAAATACGAAGAGGTGTGAGTGGGGTAATTAGGAATTACCCGTCATTGTTGATATCTAGCTCCGCAAATTTATCTTCAGGTGTGGGTGCAAGAGCAGCAGCGTTTTCAAATTCAGCATAGCTTTTGTAAATTTTGTATGCGTGCTCTACAAATTCATCGAAGTTGAGTTTTCCATCCCGATCATCATCCATACGTCTGTTCAATCGGGGAAAAAAAACAAAAGAAATCATTATCTTGATCCACTGCAAGTAAATGACAGAAAGCCGAAACAAACAGGGTAATTTCCGGGGAAGTACTAACTTCATCTTTTCCCTTAACAGCCATTTCTGAATTTCTTCATTGTTACTATCTTCGGGATGTAAGAAACTGGGAGACAAAAAAAAAAGATCGGTTAAACTGATCTAATTTCGCTGCATTGACGAAAAAGGGCGAGCACTTCCAAGCAAGGATTTAAATAGCAGCCAACTTGATATTATAGTCTATTTTACAATGATTGCAGGTGATCGGGATAGTATTTATCATGTTTGCAATCATAATAAACACATGATGCCACCGAAAAATATGTCCATTTGCTCGATTTAAATCCCAGCTTCCAAGTCCCAACCCAATGATTGAGAAAAACAGTAGTATTTACTCTTTGAATTCATTGAAATCAAGATTCCCACTCGTATCTGCATCTGCATTGTTAAATTGATCCATCCACCATCCAGCTTCACCATGTCCCTTTGCATTTTTATCTGTTTCAAAAATTCATCAAAATTTGTCAATTCATAGATCAAAAAGATGAAGAAAAGGATTATATCAAATTACATTGAACAATTTAACCCCAAATAGATAATAAAGGCTTTCATTAACTACCAATATCATTCTGGGTAAATTGAGGAAGATACTCGCTGAAGCTGATAGCCCCATCCCCATTTTTATCGTGCCAAGACATGACTCTATCTGTTCTATAACTCAAACGATCAGTGGCCTGTTGAATAATCCAAGCCCCAAGCTCCTTGGCACTGATTAAACCATCTTTGGGTGCATTGTCCAACAAAGGGAACAAAATCATCAACCTCAGCGTGGTGTTCAAAACTCCCTCATCGTTGAAATACTCGTGGGCGTCTTCGACCTCGGGAACATAAGTAATGTTATAGGTCAACCCTTTTTCTTCCGCCGATCTCTCAATTCTAGAGACCAAAGGGTCGAAAAGTGAAGCTCTGTAGCCAAGGCGACGACTTAGGACCGATCGGGGGTGATGGCCATGCTGTCGTTTGTTGTTTGGGGAAAAGGCGATGAATACAATGAAGGCAATGGCCAGGAGGGTGTAAACCACCACCTTGGCCATTTTAATGGCAGCGAAAGGGATTAGGGATGGCTGGATAATGGGAGCATTAACAATACTAAAAGCAGGCAAAATGCGAAGAAGAAGAAGATAATGATTTTTCTTAGCCCCTTTATTTTTTTTTAATTTTTTAATTTTATTTATTATCCATGGAATTGGAAGCCAAGCGGGAAAAACGGTTATTGGCAGTTATAAGTGAGGGGCATATGCATAAAGCACTCAAATTTGGAGGTGATTTCAATTTAATCCAAGAGAATTAGGTTTTTTTCGTTGAATTTTTGGCTTTTTATTAATTAAAATATGAGACAACTACTTTGCGGGTATTTTTTATAAATGAAATCGGTAACTTTTTATTAAATAATAGTTCTTATGATACGCTACATCTGCTCATGGGTCGGGTCGAATCGGATTCGGGTCGAGCTTAAGCATAGTATTAACATTAAATATGTTTATCCAAACCTGGTCTAGCCCAAAATATGGTCTCGAATTTTGTTCAAACCCACTCATATTTGTAAATAGAAAGTCTAAGCTCGTTTAGACCTGCTTATATTATATTTTGTTTATAATTTATTTTTAAAAAATATATTTTTTAAAATTTAATTTTTATTAATTTAATAATTTTTTATTAAATTTATAAATATAAATAATTTGACTTAGTTTTTAAAATTTGTACTATAATATTATATATTTATTATTTATATGATAAAAAATTACATAATACATAAAATATAAAATAAATATATACATAATGTAATAGTGAAGTGGGACGGGCTCGGGCCTGAGAGTTGGACCCAAAGCCCGACTCATTTTTTAATCGGGCTTAATTTTTTTGTCCAAGCCTATTTTTCGAGCATAATATTTTTGTTTAAACCCTCTCAAATATCGGGCGGACCTTCGGGCTTGAGCGAATAACTCGGTCCTTGAGCAGGTCTATGAAACACCCAAAATATATTTAAATTTTTATTTCCAACATATAAAAATAAAAATAAATGAAGAAAAAAGTAAAATTAGAGACACTTACATATTAATGACATAGTGAATGTAAAATTAAAAATAGTTTATAATAATAACAAGCTTATAGTCAATAGATATGGTATAAGTGAGCTTAAAATTTTTAAATTCAGTGATTTGGGAGTGATACCAAACTTAATCACTTTTATTATATATAATATAAATAATATAGATAAATAATTTTTTAAGAATAAGAAGGTTTTTTTTTTTAATATGTATTATATAAAAATAAAATTATAAGATTAAAAAATCTCTAATTTTATATTAATTTTTCAATAATTTCACTAATTAAATTAGTGACATTGATTTGACTCATTTACATGTATACCATATAAGATATTTATTTGTCATCAAAAGCCAAAAGATAAAAGTTCATGGAATCTTCAATCTTATTCACCAAAAAAAAAAATCTTAATACCTTTTAGATCAACTCGTTGATCATGCGTAGATCTCTTGGTGGATTAGATAATTTATCTGATTCAGTAAATTTAATTTTTATTGAGTTAAACTTAAATAAGAGTTTTAATATTTTAAATTAACATAATTTAAATTATTATTTATATAATAAAAATATTTTATTTAAATTTAATTATAAATTTTAATAAAAAATACTTTTAATATAATATTAAACATTAAAATAAACTTTTTGGTCAAAGCACAACTCAACCGAAACGAAGCCTAAACAAAGATAAAGAAGTTTCGAGACTGCAAGCCTACATGTCCATAAATTAACCGTATGAAACACATAAAATTTAACGGCCAAGCTTGTCCTAACAGGAGGGTTGTTCTGATTGGGTTACAGTACCACCAAAAGGTTCATACTCGTCCACGTCATCATGAATCACAAGTTACGTTAGAACACAAACGCAGCAACACCTAGGGCCTCAAGGGTGTAAGCTCTGCAATATAAATCTCAGTTAGAAAAGCAATGTCTGAGCAGTCCATCAAAGAAGCATTTTTTTGATCTATTATTAGTTTATTACTCAGAAGCTATCAGACAAAGAAGAAACAAGAAAACCTTGAAGCTTTCATTTTCAATGGGTCGTGCATTGAGACGACGTCGTCTTTGATCTCATTAGCCATTATTTTTGAGCGGTAAGTGTTTTTTTTTCTTTTAATACTCCATTACTTTGAACGTTGCTTCTGTTTGAATAAAAGAAAAGAAATGTCGAAAAAGATTCCTGGGATTGGTTCTCTTAAATCGTTTGGTTTCTTGGCAGGAAGCTTATTTGCAATCACTATTACTTGCAGAAGCGACCACAAAGTTGGGAACAGTAATCGTAATAGGCCTGGGTACGACGTAACGAAAATGTCACATTGCTAAATCGAAATTTTTTAATTTAATTGGTTCATTCTATTAATAATTTCAAAATTTAAATTTTAATATTTATAAATTTTTTTATCTTTTATTTTATTAGACCATCTTTTATTTAAAAAATAATTATTTAATACACTATTAATAAAGTTAAAATTTTTTTCAAGTAACATTAGTAAAATTACATATGTTCTTTAAAGTTTATTCAAAAAAATAAAAAAATAAAAAATAAAACATATATCTCTTTAACTTTATTTTATTTATAAAATATTTTTAATTTCACTAGTAACATATGTAATAAGTTTTCCTAAAAAAATGGTCACCTCGAAATCATAGCGAATGGACAAGTGAATTACCGCCTCCGTGGGTGGCATTTACTGATAGTGAAAGTTTGATCGATGAGGCAGCAAAGAACCAGGCAGCTGCCAATCGCGAGAGGGTCGTACTCAAAAGATTTATTGGAAGGAAGTACATATTTCTCTTCTGAAAGAGGTTTTGGCAGATTTGACGACAGAGAAGTTCAGTAGGAAATGAATCTTCTTGTACCATACAAGATTGTAAACAAGAATGACAGTCCTAACTCCTAAAAAGTAAGTGCAGAGGTTCTTATAAAGATGAAGGAAACAGCAGTCATTTCTGGGAAATAAAATAAATAAAGGATGCCGGCCGTTGTCACTGTTTCCAGTGAAGAACATTCTTTTTTCATTTGCAGAAGTTAGCTCTTGTTGACAAGAGTAAACTATGAGTTTTTCTTGAAGGTCGACCCTAAATTTGCAAGTCTAAATGTCAACAACTTACTTCAATGACACACAAGGGCAAGCTACAGAAGGATGCCGCCACGATTGCTGTACTAAATGATGCTAGAATAATCAATGAACCGACCCAACTGCAGCAGCCAGTGCCTATGGTTTGGACGAAAAGGGCGGTGAAAAGAACATTATTGTCTTTGAACTTGGTTGTGGAACATTTGATGTCAGTATATCTTAAGAATCGATAATGGTGTTTCTGAAGTTCTTGCCCCTGATGGAGACACTATTTGGGAAGTAATATTCGTGCTGGTTACCATGTTGCCTTTGCTGTTAACCACTCAGTCGAAGATTCGACAAAAAATTAGAACTAATGCGCTCTAATATTTTCTTCAGGGGAGGATTTAGATGAAAGAATCATGGAATACTTGATTAAATTGATCAAGAAAAAAGCATGGAGCAGACGTCAAAAAGGACAACAGAGCTCCTGGGAAGCTGAGGAGAGAATGTGAGCGAGCCAAGAAAGCCCTACGCAGCCAGAATAAGTCAGGTCTGCATGGAGTGTGAATCTCTGTTTGATGGCATAGATTTCTCAGAAACCACTACCTAGAGCTCGGTTCAAAGAATTGAACAACGATCTGTTCAGGAAGACCATCGGTGCTGTCAAGAAAGCCATGGAGGATGCAAAATTGCAGAAGCACCAGACTGACGAAATCACACTGGCTGGTAGCAGCACTTGAGTTCTGAAGGCTCAACAGCTTCTTAAGGAATTCTTTTGTAGGCAAAGGATTGCCCCCCTGTTCGGTGCTTGCTTCCAATTTCCTTATCTATTTTTTGCTCGAAACTAATACATGTGAGGTGAGATCCGACATCCAAAAATGAGAACAGTCAGCTTGTAACAATATAAGATTTCTATATGCTTGCTTTCTAAACTTACCATGTGCATTCCCATTGCTACAATGCTTCCTAGTCCCTACACTTCTCACGACCAGGAGGAAGCGAGATTTATGAGAGAATTTTGAAAGGGACTTTAGTGAATGAGGACTTGGTAGTGGTTCAGTTCTCCTAGAATTCCAGCTTTCTTTGACCTTTTTTTCTGACAACTAAAACAAGCTTCTTAGCTACAATCTATGTTCAGTGCTCAATTCCTACTTCCAGCACATAAAGCATGGTATATATAATATATTCTACTCAAACCTTTTGAAGGGAAATATCCAAGTTCTCTGGATGCCACATTAACCTTCAGCAAGGCCTTTATCCAAGCTCTCAACTTTAAGGGGATGGTAACCAGTGATGCATTGATTTTAAAGAATATCTCTCTGAGAACCAGTTGTTGGAACTTTTTTTGACATTAGCAACTTTACACCCCCAATAAGTTCAATAATAAGGCATTGGCTACTGTCTGAGTCGTCAAGTCATTCAACTCATAAGGCAAAAGAAAGAAAGCATTTGAATTCCATTTCACTGGCCAAAGCTACCCTCATATTCTCTTAATTCTAATCATGGAGGTAGAGGAAGCAATAATTAAGGCGATGAGGCCAATGACCGACAGTGCACCGCATTAGCATATAACTTTGGGAAAAAAGCAAAAAGTTACTTATAGCCATATAAATCCGTGAGAAATTTGTCAAGTACTTTAGCTGAAAGCAAACTCAGAATAAACCATAGGTCAATCAGCTTTGCCAGCATGTTGCAACCAAGGCCAGTCCAACTCACATAGGTCAACTGGAGAGTTGCCATCAACATCCTTCGTATCTTTGTCTGCATTTTGCTTCACAAGAAATTTAGCAATATCTTCCCTCTCACACACAACAGCATAATGCAAGGGGGTCTGTCCTTCATTGTCCTTCCAATAGAAAAATAAAGAATTTAACAACACTGACAGCGAAACCAGAAATAAAACTAGAAAATTTTATGAAGAATATTGTGCACAATTGAATAGGTTCAAGCCACCAAAAACATTTTTTCTCATTCACTGCAGTAATCTTTTGAAAACAAACACTGCAGAGACAATTGTTTCATATTTTTTCATGCAATACAGATCCGTTAAGACATGAAGAATGGTTTTAGAACACAGAAAAATATCAGAGAGTGAAAGCCAATAAAACAGACAACAATAACAAGAATCACCTTAGCATTCACATCAGCATTCCAGCTAACAAGTGCTTCAGCAATTTTAAAATGGCCACGGTCTACAGCCCAATGCAATGGGGTCCTGCCTTCACTGTCTGCAAGCATTATGCAAACAACTTATAAGGTCAAGCATGTCCTTCAAATCCCTGTATGCACATCTAGTTCTTTCTTTAAAGGAGGGGGAAAAAAGCCTAAATAGAAACAAACCCAACAAATTCACAGAAACACCACTTTGAATGCATTTAAGCAAATTATCCAGTTCCCCTTCTCTGGCAAAAGCATGAATAGCATCCATTTTCCTGAAAAATAATAGTCCTTTTACAGTCCATCAAGATTCTTATTGATTAGGAAACAATACACTCAGATATGAAGTAATAAAGAATTTTTTGTTTAAATGACAGAAGGGAAGTTTAATTCATTAATAATCACTTATAAACCTGCACTCCTTTGTCCTAACAGGCCCTATTTCATAGTCCAAAAAGAAGAAACATATCAACAATCAGCACATAGCTCATCAATGAATCACTTATAAACCAGCACTCCTTTGTGCTAAACTGCTAACAGGCACGATTTCAAAATCCAAAAAAGGACACTGCATAAACAATCAGCACATAGGAACTTATACTACCATACCTAAGGCATCATATAGGAAAGACAATATCATTACTTGTGAAAGAGAATTCATAATTCCCTCCATACAGCAAAAAATGAACCCAGTACTGCACAGAACAACTAGTAAAATGATTTATGCCTAAAATCAGACTTGAAAATATAGATGATAAATCCTGGAACAGCGGAACAGGCACATTCCTAAATCATATTCCACAGTTAAACGACCTTTGGTTGTGGAGGTTAGAACTTGTTAGATGGCTTTGTCATTATATTGGATTGGACAGGCGACTAATAAGAACCATACCCACAACATAGTAGGAAGAAGAAAGGTGAACATGGTTGACTTATACCTCAAGAAAGGAAGAAGCTTTTCTATTCAAAGTTTACAGAATATTCTTGCAAGTTTCAAACCAATTATGCCATCACAAACAACAGCAACTTCAAAGACCTAGATTTTGCTCAAGTAAATAGCACATATCTATGAGATATATCATTAGCAATGCCAATAAACTGAAGCCTAATCACATTCAAATATACAACAAAAGGTCCAGTTTACATCAAAATGTACCCGAAGAAAAATTCAATTAATTATCTCCCACCTTGTTATCCCTAACGTTACAAATAGACATAATGAATAGCATTAGAAAGACCTGTATGATGAAGTTCTAAGAACCTTACAACTCATCGCCAGATTCCTCTTCATATACAAAAGAGCTGAACACCGGTCCCATTGGTCCTCTGGAATCTTTACTTGCAGCATTATCAGCCCCAACTTTGCTCTTCTAGGAACAAAGGTTTAGAAACCAGTAAATCAGCAAAATAGAGCAAAATGGAAAGAAAGTAGATAAAAATTAAAAAGTACCACAGAAAAGGATAGATGGCCGCCCAATAGAAATAAGATTAAAATCTCACCATAGCTGAACCAGCAGCCCAAGTTGGATAAAGCTCTGTAACGATATCAATGTATTTCTGCATTGCTTCTTCGGGGGGCATTGCACCCAATTTGTGCCACGCTTGCCTAAGAAAAATTAAAACAACCAAATTAAATAACCAGGACTGTAAGTTCTCAAGCATGTTACAATCATACAGGTGTTGAATTATGCAGTAGAAAACAATTTCCAAGCTAAATTGCAGTGCCTCGCAATTAGAAAGTACAAAAAAGAAATAAAAAGAAAAGGGGGCCAAATCAAACTTTAGCCGAATGATTGATAAATCATATTAATAATCATCAACTTTACCCAAATGTTACTGCTTACAAGAGCTTCAAGAAGAACAATTTGAACTTTGAATCACAATAAGAGCAAAGAATACACGTATCATAATCAAGTCAAAATTTTGATCAAAGAATCTGTTGCCCCAGCGAAGTAAATTAAATTATACTCAAGAAGCGCATTTGTAGCATTCACATTTACTCAAAATAAAGAAACAACTCAAAAACAAACGAACCCAAGAAAAAAAAACCATGAAGGGAAAAAAATTAAATGAGCAGAAAATGCCAATAAGCACCGCCTTACCACTTAGCACGAGCCGTCATCTTCAAAGCAGAAGGCTGAGAAGCAGTGCAAGGTCCTTCGGTGGCAATCTTGTACAAACCGTAAAGCTGCAACTGCACCTCACTCGACACCTTCTGCGACAACCGATCTGCCGCCGCAGCCGCCACGAACGCCGTCGCCGCACTAAACACCTCATCCAGCTCCGTAGATTCCACCCCTTCCCAATCGTCGTCGTCATCATCATCAGCACCAGCATCACTCTCATTCCTAACACTGCCCACTTCGGCGATCAAAGAATCCGCCTCGTGCGGTCCACCGTAATCAGCAGGGCCCTGCGGGTCGGATCCGGAACCGGAGTCGAGTTTAATGTGAGGTTGGACATGGGTGGTGCGAGCTCGGGTAATTGAAAGGTTATCTTCTTTGAAAGAAACGACTAAGGAGATTAGCTTAGCGAGAAGATAAGAGAAGAGAAGACCTATAAATATAGATTGTAAAAGCTGTTGCCACTCAGCCATGGAATCAACCCAGATTTTTCTTTAAAAAAAAAAAGTCATAAAATTAAAACCTAACCCTAAAATTTGAAGGTGAATCAAACTAGAAATGGATCATCTTTTGCATCGGAGTTAAAGTTAAAACCTATAAATCACTTTTGAAGATTGTAGAAAACGTCTTTTTTTTCCCTTTATTTTTCGATTTTTTTTATTTATATTAAGTAATAATTTTAATTTAAGAGGTTGAAACTTTGGCGCCGCTGGAACAGAGTGCAGCCTGCTAATAGCAACAACGGAAGGCTTAGTGCGCAACCCATATAATGGGATCAGGTGTTTCGCGGACCACGGAATTTTCCTTTTCCGAGACAGGTGGCATATGTGTAGTTGTTGACCTCGATTCATGTTAATAATGGTTTCTGTTACTAGTAGCACGTTTTAAACACGTGATGTTTTAGAACATTGAGTTCCTTATTTTTTGCCTTGCTTTTATTTTATTTTATTTATCAGCATGGATAAATACTAATCTCTATAAGAAAAGAGGCCCCGCCCCCTGCCCTTGCCCATTACCAAATAATGCTTTGGACCTCTAACCTAAGGGTGGATCCTTCGAGTTGCCAAGTTCGAATGTTAGGTTTCATATTTCGATGAGTTTTAAGATAAAAAAGTTATAGATTTAGAAAAAAAAAATTAAAAATGTTAAATTTTGACTTTAATATTTGATATTTAAGCTTGACTTGATTTGATATATTTTTTTAATTACAATATTAAATTTATATTTATATTTATATAGAATTTAATTTTTATTATATAAAAATTAAATATAAATGTAATATTATAATGGATTAATTATTTGAGTGATCTTCAAATTATAGATTTAATTTAAAATTGATCCCTAAACTTCAAAAAGTATCAATCAGATCTTCAATATTAATATTTCGTATTAATCAAGTCTTTCTATTAATAAAATCATTACCATTAACATTAAATGACACGTGACATGGCGAAAAACTTGATGATGATCTCATCTTTTGTTTTTCCTTTTTTTTCTTTTACTTATTCCTTTTTTTTCTTTTTATATTTTATACTTTCTTTTCCCTTTTATAAATAATAAAAAATCGATATTATAATTTGAATTAATTTATTTAAAATTAATTTTATAAAAAATTAGTTATAAATTTTTTGTTTCTTTCCTTTTTATTCTTTTTTCTCATTTATCTTCTTGATAAATATACTAAAACATAGTTAAAATTTTAAATTATAATTGAAATTAATTTTATAAATATAAATAATTTTTTAAAAATATAAAATATTAAATTATTTTAATTTTTTGTGTTTTATCTCTTCCTGTATTATATTTTTTCTTCCATATAAATAGATACAAAAAAAGTTAATATTATAATTTGAATTAATTTTATAAAAATCAAATAATTCATAAAAATATTTATTAGCATTAATTTATAAAAATATTTAAAGTTTTTTATTTTTTTCCCTTTTATTTTTCCTTTTGTCTTGTGTTAACCTTGATTTCAGTTTTGATATAACGACCAACTTAAGTTAAATTAATACTCAACTTAGTATTTGTGTTTAAATTGAAAAGCATTTTGAAAAGTACTAAGGTTGTAATTTGTCAAAAAATATATGCTTCAAAATGTATATTTATACTTAAAATAATTTTTTAGATTTGTTTGAGTCAACGAAAGTCATTTTGCAAATGTTTTTTAAGGTTGGTATCGATACAAAACAAAGAACAAATGTATCGATACTATGCTTAAAAACCCTTAAATGCATCAATACAAATTTGTATGTATCGATACAACCTGCTTGGCATCAATACCCACCCCATATGTATCGATGCAAGGCTTGGTAGTAGCCAAGATTTAGTTGAAACCCTCAAATGCATTGATACAAGTGTGTATGTATCGATATAGCCTGCTTTGTATTGATGCTCACCCTATGTATATTGATATAAGGCTTGGCAATAGCCAAGGTTTGGCTGAAACCCTTAAATATATCGATACAATAGTGTCCATATCGATGCAGCATTCTTAGTATTGATACTCAGATCCCTGCATCGATACAACAAGCTGTGACTGTCACTTTTTTTTTCTGTATTGATACTATTGGTATTGTATCGATATTATAGCACGAGACTGAACGAAAAACAAGCATTTATGAAGGCTATAGTGGCTCTCCAACTGCCACATTAAATGCCTAATGTCTATGAATCAATTTCTAGCTATAAATGGAGGCTCCCAAGAGCTGAAGAAGCAGAGATACAAATTTTATTGAATCATTGAACAACAAAAGCTCAAAATTATCAATTTCTTTATTGTATCAAATTTATACTCTTCAAGCCTATTTATATCTCATTCATCTTGTACTTAAATTCCAGCAAATATTTACCTACTAGAGGTTTAATCTGTTTGCAAAATATTTCATTCATATCACAAAATGGATTGTATAAAAGTAAATGAAAATATTTGAGAGTTTAGGGTAAAATTCTCAAAGGAATTGAAAGGTTCTATCTAAGCCTTTAAAGATAGTGGTGTAAGGTTATACCTTAGCCTTAAAGGTAACAATTTGTTTTAGTGAATTGTGGAAATCACTTTGGTAAGAAAATATCAAGAAAAGAAGACGTAAGTGCCGAATTAAAAGACCGAACCTCTATACATTGATTGTTATTTTTCTTATCCTTATCTTATTTTTAATTTTCAATTTATTTCAAATTTATCAAGTTTTTGTAAAACTAATTCACCCCCCTCTCGGTTCAATCTTTTCTTTGAAGCTAACATCTTGTTTATAAATAAGTCCAAAGAAAAATAAATAATAATTTATAGTATAAATTAAATTAAATTTAAAAATAAATATTTTATAAAAATATAAAAACATTTATTTAAATTAATTTAGAGGGAATTGTTTTTTTAACTCTTGACAATCGAAAGAAAAGAATTTGACTTCCTACAACTAGTTTGACATAAATGAACTAGATTTCTAATTAAACGATTGTAAATAAATATTTATATTTTTATGATTAATTTCATTTTTGAATTTTGAATTTTAAATTATAATACAATTTATTTTATCTATTTTTATTTATAAGTATAAAAAAGGGAAAAAATAACAAAACACTCAAAATGTCTTTATAAAATTAATAAAAATAATTATTTTATATTTATAATAATTTTTTAAGTTTTATAGAAATAATTTAAATTATAATATACTTATTATTTTTATTTTTATTTAATGAAAAAGAGGATAAAAAGAAAAATATAATAAAGAAGAAATAAAAATTTTTAAAATTAGTGTAAATAAGTATTTTACATTTTTTAGCTATTTATAATGTTAATTTAAATTGTAATATATATTATTATTTATGTTTTAGTTAATTTATATGGATGATAAAATGGAAAAAAAACCAAGGAAAGAAAAAAATTAAAATATTTTTTATAAAATCAGTTTTAAATAAATATTTTATATATATAAATCAATTATCTTAAAACAATGATTCAAATTATAATATAAATTATTTAAAGAAAATACAAAATTTAAAACAAAAAAAGAAAAGGGAAAAAAAAAGGAAAAAAGAAAGATAATGCTTTTTTCTCATGTCACGTATCATTTAATGCTTATTCCAATGATTTTACTAACGAAAGGACTTAATTGATACGTTTTGCAATTTAAAGACCAATATAAGGTAATGCCCGACAGTTTGGAGACCACGCTTGCTACTAACCCTATTGTAATATAAACTATTACAAAATATATTAATTTATATTTTAAAATGTAATAAAAAATTAAATAAAAGTAATATATTTTTTAATTTTTTTAAAAAATAATATATGTAGGTTCTAATAGGTCTTGATTCCTCATTTTTTAAAATATCAAACTAAAAGTGTTCATGGATTGGGCTACCCACTTAAACACGAAGGTTCACTAGAAATTTGGAAGCATTAAGGCAAGGATATTAGGTCCAAAAAATGGGCTTCAACAAAAAATTAGGGCCATTTAAAAAATGGGCATGGCCTTGAATCTCATTTTTAAGGCTCGCCCAACCCAACCCATTTTATAATTATATAGTATGTTAATTATATATTTTATATATTAAGTAATTTTTATCATATATAGAATACATATATAATATTATAATGTAAATATTAAAAAATATTTGAAGCTATTGAAATTTTAAAACTTAATAAAAGAAAAATATTATATTACAAAAGATTAAATTTTAAAAAAATATACTTTAAAAAACTAAATTAGAAAAAATAATATGAAGGGACTTAAACGGGCTCAAAGTACCCAATTATAAATATAAACGAGCTTGGGCAAAACTTGAAGCTCATATTTTAAGTCAAGCCCAACTTATGCAAATATAAATGATATTAGTACCATACTTAGATCTGACCGAAACTTGCCTCGGCTCAATCCACAAAACGTCTAATACGAACCGATCAAATTTAGACATAAATTGGACTAGTTAGATATGGGTAAATAAATCTGATATTGATATTATACATAAGATCGACCTGATTCAACAATTTTATATTTATCTTAACTTATAAGGAGCCATGTTTAATTTATCATATTTAATTTTAAAAAAATATATACACAAAAATGAGAAACCTCAAAATTATACTTATCATCACATGTTTTATTTATTTTTTTATTTTAATCAATTTTTTTAGTTTTCACTTTTATAGGAAAAAAAACAAAAAGTTAAACGATAAAAGCATAGCCTAAACAAGTATTACAAATTAAACATTGTTTACCATTATGAAGAGATTTTGGAATATCGACATAATATGATTTTTGAGTTCTTAGAACTCAAGAGGGTTTTTTCTTAAATTTATAAGGTTATTTTTGTCTAACAACATTAAAGGGTTATTTTGTTAGAGACTATTGTCGGATTTTCTTAATATATTATGGATATATTTGTTATTTAAAGTTTTAGGATAATTATGATATTTTTTAATATATCAGAGTTATATTTGTAATCTAATACCGTGGGACTATTGTGGTATTTTTAATATATGAGGGATATATTTATAATCTAATAATTAAATAATTTTTATATTTTTAGTATATATTTTCATATTGACAGGTGTCATTTTTTTGGTTTTCTGGTCATGACAACATTATATGGGAGAGAAAGAAGGAGAAAGAAAGAGACAAAAAAAGGAAGAGAATAAGAGGGAAAAAATTTGTATTCATATTTATATTATTTTTTATTTTTAAATTACTGTAAATTTTTATATATTAATAATTTATGTTATTTTATCTATACTTTTATATATTTGTTAATTCATATACTGTTTATATAATTTTTTGTATTGTATTTTAATTATTTTTATATATGTCATATTCGTATATTTTTTATGTTTAAAGCATTATAAAGTTATATATAAAATTTTAACATTAGTTAGTCGTCTATGTATGTTTGACATGATCATCTATTCGTGTTGTGTTTATATTATATTTTGTATCATATTTATATCATGTCTCAATGCATTTTATGTTTTCAATAGTTGATTATTGTGATTCAATTTAGAGCTAATATCTATACTATACATATAAAAAAATCTAATGCTATATATTTTAAAAGGGTTAGTCTACATGGAAACTGACATATCTGATTTGATATTTATATTCGACCCGTTTGATAAAAAATTTATTTAATTAATTATTTTAATTTTTTTGATTATATATTTAAAGTGATAGATCCGTTGATCCTCTAGATAATTTATATATCAATTTAAAATTAGTCCACGATCTGGTTAGGAAAAATAAAAAAAAAATATTTTATTAATTATTTTTAATTTTTTTATATTTAATTTTTATTTTTATTAAGGGATTGATCTTTAAGTAATTCATTGGTTATTTATAATTGATACTTGATCCACTCAAAAAAAATAAAAAAATTATTAATTATTTTTTATTTTTTATTTAAGTTTTTATTTGATTTTTAAATAAGGTATTTAAAAAAATTACTCTATACGTGACCTATCAGTCTATTTATGACATATGCATGACAAGCACATAATAAAATTATTGTATTAATCAATTTTTTTATTTAGTTTTTGGATAATGTATTTAAAGGGTTGATCAATAAGTTAACTTGCTATTTGATTTAAGATCCGTACTCAAACCGTTTGGTAAAAAAAGTTTTAAAATTTTTTATCTTATTAATTATTTTTATTTTATTTTTAAATGATATATTTAAATAGTTCGATCCGCATATTGAGTTGCTTATCAATTTAGAATCCATACTAAATCTGCTTAAAAATAAAATAAAATAAAATTTTATTTTATTAATTATTTTTATTTTAGTTTTAGAAGTTTATTTAAAGGGATTAATCCACATGTTAACTTGAAGGTTAGTTTAAGAGTGATACTCGAGCTGATTGATGAAAAGTTTAAAAACATTTATTTTAATAATTATTTTGATTTTATTTTTCAATGATGTATTTAAAGTGATTGATCCACATTTTGAGTCATGAATTGATTTAAAATCTAGATCAAATTTAAATAAATAAATATTATTTAATAAAATTAAATTTTTATTAAAATTAATTAAAAATATAAAAAATTAAAGATATTATTAATTATTTTACTTTTCAATGATGTGTTTAGAATAATAAATTTTTTTATAATTTCAAATCGATTAAAATTTTTATCCAATTTTAAATGCATATTTATTATTTAATAAAATTTAATTTATAATTAATTTTTTATTAATAATAATAATAATAATTTATAAAATAAAAATATCCCGGTCATAACCCTAGTTTAGGTTTAAATTCGAAATATATTGAATCGTATTTAGATTTGTTGACTAATTTATTTAATCTAATATTTTATTCATATTATACACTCTGCATTAGTTACATAAAAAATCTTACAATCATTAAAACTATATAAAAGTTATCCCCGTAAATTTTAAGGTATCACTTCTGGCCAATTGCCTGCCACACGGCTAGCAACTGGCTTTATTTTTTATAATTTTTTAAAATAAATTAGAATAAATTTTGTGTTCCTGCTATGTTTATATCAATTTTTTATGTTATAATCGTATTATATTATATATATAAATTATAACAAGTAAATAATTTAGATTATATAGATTTTAATATATTTATGTATCCGTGTCATATTAATGCTATTTTTTTGTATTATATTATGTTTTTATTATTCGTATCATGTTTGAAATTATCATATCTCATTAGCATTATTTAAATAAATCATAATTATATATCACGTCTATTTAATACAAATTTTGACATGTTCACGTATTCATATCATGGTCATGTTATTTTATTTTCATATCTTACTATATTTTAGGTTTTTTTTTTTTTTTTGTGTTATGTTTATGTGTAACACTATTCAATGACTTTAATTCTATATCATGTGTTATATAATGATTGGTACTTTATTTTTTAAAAAATAAATCATATTAATTTTTTTATTTTTATATTATTGAATAAAAAATTATCTTATTAATAAATTATTTGTAAAAATAAAAATTTTGAACAATAGACATTGAAGTAATAGAAAAAAATATTGTGATGAGTAAATAATTTAAAGAAAACTATGTTGGATTAGGTGATAAATTATGAGTTATTGTATGACAATTGTCATTCATATATTTTATTATTTTTTATTTCTTAATAAGAATATAAATTATGGATATTAATATAATCTAAATGAATTAAATTTTGATATCTATCTTATTTTTTACAAATAATAAATATATAATTAATTAGATTTATATATTTTATTATATTTGTGTTATTTTATATATCTGCTTTAAAAACTATACTCAAGTTAGGATATTTTATATAATTTATTATATTAATTAAATTTTAACTTTATATTTATATTATTTGTCAAATCCTATTTAATGTTTATTAACGAATAATAAAAAAAAAAAAAACAACACGAACATTGGTGATATAGAAGTAATCCCTTCAATTGATTGTACATTGAAGGGTAATTTTGTTATTAAGTTGAAACAGAGGATTGGTTACTTTTTAGTCCTAATTTCATCCTAAATTATTTTTTAAATTTTAAATTTTTTGTTTTGTGTTTTTATTTTTTATATATTGTATTTAGATAATATTTTTGTTATTTTTATTACATATTTATATAAATTTTAAAATATTAATAATTTATTTTATGTAGATTTTGACATTTACTTGTATTCATGTCGTGTTTTCTTGTTGTGTTGTTTTTTTTTTTTTTTTTACTATTTTTTCATATTGTATTTATTTTGTATAATCATGTTATTTTTGTAATTATGAAATCTAATTGATACTATTTAAAAAATTTTTTAATTTTGTGTTACATGTCATCATATTTATTCGTGATACATAAATAATTTATTTTATATAAATTTTAACATGTTATATGTCTATTTGTGTTGGTTAATATTTTACATCATGTTGTGTTCATAACATGTCAAACTTTATATTACACATGCAAGTACAACATAAATGAATACATTAAATAATATAAATATAATATGTGATAATTATAAAAAGTTACAATAGAAAATAACTTTTATTTTATTTTATAAAGTATATACGTGCAATCTTGCACTTTATGTGAGTTATATTTTTTTAATATTATTTAATATATAATTTTAAATTAGAATAACATAAAATATAAAAGAGATTAAGTTAATACTTTATTTTAATGTATAACATAATTATAAAAAAGCAATTAAGATAAATATTTTATCCGCATTTCATGAATATGGATTAATTTCCATCAGTAGATTATAAAAAATAAAATTAAGGATATGATATAATTAAATAATAATTAATTAAAATGCACATAATAATTTTTCTTAAATTCATTATGAATTAAACTTTCACTCATATTAGAAGTGTTTATAGGCTAAGTTGGTCCAAATTTAAAAAAAAAAAAACTATAAATATGCTAAATCTATCAAAACTATATTATAAAATAATTATATGAAAAAATAATTTATAATTATATAATCTTATAAGGCTATTTTTATTTTTTATAGAGTCTCTGATACATTTGTGCATTCGTTCATATTAGTTCTATTTTTTGTGTTGTATTTATTATAGTTATTTTTATATTTTATCCAAAATTGTTAGGCCTAATTGGCATTATTCAAATAATTTGTATTGTTGTATTACTATAGTTGTCAGGCCTATTTATTATAGTTGTATTATTTTGTATCATGTTTGTTTTATATAAACTTCAACACGTTTATACACTTCTATTGTGGTCATGTTATTTTTTGTGTCATACCATATTTTAGTTATTTTTCATATCGTATTCATATTCGTACGTGATACTATTCAAAAGACTCTTAATTTTGTGTCATATAACATATAATAATTGATTATTTATTTTTAAAATAAAGTTATATTAACTTGTGATTTTTATATTATTGAATAAAAAATTATTTTATTGATAAATTATCAGTAAAAACTAAAATATGAGATGAGTTGATGTGAGTTAATTTTTTTAAAAAAACTATTGGTATTGAATTAAAAGAAAAAAATATTATAATGATTAAATAGTAAAAAAAATATGTTAAATGATGTTATAAATTATGGGTTATTAGATTGGTTGTTATATTTATATATTGTTACTTTTTATTTCTTAATATGAAATAAATGATGAATATAAATACAATTTAAATGAATTAAATTTTGATACCAACTTAATTTTTTCATATAATATACATATAATTAATTAAATTTATGTATTCATCTTATATTTATATTTTATAAATTATCTTTAAGTGAATAATAAAACCAAAACAATGTAAGAATTCAAATATGTATTAAGAATTATTTTATCATTGCCGATATAACTTACCCCTTTGCAAGTTATTTTAAAGATCAACTTAATAATTATAATTATAAATATAAATACTAGAGCACCAAATTTAAGACCTTAATTTAATTATTTTAGTTAGACTTGATGATTTGTACTTGCATTTTTTTATGTTAATTGTGTCAATATATTCACAATAAAATTTATTAAATGTATTAAAATATTAAATATGAATATAATATATGTGTTAAACATATTATATTAATCATATTTATATATAATAATTGAATCTTTGTTTCCTTCCACAACTTCGTATTATAGAATGCAAAGGCCTGTAAAATCAAATGTAAATAAGTAAGAAAATTAGATAGTGCTTTCATTTTAAAATGATTTGATCTTCGATTTAAAAAAATAAAAAACCGATTTGATAATAAAAAAATTGGGTTTCATCCACTTTTATTGAGAAATGCTAATCTATTTTAATAGGGTAAAAGACAATTACCCTTTCAAATTTAATGGAAAATACACTTATCTAGTAAGGTTTGAAAAAATCTATTTACCCTCTAAGCTTTAGCAAAAAGTAAACTAAGCCCTAAACTATTATTTTTAAGTTAATTTTAAATGAAAAATAAATGTGTCCTTTGTTAATTTTATTATTTATTTTTATTTTTTTCATCATTTTTTAGTCAATTTTTTTTAATTACAAAATAATGAGAATATAGTTAGTTTTAAAATTTTCTTTAATTACTGTTAAATTAAATTATTATTATTATTATTATTATTAATTTTTTAATTTAAGTGCATGTTAAATACTTTCAACTTACCTTTAATTCAATCATATATTAACTTTGAAATGAGTTTATTAAAATATTTTTATTTAAATTAATTAATCACTATTATTTAAAAATTTACTGATAATGAAATAGGTTATAGAAAAAAATGAAAAAATGGAAAAAAATTAAGAAATATATAGAAAAATATGTTTTATCTCTTGAAAAATGTAGCATTCTTTTAATCAAACTAATGTTTAGTCAAATTTTACTTTAAATACCAAAAAAATGATTCTTTTTTATTTTTTTTGCTTTAATCGATTTCTTTATTATTAAACTTTTTAAAATAATGTCCATTGATTCATTTTTAAATAAAAATAACATAATATATTAATATCAAAGTTAATATATATAACTTATATATAACTTAATTAAAGATAAATTTAAAATATTTTTTTTTACAAAAAAGTTCGAGCGAGAGGAGGCTATCCAAACCCAAGGCACGGGCATTATAGTGGTATTTACAGATCACTTGCCAAGGGGGATTAGTTTTGAGATTTGAACCTTGGAGTTTGCATAAAGCACTAACAAATACTCGATCAATTTAATCAATCTACGCTGAAATATTTAACATATCTACTTGAATGAAGATATAATTTAATTATAATTTAACTTGACGGTAATTAAGAATGATTTTATAGTTAAAAATGTTTTGAGTAAAAAAAATTAAAGAAGAAACAAAAATAAATAATTGATAAATGATATACTTGTCTTTTCTTTTAAAATTAACTCATAAATAATTTTTAGAGGCTAAATGTATTTGTATCAAATCTTGGGAGAGAAAGAGGTTATTATTCAAACTATAGGAGTATATGAAATGTTTTTCAAATCTAGGGGTTAATGATACTTTTTTCATTCTAATATGATTGGAGTTGAGAGTCAATGTGCATTTCACCTCAATTAAAGTTTTGGTAAATGGGAATACTTCCTATTCAGTGAAGTGTTTCGTCTTTTACCTCATTGCAAAATTAAGACCTACGGCAAGTTTTATAGAAGAATTGATCCATAAAAGAAATTATTAAAAGTACGAATCAAACTATACCATTGAAGGTTAATCCTTAGACATTACTAAAAATGAAAAGAAAATAAGAATGGCAAACGGTTTCAAAGTGAACTCTTTATTTTTTAGATAAAGAAGATCATTGAGATTTCGTGATTCGCTATTGAATTTATTGTAATTTAATAAGTCTTCTCAATTATACTTTGAAGAAGATTTGAACCTTGCGCTTTATAACAAGCGATTTTGGGTCTTGCGTATCTACCATTTCATCACCAAAACATTTTAAAAGTGAATCATATTTCAGAAATGTTATGTGATGGATGAAATATATGATAAAAATGAAATATTGCAGTATTTTTATTGATACAGTTCGTCGTGCCATATTTTTTTTAACACTAATAAATTTATCTCAAAATTTTAAAGTAAAAAGCATATTTTTATAAATAATTATGCAGTTGGTGAGGGTGGGTGTGCTACATTAATAGGTGCTAAAGGAAAGTTGAAAGAACACATCTCTCTGTATATCCAGTTCAACCACTTTTTGTTGATTCCAAATTTGTAACAAGCAAACTCTTTATGCTCCCCGCTTTTTACTCCATTGGTTAATCTTTCTATTCTTGAAGAAACCGCAAGCAAGAATCAGATTCTATGCTGGAAAGAAGGAAGCAAACGATTCTAGTGAAAAAACAGATCCATGCATGAAAGAATTTCATTGCATACATATCCCATGATATTGTTTACACATCATCCTTGGGCTAGCATGAAAAATTGCTTTACCATTACCACATGACCATGCGTTTATGCCTAGGCATCATATTACATTTCTGATTCCCTCGTAGGTCTTGTCTCATTGTCTGAAAGAAACTATAGAAACAAAAGCGAAAACAAAATTGAATTTGAAACTGAATCATATTTGTAGTTGCACGTCCTGGTTGTTTGGTTGCAACGAAGTGTCAGTATTGGCATGGCACTTTCCATAACCTGCAACAACGAAGAGAACGAAAAAAGGATCAAAAGAAAGTCTGACAAAAGAAAAGAACTAAGAAGATCAGGTGTTTTGATCTTAATTATGTACTTGGACCGAGGTTTGTGATGGCTTCAGTTTGCTCAAAATCACAATCTTAATCGTTCTTTTCGGTGGATAGATGGTAAACATTCATGGCAAAAACTTCAGGGGCTCGAACAATGCTAGGGAGGAAGCAAGCGCCATCTTCTTGAATCGGTCGGCAGTCCAGACCCAAGCTTTACACATAATCATTATTCCTTTGCAAAGCATTTTCACTCCACGCCTGTTTTGGGAAGACACCGTCATTGTTTTCCCTTATATACCTTGACATTTTGATGCAACGGTGCAGCCGTTGGCACTGGGGTTGGGTTGTTAGGAATGGATGATCTTAGCCTGCCAAAGCCAAAGCCAAAGCCAACCCACTAGAATCAATTAAATTCATTAATCATTTTTATAAATCGTTGTTATCTAGCAATTCATGAGAACAATTTTTCACCATGATTATTGAATATTAGAAGGCCGAGTACTGTAATGACTAACAATCTTGTAACATGCTGAATATTGGCGGCAGCGGCTACCGAGGGCCTCAGGATCCCGATATCGTAAACAGGTGTCATATCTGGTCGGAAGAGACCGAAATACCTCTCACACGTTGGCCCTGGCTTAAGATCTTCATTGAAAAGAGCAAAAATGTAGGTCTCAAAAGTTCGGTTTGGCATTAGGGGTGTGCCAGCCCCGGATGTTACGTGCCGCACAAGATTGCCATTGTAGTCAGCCGCACTCTTTGCATCAACACCAACTTGGGTTGGATCCCCCATGGATGGCCAGCCGGTTTCAGCTATGGCAATCTCAACGTCATCAAATCCTAGGAATTTCATGGCCGAAAAGATGGCATCTAATTGAGCATCTAACATATTTGTGTAAAGTAGCTCCGTGTTTTCATCGAACACTCCAGCGTTGGGCCGAAACAGGGCATAATCAAGGGTATCGGCTGAGCAGCCAAAAAATGGATAGGGGTTCACCATAAAAGCTGAATTGGTAGCTCTAAGGAAGCTAAGCAATGGCTTGAGAACGTGCGTGTCATACCCTTGTCGAAATTTTCCTGTCGATGGTTGGCTTGAATTTGTGAGAATGCCTAAAGAGTGGGGCGTGGAGACTTGGATTCTGCGGTCTAACGAAGCTGCTACAAGGGCTGTTTGGAGGGTTTCCATGGCTGGAACAAGACTTCCTATTAACAACTTGTTTGCTGTTGATATTACTTCATTGCCTACTAAAATACGGACTATATTGGTGGCTGGTGTGTGAGGTTGGACATTGTCTTCCACCCATTGTTCAGCAAAATTTAGCTTGGTAAGTTCAGGAATTTGATCATTTGGGACGGTTACTGTGACAGCAATGCCGGTGTGGGCAAAGGCTTTTAGAATGTCAGGGTTTGCGTCAAAGAGCCTAACGCGGTTGATAACAGTGGACTCTGAAAGGAAATGTGCCACTTGAGCTGGTGGGGGAAGGTTGTTTGCGACGGTGCCATAGTTGACCCCAATTGTCCCTTCAACTCCTAGATTTAAAAGAAAAAAAAAACACCGTACACAATTAGTTATATATCTATGTTGGTACAAAATTTTTGCATGTGGAATATTCATAATTTACTTACCTCCGACAAGGGTTAAATATGCCAGAAAAAACGAAATTACCGCGACCGATCTTGAGGAAGGCATAGAGATGAATTCTTTAGACATGGCTTTGGTGGGTTAGAGAAGGTGCTGGACGATGCATTGGGGGCAACTATGCCTCAAGAAGTGGAGGTGCGAGATGCTTTTCTTCGTGAATGGGGGAGGTTTGGATGCGCCAAGGCATGAAGCATATTTGCAACAACTTTATAATGTTTGTGCCTGTTTGGTGTTATTATGCGTTTTTTTTTTTTTATTTTAAATAATTAGATCGGATCTTTTCACCGATTAACAATTGGTTTTTGGTTAGATACTTGAACATAGAATCACAGCATAAGTTTTCGTTCTGTGGTTCTTGCATATTAATCTTACTCCTTATTCCTTCCGAAGTGATGTTATCCAACATTTGCTAAACTTTAGATTTTCTGTAATTTTATATTCAGATTAAATCTATCTGCCTATTTGATAATTGGTTTTAGCCTTTTAGGTTGGAAGTAAATCTGGCTTTGTTCACCATTCTCGCTTTTCCTTTGCTAGGAAACTTTGTCCCTGTAACTAAGAATGAACCAGCTACATATTGAAGGAAAGTGTGATTGAGACAACAAATCGAATACGTCAGATCTTAACTTTAGTTAATGTGCAGGGAATAATCTTTTCTTCCATCCTGGACAAGGTATTATTAAAAGGTCAGCCTTGAGTTCCTTAGCTTAAAATTGAAGGAGCTTGTTTGAGATTCATGTTGACAAAGGGCATTACCCAATATTTTACACCTCCTAATAGATAACAATTGAGAATCAAATCAATTTGATCACAACACAGCTTATAAAAGCCTAAGATATTCAATTTATCAGTTACTTAGGCCCATCTTTCCACTAAATTTATTTATTTATTTTTTTGTCTAATCAATAATTCAGAATCTAGCTGCTTATCAACCCATAGTTCGACAAAAAGCACCATACCATTCACTCAACTTATATCTTAGGCCTTGAGTGCCCCTAAATTGTAAGATACATGGTAGCAGAATGGATGAAATGCTGATAATGAAACCCAGCTCTAGATTTATCATACAGCAAGTTATTATTAAATAGATTTGCATTTAGTACTTTTTTGTGTACTTCAAATTAAATTTGATATTTTTAGATATAATATAATTACATGATATAAGAAAAGTAACTAAAATATGATACGAAGTAATAACATAAATATTACAGAAATATATAAATGTATCAAAAATTATAAATAAATTTTAATATTTCAATATTTATTTAAATAAATAATACTGAAAATATGATTACAATATTTAAAAATAATATAAATGTGACAAAAATATATGCATTATCATGTCCACTTCAGAGTACACATAATTTAACAATTTGTCAATTTGTATTGCTTGGTCAAGAGCCTTATTCATGAGTTTAACCAAGAAACTGATAAATAAATGGCCAAAATCATAGGGACAAGGAATAATAATCTCTTATATCTCTAAGATACTATCTCAGGTACAAATCCTATTCTTTTCCTCCATATTTTCTCAGTAAATTTTATGGGCATTTTGCCTTTATATTCAGAACGGCCAAATGCATTTGAACCGCTCATGTTGGCATCTAGACACACCGGATATAATAACATTTTAATTATTAATGGCAAATAGTAAAAGCCAATTCAACAAAGTTGATTATGATTTTCTTGATAATATGGTAATGGCTGCACAGGTAGGAATAGGATGACAAAAGTTCACACATCTGCTTTATTTATTATAATATTGGAATATGAATTTGCATAATTACTATAAAATTCAAATATGTATATTATTTATATTAAATTTAAGTATTATTATTCGAATTTGAAATAAATAATATTATTTTTTAAATATTTATATCCATTAAATATTTGAATTTAGTACGTTAATTTTTTTCAATAAAGATGTAAAATCAAACAAAAATCAATTTAAGTTATTTAACATAATTAATTAATTAAATTTAATAATTAATTATATTCTATTCTATTTCGTAAAATCATTTTTTAAATTATTATTATATTTCATTAGATCTATATAATTTAACTTTAGTAACATTTTTTTACTTTAAGATTAATTAACTCGATTAGTAAAGTTTTTAATAATTAACCTTGCAAGCTAAGTTTTGACTATTTCTATGAGTATAAAGTTATACATAGATAATGCAGATTCAGATAATAAATATCCGAAAGTTTATATTAACATTCGTTACAGATAATAATTATAATAACCGAATTCAAATATAATCTAAATCCAAAAAAAAAAAAAAGAGAATAAATATTCACATGAAAAATATGAAAATTTGATTTGTTAATCAAATGATTCTGAGCAAGTTCAACAATTAATAACGATTATCCACAAAAAATAAGTGAAGAAAACCCACCAACAATAAAAGTTTTTTTTCTTTTTTGCCTGCCATGGTGGTGAGCTGTTAAAAAGCATGAATTTCTAACTCCTGTCAGAAGATGGAGCCTAAACCAGCACAGACGAGCAGAAAATATCAAGTGAAGCAAGCTGTTCATATTCACCATATATATATACATATATATATATATATATATATATATATATATATAACAATGATTTTATCAGCTCTAAGATGAAAAAAAGCTTGTAGCAAAGGTATTAAAAGAGCAAGCTGACGTTAAATTATAAAAGTGAGTGATCAATAAACGCACTGATAAAGCTATGTGTATCAGTGCATGTGCCTTGATGTTTACCTGCATATATATAGAATCAGATATATGCTAGCAATCAGGACAAGGCCAAAAATTTTATGTTGGAACCAAGGTAAAAAAAATAGATTTTTACTATATCTTTAAGCTAAATAGTTGTTAAAAACTTAGTAGTTTGGAGGAGCCAAGCGCCCCAAGATCCACCGATATAGGAATATCAGTGGCATTTACACTAGAAAGTGCGAGAGTTTACCTCGTATAGGTACTTAGCTAAGCTTTCTTATGAAACTGCAAAGGAGGGCAAGACAAGAACAGGCAGCTTCTGGTAGATAAACTTCCACTTTTAACATTCCTTGCCCAAATGAGCATCTCAGAAAACAATAACATCATCAGCCAAGTATACCGGAAAACAGAGTGTCTATATATGGAAACATGCACCTATACTTTGGACTCTTATGTATATGTATATATACATGCAAAACTGTGATTGGAATACTCATTTGAGCAAGAAACATTACAAAGAGGAATAAGTTACTTCTTTGATGATTTCTGAATCATTTAAAACTGACGACCCCTGGAATCAAATCTAGTTTCCATTGCTATAAATAAAAGGTCCACTGAGATGACAAAGATTACTATAGATTGCTGAATTACCAAAATGCCTCTGCCCCAATGAAAGCCCTATAACAGAAAACAATTTCTCTTTGTTTTTTTTAGTTGTTATGATTATTGAGCTACCTCTCCAACGTATTTCAAAGGACAGTTTGGGAAACTGAATACGATAAGGTGCCAGATAAATATTCTAAGGTCTAGCACGTATGGTATCTAATTATAATGCTGCAGCAAATAGCTGGAATTTTGACAGTCAGTTTAAAGAGTCTTAAATGAAAAGGAATTGTAGTTGCCGGAAGAATGGCAGTTCAAGATTCTTAAACCCAACCACCTAAACCAGCATAAGTCAATTGGAAAAAAAGGGGAAAAAAATAACACTACCTTTTCTCATTCAAATTCAATACACAGATTCATTGGATGTTTCTTTAACAGGTTAAAAATAATATATTAATTCTCAAAGCAAGTGCTCTCTGTCCCACTAATATTTTTCTAGTTTGTCTTGTGCATCATTTGTTGTATTACAATGCCATAGACAACATTGTTTCATTGAGAGGTCAGCATCCATTTGAAAAAGATGAAGAAATTTATCGCACGCTCAGTTTCTAGCGAAGCTGTAATTCAATATGGGTTAAAAAGTATGTTTAGAACACCAAATTTAATCCCGTTAAATTATTCTTAAAAAATAATATTTAATAAATAATATTTAATAAATTTAAAATACGAATTTCAATCTTAATAATCTTTTTCTTTTACCTACAAACTACAACTAGATAAAAGTTTACTTTTTCTCCTATGTTGTGCCAGCAAATCAGATGGTGTGGACGAATTACAAAATGCACGATTAATATAGGCTTTGGTGCCACTAGCCCTAACTCCAAGTGAAAGAGGCCTGAACATTTGAAAAGAACTGACAGATGAGATTAGGGTTTAGTTTCTGGTGTGAAATTCAATGGGGGTTGGATTGGATAGATCTGAAAATGGAGTGGTAAACACATATAGGCCTGTCATTGCATCTACCCTTTCTGGTAAGGAATTATCGTCCTCTCTCATCTAACATTGGGTTCCGGGCTGTCCACCCAAAACTATCTTTAAAAAAAGGTTTTACTTCAAACAAATCGTTTTTACAAAATTAAATAAAATAATATAATAATTATACTTTTATTTTGAATTTTGAAAATCTTAGAGACTGACTAAGCTTTTCCTTTTGAGCATTATGATTTTGATACTTACTGGAATCACTCAAAGAAATGTCATATCTCAAAATTTTTTTCTTTTAAGTAAATGCTGTTTATACATGATTGAAAAAAATTAGACTAAATCGATTGAATTAAAAAGTAATAAAATATTTAGTTTAATATATATATATATATATTTATATTAGAATCAGTCAGTAATTGAATTGATTTTTTATTGGTTTAACTGATAAAAAATTATCAAAAACTGATTTTACATATATTTTAATTTTTTTAAAATTTTATTTGTAAATTAATGAAATTTAAACTTTAAATCTGTTAATTTTAAATTAAAAATTATATCATTAAATTAGATACATATTTTTATTAATTATTAGTTATATTTAAATTATTTAACATTAAAATTAATGTTTGAATATTAAAAAAAAAGAGAGAGAAACTATTGAATTGACTAATTCAATCAGTTGAACTGAAAATTAAAAGCCGAACTAATTTGACCTTCAATTTTTTTTAACATTGCTCTTTATAGCAATTATTATAATTTCCATTTGAGCTCTTGCCACAGCTAGATTTGTACAAGAACAACCCATAATATTATTGAATCCCAAATTTAATCGAATACATGAATTTTTTTTATCATTTTATACCAAATTAATCTAACACAGTCATCTATCAACTCAAAAACAAGAATTATAAGAGCCCTTTGATGCTCAAAGATTAAAATTGGTAATTAGAGTATATCTCCTCCATGAAATTTATCAATTTTTGCAATTAAATTAAAAGATTGATAAGTTCAGTGAACACAATTCGATTAAATGTTAAGAACATGATATTAAAAATTATTTAAAATATGATGTAAAACATGATACAACATAAATATATAAAAGTATAAAATCTATTCAAAATGAATTAACATATTAAAATTTATATAAATATATAATATCTTTTATATATATAAAGTATGATTATGACGTATGAAAGTAAATGAATGCGACTACACAAATTGTTAGATGTAGTTGCAATCCTGGTTTTGCAACCATCTACCATTATTTAATGTTATCCTTATCCTGAGATCTTACAAAAATCATTATTCATAATTTAGTAAGAATTTTGTTAAAAAAAATCACTATGTTGAAATAGATCTTATTACTTATAATATAATAAAAAATGTTTTATTATAAAAAACTTATTTATTTATAAAATTTTCTCTATTGAATATAAAGTTACATATTATATAAACAAGTAAAATTTGCATTAACATTTGAAATTATATTAACATAACTTCGTTTTTTTTTTTTTTGACTTTTTAAGGTTAATGAAAAATTATAACTTTAAAAATAAAGTAATTTAATGTAAATTTCAACTATTTTTGTTTATTATCAAATAAAGTTATTTAGCCAAAGTCTTTCAATAGAATTAAAATTCTTATTTATAAATATGATAAATCTTATTATTAAATAAATTTATTTAACCAAAGTCTTTCCATAGAATTAGAGTTCTTATTTAAAAATGTGATAAATGTTATTAATAATAAAAATATTTAAAATAGCAAAAATAGTAATATAATGAACACTAATAGGTATTTTCGTCAATTTAAAAGATTCACCGTTTTGTGCTTTTGTATATATTATAAATATATTTAATATATATTCAAAATATAAAAAGAATATATAAAATCTTTAAAGGAGTAAAATAGTAGTTCTAAAAATGGGATGGGATGAATCAATCATTTGCAAAAAAAAAAAGTCTCATTCCACCGAGCATCCACTTTTCAAAATAAAAAACCCTCTCATTTGGACGTAAAATTCATAAAATAAATCGAGTTTTATCATTCTTACTTAGAAGTGATAAACATTATGATAAACCTTTGCGTAATTTTTTATTGTGGTTGAAGGATAATATAATTGTAGTAAAAAGGATTACTATGTGATATACTCCAAAATTTTTAGTAGTGCACAATAATTATGTGTTTATTCACAAGATTTTGCTAAGGATTGTTTTGAGCTAT
>JBBYHM010000026.1:7615846-7630549 GCA_038381775.1 Adansonia rubrostipa
ATACTCCAAAATTTTTAGTAGTGCACAATAATTATGTGTTTATTCACAAGATTTTGCTAAGGATTGTTTTGAGCTATTTTTAAGATCAATTAAGATACTATTTATATGTATTTTACGTGCTCAGAACACTTTTTTTCTTTAAATTATTATATTAGAAAATAGCTTTTTCCAATGCATTGGAAGTTACCACTAGAATTTACCACACCAATAAAAGTTGATAAAAAAAAATTATCATGGCATGGAAAAATTTTTGCATTTTAAAGGAAATAGTAAGTTAAAATATAAGTGAGTAATTTTTTTTATAAATTAAAAATATTAAAAAGTATCAATATTTTTAGTGGATAGTTATTTTATAAAATTAGAAGACCCCTAATTTAATTTTATTATTATTTCTTAAATTTAATGTTTTATATTTTTTAATTGAGTTTTTACTTGTTTCGTGATATAAATTCAATTAAACATTAGTTAAATTATGGTAACTAATATAAAATATTATTTAAGAATTATTTAATTACCTTTTTAATAAAATTTTTGTATTTAATATATTACTTTTATTGAATTAAAAAATAATATATTAAATTACATTTTACTTTCTATATACCTTAGCTAGTGCTATGGTTTAACATTAATACGTTAATTAACCTTAAATTACGCCTAAAAACACACATTACCAAAATCTATTTATATTAATATTTTTATAGTGAATACAAGGATTGATAGCTGATAAAGAGTACCTCAAGGCACCCACTAATTAATTTTTATTTTTTAGTTAAATAATACAAGTACTATTATTTTTTTACAAGTAATCAATTATTAATGTAAAACTTATGATAATCATGATGCCACACCGAGATCTCTTCATTGTTTCTAAAACATCAAATCCATGGGATCATCACTAAAACTTATATATATTTAAAATGCAAACGCAAAATTAAGAAATTAACATGTACTTATTTATTGGTTTGATCTTGGTTATTAGAATAGAGAGTTTTAACATTTTACAATTAGATCGTTACTCTCGTGCTAAAAATAAAAAACTTCATCCTTATTGCTGGGAATAATATATATATATATAAATAAAATCTGTCTTATGCTTAATTTTAATCAGCCATATATTAGTCAGAGATGCAAGTGTTTTTATTTTATTTTTTTTTTCTGTCATTAAAATTATCATAGAAGAGAGCAAAGCTTGACAACAATGAGCAGCCTCCAGTGTGCCCCTGGCAATAAACAAAGAAGCTACCAGCCGCAGCTGACTACGGCGAAGCAAAATCAAGATTACGCATCCGGGGAATCGAACCCCGGTCAGTCCCGTGGGAGGGGACTATGATACCACAACACCAGATGCGGTGGCACGCGTGTCGTCACAGTAAAAACCTTACTAAGATATGCTTGAAAGACTTAATTGACGAAATTTGATTAATTTAGTTTAGTTAAGTCGATTTGATGGTTATTTTGGTTTAGTAGGTTAATTCAGTCGATTATTAGTTATAAAATTATTGATCGAAGTAACCAAACCTTTAATATTTAATATTTATATATATTAATAGCCTAATTAAACTCATATCCAAACCAAATATATAACACTAGCTAAAATCTAATAAACTAAGTAATCCAAACCCAGTACCCATATCCAATTTCAACCCAATATTGGTTCATTTATATGTTAGTTTAGATAATATTATCATTTTAAACATTTTTAACTGAACTAACTGATTGAACCGACCAAAATTTAGTTGGTCCGATTAGTTCAATTATGATAAAAAAAATTCAGTCAGTTTGATCAATTCCTCTAACAAAATCGATTAATTTAATTTTAGATTTTTTTCTAACCAAACTAATCGAATTGATCAAGTGTACAGTCTTAGAAAGACTAATTCTTCGGAGGCAACTTCGTTAATAGTTTAAATACCCAAACTCTATGTTCCAAGTCGAAGGTGGACAATCATTTCCCTAAGGTCAGTTTCCTTATTTATTTAGATTCAGGAATTTTTTATATATTTTTTATAAAATTAAAAGATCATATATTATATTTATATCTAAATAGGTGTTTGACACAAATGTTTAACCACGGTTTTTTTAAAAAATAAAGAATGTGACTAACGTAGTGGTTCACTAATTTTGAATCTTTCTGCACAAATTGTGGCTAGAATCAATATCATGAATGGCTACTTCAGCTATATTATACATAATTTGTTTCATAATTAATCTTTAACAAAATCATCAATGTAAAATCGCAGCCTGTAGTAGCTAAACAAGACAGAAAGGAACACAAAAAGCTGAATAAACTGCAGTCATCATCAACCAAACCCAACTCTTCCTTCTGCACTGATAGCTTTATTTGTTTATGGCCTCCGAAGATCAATGTAACCTATAATGGTGTCCTCAAAAACTGCATTAAAAGTGGAACCAGATAATACAGTGTTCTTAAACAAAGCAGCTCCTTGGAGATTGGCTCTTTCGAAATTAACTTGATCCGAAACAGCATTCGAGAAGTTTGTTACCTGCAAATGATTTAGTCATTTTTCTTCTGTATAAATCTATGCCATGATGTTCAAGATTTGTGCTGGATAAAACAAGCAAATGAAAGGTTGGTGATCAGTTTTTGCAAATTCCTCATCTTTTCTTAATGAGTTTCATTAAGCAAAGCACTATCTATATAGTTCTTTATGAAAAATGATGACGGTCATATGATATATTTGTCAATTATAAGTAACTTCAAAGGCCTCCAAAAGGACTCAAGGAAACTATTGAGATAAGGATTTTAAGTTATACAAATTTAACGAGTGAAAAGAAACAATAATTTTTCGAAGGTCCTCATTCTCATT
Source organism: Adansonia rubrostipa (assembly GCA_038381775.1). NCBI lineage: Eukaryota > Viridiplantae > Streptophyta > Magnoliopsida > Malvales > Malvaceae > Adansonia > Adansonia rubrostipa. Next base: position 7,618,675 of record JBBYHM010000026.1, read on the forward strand.
CGTCGTTCTAGCTAGCAATAGTCCAATATATACAGAATAATGGATAGCTAAGTTACATGGACTCGGCATACTGCATGGTAGTTTTCTCAAGGACTTCAGTTTTATCATGGTTGAGAAATAAAGAGAAAGAGAGGCGAGTCAGGTTAGGGAGACAAAGGAAGAGAATCGTGGAGTTCTTTTTTTTTTTTCTACGGAGAACCGTAACCCCAGAGGGGGCAGAGACCAGAATCTCTTGAAGAGCTGATCTGATCTCAGTATCGATCCATCGTTTGACACGTGGATATACGCAGTTTATTTTGACGACAAAACGACGAAATCCACAACTGTAACCCTCGGCATTGACCATTTGCAAACGATGTCGTTCTCTACTGTCTTTCAAAGCTGTTGCTTCTACGCTAAAAACACGTGATAAAACCGTTAACCTACTGAATGCCATTGAACCAAGAATTTTGGACAAAAATTCTCAAAAAAACAAATTATCCATCTCTCCTTTTTTTTAATTCTTTTCATGTCCATGGCTACTGCCTCCGCCTCTGTAAACCGGCCTCTCCTTCACCAAATCAACCCCAGGCGCTTCTACACAAGGACACGCCACGCTCGCAAACTCAAACTCAGTTCCTCCATAAATTCCCCTCTTCACCAATCATGTGCTTTCCCGCCAATTTTACTCCCTGCAACGACAAAATCCACAAGATTGAAGAACACCTCGAGTTCAGTATCTCGCGCTTACGTCACCGGGCCACCGATCGTGAGCGATTCCGACCCAAGGATAGACGATTCGGAGCCAGATACCGATAAAGCTCAGGCGGCGAACTTGATAAGCTGGAGGCTTCTATGGAGTCTCCTTGCCCGGCACAAGCTAAGAATCAGCCTTTCGGTGTTGGCTCTCATTGGCTGCACCACGTGTACTCTCTCAATGCCTATATTTTCTGGTAAGGAATTCTTTTAATTTTAAGTTAAGGAGAAAAATAAGGAGTTGCTTCTGCTAATAAATTAACATCAAGAAAATGTACAGGACGATTCTTCGAGGTGCTTATAGGCGCCAGACCAGAGCCGTTATGGAAGCTGCTCAGCAAAGTGGGGCTTTTATACTCACTGGAGCCGATTTTCACAGTTGTTTTTGTGGTAAATATGAATACCATATGGGAGAAAGTTATGTCAACACTTCGAGCCCAGATTTTTAGAAGAGTTTTGATTCAAAAGGTTTACATAACTTATGATCATTTTAAAATCATCTTCTCAATAGATTTGACATTTAAATTAAATTTTAATGGTACTACCCGTTCTAATTGTATTTTTCTTTGTTAATGCAGGCGGAGTTTTTTGATCGATATAAGGTTTGTGAATAGTCAATTTTAAGAAAGTTGTTTTATTATTATTTTTTTGTTAGTTGCTGTCTTTCGAAGTCTAGTGTTTTACTTTTGCTTCTTCTAGGTTGGTGAGCTCAGTGGTTTGTTAACATCCGATTTGGGTTCTTTAAAAGATGTTGTCAGCGAGAACATTTCAAGGGATCGTGGCTTCAGGGCATTCTCTGAGGCAAGCCACTATATACTAAAGTAAAAGTGAGCTAGATGTTGCCTAAAATTAAGCATGTAGTACTTTGGATTATCAGTGATTCTGATGTACTTATTCTTCTTTCACTTATATTACAGTTAAAGTTCCTGGATTTCTAAATAATTTTAGCTGAATTGATATTAGGTTTAGCTTTGCTTTTCCTGGATATATTCATGTATGATTTTGTATAAAGGGTCATTTATGATTTTATCTATCACTTCATCTTATTTGTTTTATGTTGTTGTAGGTTGTTGGGACGATTTGCATATTGTTTGCACTATCCCCCCAACTAGCCCCAATTCTGGGCGTGTTGATGCTTTTTGTGTCCGTTTCAGTTGGTAAATACATTCTCTTCGCAAATTTTGTTTATTTAGCATGTTTATTGATTCTTTTATCGTATGTGATGTAGAGGTATTGTCATTATCCTCCTTTATTTTTCTTTGTTGTGTTTAATACTTACCAGGAATCTTTGAGTATCAGATTTATGTTTATTATGTGTTTCCTTAACCTAAACTTTCTATGTACCGTACAAGAATAGATACTAGATAGACCTACTGCCAAAACTTTGTGATACTTACCTCGTCAAAGTTGCTGTGGAAGGTGCGGGTATTAGGTTTTGGGCGTTTTATGTTGTAGGCTAGTTACGAGTTTAGCATTTCTTTATTTCAACAATTCTCCATGTCTTATTTCACAAATATGAATATACACTTTTCTCCCTTAAACCCTGTTTCTTCTGACACCACCTAAATTTAATCTGTTAATGATTTCCTCTTGCTCATTTACTCCCTTTCGCGAAAAATGTCTCATACTTTTGAAAGTTCATGTCTTTTTATCTGCTTCTTATGGTGATTATTGATTCTTTCTAGCTATATACAAGCGATCGACTGTTCCTGTGTTCAAAGCTCATGGATTGGCCCAAGCTTCCATGTCTGACTGTGTAACAGAAACATTTTCTGCAATTCGAACTGTATGTTCTTAAAATGCTCTGGCCATCTGCCTACTTATATGGATATCTGCTGTTGGAAAATTGATTTCCTTGAACGCTAAAATCAGACAATGCCAATCACGATATCTTTGTTTACATTAAGAATTATGTGTGAGTAAAAGCTCTGATGTAGGCTTGATAATTGAAACAATAATTCTGGTTGTCATAGGTAAGATCCTTTGGTGGGGAAAAGCGTCAAATGTTAATGTTTGGTAGCCAGGTAAGATATTAGTCATTGGCTCTATTATGTGATTACTAAAGCTTATATTATCTCTGCATAAGCCTGTTGAAAGTTCTTTTGTTCACTTATATTTTCAAGGGTTTCGGCAGGTGCTTGCATATCAGAAAAGTGGTATAAAGCTTGGCACTTATAAATCCATAAATGAATCCTTGACCAGGGTTGCTGTTTATATTTCTTTACTGGCCTTATACTGCCTTGGAGGAAGCAAAGTGAAGGCGGTGAGCATTTTCAATCCTGGAATACCCTTTCTTTAAATGTTCATGTTGTTCAGATTCACCTTACATCCTCGTGCTAATTTCCTGTGCCTTCAAACATTCTCCTCTGAGCTTATTGTTTTGCCGCTTTTCATCCTAAATTTTTCTCTCTCTTTCTCTCTCTCTCACATGTGTTGATTGCAGGGTGAACTGTCTGTTGGAACTGTGGCTTCATTCATCGGATACACTTTTACTTTAACCTTTGCTGTGAGTCCCTTTTTAGTCCCCACACTCCCTTATTTGCACCTTTGGTATGTGCTGTCTAATGTAATGCTCATATCAGGTTCAAGGGCTGGTTAATACGTTTGGAGACGTTCGAGGAACTTTTGCTGCTGTTGAGAGGATTAACTCTGTTATATCTGGAGCAGAAATTGATGAAGCCCTTGCTTATGGTTTGGAAAAAGAAATCCAGAAGAAAGAAGTTGATAACGAAAATATCAAATTGTTCATCTCCAATGGTGCTTTTGGGAAAATTCAACAATTAAATTCACGTTACATGTCTGCACTCAAATCAACAAGCAATGTGGGAAGATTAGCTTGGTCAGGCGATGTTGCTCTTGAAGGTATATCAAATGTGGACTTTTTTTCCTTTGAGGCACTCTTGCAATTTCAAAGATTTGTATCTTCTCATTGGACTTCTATTTAAGCCACATCCCTTCCACATGATAAAATTCTATTTTTACTTTTTAAAGTAAAATGAGGAAGTTTTTGGTAACAGGCAAGTATCATACATTTGATCATACTTTCTTTCTTGCAACAAATTTCATTAAAACAACTTAAGCTTGTCTAAGTCACAGCAGGTAAATATAATACTGGAAAAATGGTTACAGATACAAGTATCATACCGCACAAACTAATGTACTTGCTTGTCCTGCAGATGTACATTTTTCTTATCCTCTAAGGCCTGATGTGGAAATTCTTAGTGGACTTAATTTAACTCTAAAATGTGGAACTGTGACGGCTCTAGTGGGCTCAAGTGGTGCAGGAAAAAGCACAATAGTGCAGCTTTTGGCGCGCTTTTATGAGGTTTGAAAGAAAAATGTATTTGTTGGTTTCTATTTCTCTTGCCATAGCATAGTGAGACGTACCTATGCAAACATATTGATGTTTTGTTTTTGCAGCCAACTAGTGGTCGTTTAACAGTTGCTGGAGAGGATGTTCGGACTTTTGACAAGAGTGAATGGGCCCGTGTTGTTTCAATAGTGAATCAAGTATATATTTAAATATTCAGGCATATATTGTTATGTGATGGCATGGTTATCCTGGAGTAAAACTCTCCTGCATTCTGAACCTTTGCATGATTGATCAGTGGACCTGGTCTACTTGCTTTATAAGCCAACCATCCAACTTGTTCACAGGATAATGCTTTTTTAGGTTAGAACGCAAAAGATTACACTCATTAGTGCCACTGACGTGCTTTGAATGGTATGTTGAGCATTCTGACAGTTTCTTATTCAGTTGACAGAGAGAAAATATGACAAGTTTATCCCAATCAGAATAGACAATTGAATCCAGGCTGCTGTTCATGGTTATATATACATACATGATATATTTAATGCTGTAGCGTCTTTAGTTAGACTGCAAAATTTTACAGAAGCATTTTATGCAAACCCAGCATCATTCATGTCCTCCCACTCCTAAATTTTATTGTTTTTAATTAGGTGGATTGAATTCATAGCGTTTTCACGCAGGATTAATGTTAGCTGGCTTTGTAGGTTTAAGGAATAGGTTGAGTCTGGTCATTTAAGCTTGGATGTAATATATAAATTACATAACTGAAAACAAGTTGTGCTGATTATTTTTAAGGAATTGCTTTATCGGACATTTCTTTGTTGCATTTCTCAACGTTGATATGGATAAAATGACACAGGAACCCATTCTCTTTTCGGTCTCTGTTGGAGAAAATATTGCATATGGTCTTCCAGATGATAATGTATCCAAGGACGATATTATTAAGGCAGCAAAAGCTGCAAATGCTCATGAATTTATAATTTCTCTTCCACAGGTTTGTTGATTTGACCTATGCATTTGTACTCTTAGTTTGCAAGCATTTTAATTTTCTTCTAAAGTTTGTTGGATTGAAAGGGCTATGACACACTGGTTGGTGAGCGTGGAGGTTTGCTGAGTGGAGGACAGAGGCAGGTAATGTACTAAGAGGTTATATAGACATGCATGGTGCTAGTCCATACTTAGATTATCTACATGTGGGTGTATTTATGAATGAGAGGAAAGGGTCGAAGCAGCTGGTTGATTCTTATTTTTCTTCTTCAGAGAATTGCTATTGCAAGAGCTCTCCTCAAGAATGCTCCTATCCTGATCCTTGATGAGGTGATCTTTTCATTTGCCTTGTGCATCTGCACATTCTCAGCCTGATTGAAGACACGAAGCTGTAGAGCATTTCAATGCGAGGCCCTATGTGTCTTCTTGAAGGCTTGTTTGATTATTTTTTTGATATGTTATGGAACTCCATTTCCATTTAGCAAGCGTAAATAGATAAATGCATGCTTTATTATTGTTTTGTTGTTGCAGGCAACAAGTGCTTTGGATGCAGTTAGTGAGCGGCTGGTCCAGGATGCTTTGAATCATCTAATGAAAGGCAGAACAACATTAGTGATTGCTCATAGATTAAGCACAGTTCAGAATGCCCATCAAATTGCTTTTTGTTCAAATGGTCAAATAGCAGAGCTGGGGACCCATTTTGAGTTGCTAGCTAGGAAGGGGCAATATGCTTCATTAGTTGACACCCAAAGGCTGGCGTTTGAATAATATTGAATTCCGTATATACCATTTTCCAGAACAAAGATCAAGCAAAAGAGGAAGATCTTTGTCTAAACTAGTGGAATCACCAAAAATGCGAGTAGTAGCATTGACTTTCATACCAATTCCTTCCGCTTGCTGCCTTAACTAGTGGCCTTCATATTTGCTGCAACCTTGACTTTGCTTGAGCTAGACAACTCAGTTATGGAGGTTGTAGGACGTGAGTTGACAAAGTCAATTGGCGTGACCTCAGATAGCTGGGTTTCTTCTTTCTGTGTGTGTATGTGTGTGTGCGCGCACGCGCGCGTGTGTGTATGTTTTGTTTGTCGTAAAGAGGAGGTGGCAGTGGTGGACAATAGTTGTATGAACGAGATAATTCAAGTCATGGTAGGAACAATTGTTGTAACAAAGATTATAGTAATACTTCACTCACATCGAGTAGGCTTTTGTTATTTCAGGCCCAAATGTCATGACTAAAGGTTGGGAAATGAGCATTTTATGAGGAACTGGGGTTTACTCGAAGCGGCAAAAAAAAAAAAAAAATAAATAAATAAAGAAGGGTCCAAGGAACAAGAACCAAAGTATACGGCATTGTTCGTTCCGTAATGCAAGTTACATGCTTTCAAGAACTAGATAAGGTGATGATAAAATTCAGTTTGGGAAGGCATTGAGTTGGAAGACTGAGGAAAGAAGTCATGAAAAAGTCATTAATGGGGTCAACAGATGTTAAAACTGTCTTCACCAGCAATGGTGGTGCTTTGTAAATACTCCCAACGGTGAAGCAGAATTTGGACAAGAATTCCAGGTCAACCGACGAAAGCAAATGCAAGAAAAACATCCCAATTAACGCAATATTTGGGCTTTTAACAAGTTAATGTTAATTAATAAGGCCGATTCGTGGTTGATATTCCCTCGAAAGAGTTGAGGAACAATGTCAATCTTCAAAAACGTACGCTGGCAATGGCAAATTCAAGGAACTGGGTTGTAACACTTGTCAGTTGGTATATAAAGTGTTTTTAAGGTCAAAATAACTAAAAGTTCATTGCCATCTGTGATCTTTGTACCGGTTCCTATTTCTGCATTGTACTCAAGGTCTGGATATCTGGAAATCCCGAGCTTGCAAGCTCCCAGAATCTTCTTGAAACTAACACTGTAGACATCTGTCTTTGGCAGTTGGGTTTCAACGGATTTGGACGTGGTGGAAACAGCTTCGTCTCGGTTTGCTGCATAAGAAAGGAATGCATCAGGTTTAGTTCCCAAAATTGATTTTCTTGCTCGACCTGACATAAGATTGGTGGCTTTAAATAGGATTTTAATTATAGTCATATATACGATTTTGGTCATGTGTTATGTTTATCATGCTTGTCACTCTGATGGATGCTATAATAATTAATTGCAATGAGAATATAAATAACAAAAAGAACTGAAATCACAAAATAATGACAGTAATATTGTCTTACAATCACTACTTAAATTTTCGATTCTCAAGTGTTCATTTGCAACCTATTTTTGGTTGGAAACGGAAAGCTTGATTAGTTTGTTTTGAGTTTTAGAGAGTGAAAAGAGTTGCACGCCTTTTTTCGTGAAACCAGAACGACGATCAATTAATTTAAGTGGAATAGCCAAAAGCTCTAATTATTCTGTTTTAATAGATGAATTGAGCATATCCAATCAGTTTGAATTTTTTTTAAAAAATATATTAAAATATTAATAATTTTAAGATCGGATATTATCTTGAACTTTAAAAACTAGTCCAAAATATAATTCTAATCAAGTTAATCAATATTTAATCCGTAAATAGATCTAAATTTAAAAATTGACCGAAATAATTACAAATTGAATAGTATATGTTTCAATTTTTTTTTCACTATCTCATCCAAATATACCCTAACGTCGAAATCAAAACTTGTTTTCAAGACATCACAAATGTTGGAACATACAGAACTCAACCCAACATATGATACGTGGAATTGGCAATGTGATCGAGGAGACCATGATTTTCTTCAGGTAATTGTTTCGTTACTACAATTTACTCAATCATCAAAATTGCAAAGAGAAAATTTTCATCAATTATCAAAATAAGAATATTGAATCCAATCGTATCGCAATAATAACTCTCAAATGCCACTCTGGTAAAGCGGTCGGGAATGATATTTCATGGCAGAAAACACTACCTGATGATACAAGAATTAGCTATAAAGACCTTTTTTTCTCTTGGGAATGCTGTCTCTTTAAAATGTTAACCTCCATCAGAACTGTCACTGCGGGGCTCTTGTCAGTTAGTTAATGGCAGAAATTAGTTACTTTGCGTAAGATGATATATTGTTTTTTTTTTTTTAAATATTGTTAACTACAAATGAGCAAAAAGCTTAAACTTGTAATTTTAGCCTACATGAGTTGAATCGGGCCGGCTCATTATGATGCAATTTGCATTACGTTGGAATGCCATATACTGCCGGCCGAAACACATATGTCAATGGATTCAGTCTAAGGCTGCTTTTGTTGAAAATGATGCAAAAACTCTGTGATGTCATTATTATACCCAAAAAAAAATTTACATTATATAGACAATTTCCTTTTCTCTCTCTTTTTTTCTTCCCTAATAATTTTATCCTCATTTGTATTTTCTGGTTCCTAAGGTTCGCCTTTCAACTTCTTCCTCTACCTGTTTTTTCAAGGAGATCTCTCCTCGAATTGGGTTTGAGCCTTCAAACTACACGTTGACGTAGAAGGTCTTTTATTTTCAAGATCGTCAGCGCTTGGGTTTTCTTAACATACTGTCGAGCCGCCGGGCCGTGCAACAGAATGGATTGGAGGGTCTCTAAGACCGGTTGACATTGACATGCATGATCAAGGCCTTACTTTCGAAAGGCACTTTTCGGTGGCATCTCATTTCTTTATCCTTTTATTTCCTTCTGGTTGTACAAGTTCCCCAAGGCATGCGTCTTTTCTCGTTGCTCTCTATCTGTCCCTGCATGTCGATGTTGCTGAACCAAACTCTCGGACCAAAACTTTAGTTTTTGATGTACTGATGATGTATTATCCTAATTGTCATGCTGTAAAGCTAAGGCAAGTAATTTGGGTCAGATTTGAATCAGATTTAAGTATAGAATTAATATTAAATATATTTGTTTAAGTTTAGTCTAGCCCAAAATATGAGCTTCGAATTTTGTCCAAGTCTACTTATGTTTATAAATAAATAGTCCAAGCTCGTTTAAACCTGCTCATATTATATTTTTTTTATAATTTACTTTTTAAAAAATATATTTTTTAAAATTTAATCTTTATTAATTTAATAATTTTTTTATTAAGTTTATAAATATAAATAATTTAATCTAGTTTTTAAAGTTTATACTATAATATTATATATATGTTTTGCTTATATGACAAATTACATAATACATAAAATATAAAATAAATATATATAATATAATAGTAAAATGGGTTGGGTTGAGTTATTTTTTAATCGGGCTTAATTTTTTTGTCAAAATCTCTTTTCGAGTCTAATATGTTTGTCCAAACCTTCTCAAATATCGGATGGACCTTTGAGCTTGGGTGAATAGCTCGACCCTTAAGCATGTCTAGTAATGGCACATCGATAAACATTTTTTTTGGGGATGATTAATAATTTTTTTTATTTTACTATAAAATAAAGAGTTGTTTTTATCTTGACATTAAAAAATTGGGCCAAATTTGTTGGGCCAAGCCATGAAGACAATACGGATCAGTTCCAATTAATCGGCGTCCAGAACTTGCTGCTTATGGTAATGGAATGGAAGGTGTCCATGGGCCTTGTATGGGCTCCAAACAATTAAACTTTCTTACTCAAACCTGAGTCTAAGTCCAACCCGAAAATTCGAATCACTTTTTCCGATTTGAATCATTTTAATTTCAAAATATTTATGTTTAATATTCGGATTAATTGAGTTCAAATTACTTTAAGTTTAGATTATTTAAAATTTGATCAATCAAATTTCACACTCAAACAAGAGTTCATCGGATTTGGGTCAGTTAAGCTTAATGCTCAAATCTATTAAGCTTAATTTTTTTTATTTTTTATTTGAATCATTTTAAGTTAATTATTGGGTTATTTTTTATTCAAATTATTTTAAATTTTGATTATTTTAAGCACATATTATTTTTAAATTTGTATTAATTTAAATTTAGATTATTTTTGAATTTACAATTATTAACTTTTTTTTTTATCAAATTAGATTAATAAGATGAATTGATAGAGTTCTTTAGATTCGAGTATTTAATCATAGAAAAAGTTAATTTTTTAATATAAAATCTTTTAATATCCAATAACAATAAAAAAAATTTTCATAACCTTTTTTATTTTTTTTCATTTGCAAAACTCAAAAACCGTAATTTTTCGTAAAAGAACATCAAACTTTTTATCACTTTTCGCAACAGCTCAGACAGATGGTTATTATTATATGTAAAGCTGTTGCGATTTTGTTTTCTCTTCTCCCTTTCTGTTACCTTTCTCCTCCACTCTCCCACCCGCGGCCCCAGCAGCGCTCCCATTCCTTCCCCAAAGCTGTTCTGTTTCTTTTTTCCTGTCAATTGGTGCATCACCTTAAAGACAGATTTCGTTCGGGTTCGGATTTCAGCTATCTCTTTCATGATCAGATCCTTTCGCACTAGGATATCCTGTTCCTATTCCCCAACACTCCAACTGAAGCTTCTTCCTTTCAATCCATTGTTACTGAGACAAAAAATCTATAGGCAATTATGGATTTAGACGGCGGAAACAGGCGCGTCTTCAACCGACTCGGAGGTCCATCAGCCGCCCCAACGGGCTCCTCCAAAAATCAGAAAGTTTGTTACCATTGGCGGGCCGGTAAGTGCAACCGTTTCCCTTGCCCTTTCTTGCACCACGAACTGCCTCATCCTTCGGGCCCCACAGCCGCCGCTAACGGTTCAGGTGGCCCTAAACGTTTCGCCGATGATTCGGGGTTCTCGGGTCCTGCCTCACGACGCGGCCTGAACTTTAATAACAATCATAATAACAGTTGGGAGAGAATGGGGGCTAACAAGGTGGTTAGAAAAACAGAGAAAGTATGTAACTATTGGATGCAAGGGAATTGTAATTACGGAGATAAGTGTAGGTTTTTACATTCTTGGAGTTTAGGGGAAGGCTTTACCTTGTTGAATCACCTTGATGGGCACCAGAAAGTAAGTTTCTGTACAACTTTTTTTTATTTTATGGTGTTAATTCTTGAGAGTAACCGACTCTGATGATGATGGCGGCTTTGTTTTGCGTTCAGGTTGTTAGCGGAATTGCGTTGCCAGCAGGTATGGATAAGCTCTACACGGGGAGTAAAGATGAGACTGTGAGGGCTTGGGATACCAACAGTGGTCAGGTTGTACTTAAACTTTTTATTTTGTTATTGCTTCTTTTTCTTTTTTTGAGTTTTAATTTAGTTTTTATTTATGTATCAGAACTTGATTAAGCACGGGACTGTAATCAATCTCAAGAACTGAAACTTCCTTAAAATTGTTCTGAAATTTTTAATATTAGCCTGTTCTGAGTGATCAAATTATTAAAGAAGAAGATGCCAAGAGGCAATCGCTTGGTAGATATGTCCTTGTGCACAAGAAGATAACTTATAGGCTGCTATTTATGTTTCTATGGAATCACTAAATTGCTAAACACTCTAGGGATAATGCAGATCGACTACTATTTTATTATAATGTGAAAGTAAAAGGTGAGTGACTTATAGATGGAAATTACTTCCAGTACTCCTCATGTGCTACTTTTCGTTAGCAATTATCATTTAGGTAAATCCGTCTTAATTATTATTTTTTTTGTCTGATGTTCTCTGTGGCATTTATCTAGTGTATGGGTGTGATTAACCTTGGTGGTGAAGTGGGTTGCATGATCAGTGAAGGTCCTTGGCTGTTTGTTGGCATACCAAATGTTGTCAAAGTAAGATTTGGGGCAAATTCTCTAACAGTTGTTTCTGTATTTATTATATTGTTATCTCATTTGAACTTAGAAGAACAATGATTTTTCCCATTGCTGGCTTACCAACAATCATTTTTCAGGCATGGAACACCCAAACTAACCAAGAGCTC
>JBBYHM010000026.1:7687691-7698148 GCA_038381775.1 Adansonia rubrostipa
TTATAAAGTTTGTTACTATTATAAGTGGTAAATAAATTTATATTTTTTATTTTTTATTTATTAATCGAAGGTTTTTAAAAGCTACGTGATCCATGGCTTAAAAGCTAGCGGGTTGTTCCAAGTTACGAACAACACATGTTCAGACAAGACCTGGCCCACAGGTTTAATAACGATAGACAGTTGATAGCTGATAGCCGCTAGCTCTAATGCAAACATGATCCAAAATATAAAAAAGTATATTACAAGAACTTTAAAGCTTAGATCATATTTCATCGTCCCCTTTTTTTTTGTTTATTTTTTCTTTCTCTCTGAATACTTGTTAATTTAGATAACAAAAGCGAGTTTCAAAATATAATTTCTTCTTGTTATCAATTTTTTCTTTTACTATTTGTTGCAGGCTTGACAAGTCCTCACCTCCAAGTTCTCTGCTAGGAACCCAAGAATATCTCAATCAGTTTACTTTTTTTGGAAAAAAAAAAAAAAAAGGACTTCAATCACTCAATCACTTGGAAAGGGGAAGAAAGAGGTTGTAGGGTAAAATAAGAGCACCTTATATTTATTATAAGATTCATAGTTAGCCCACCATTTACAAATGCTAGGACCCAAAGCCCTTTGTCTTTTTTATATTAATAGATCGCCTAACATCACTGACTTTTTTTTTTTTTTTTACAAAAACAGCACGACATCATCAAGAGAAATGAAGAGGTCCCATTCTACACTGCATTGGAACGGCCGGCACATCTCTTCCGGTGGCTGGCGGCCCACGCTTTTTGACTCAATTCTTAACATGAGTTTCTTTACCATATGATCGTTGAATTGACGGTTGAAATTTCAAGCAGATTTGAAATTATTTTATATGTTTAACTGTGCAGGTGAGATGGTCTAAGTTTTAGATTTAAATTTTAAATTTAAATTTTTTTAAATTTAAAAATATATTTAAATTAAAATTAATTTTTAATATTTTGATAAGATTATTGAATATAAAATAGTATTAACTTTTATTTAATATAATTATAAATATGTGAAAATTTACTTAAAGAGATCAATATTGACCTTTAACCAAGAAAAAAAATCAATTTTTAAGTTATTTAATTGTACAACGCAATAAATTTTCTTTTAAGAAACTTAATATCTGTCTGAATTTTTATTTTTTTAATGCCATTTTTCAGAATTAAAAAAAAATTTCTATCCATTGGAACCCACGTATGGACTTGTTAATAATAGATAAGTAGTCAAGATATCAATTATTTACGAGGGCTGCCATTAACCCATTATTTATAATTTCCTTATTCCTCATATAAATTCAAATTTCCGCATCAAAGTAGTATTATATACTTAAAGTGCTTACCCAAATAATATATATATATGTATATATATATATATATATTTATATACTAAAAACAGAAGTCACTAAAAGGTGTCGGGTAAAAAGGGAAAGAAAGTAGAAATTTGCTTTTCGTGTATCATATGGTTGTGTGATTAATGCTTTCCGTGGACCTGTCTACTTTGGATAGCTTACTTTGGATAACTAGTAAATTGGAAATTTTGTTCATTCGATGAAAACAAAGAGGATTTTTTAAAACGAAACTTTCATCTCAAATCTCAATATTTATAAATTATATTTTTTTAATTTTTATATTTAAATTAAAAATATTTATAAATTTAATTTAATTTAATTTAAAAATCGATTCAAATCGAAACCCTTTTATACTAAACAAAGAAAAACAATGTTAAGACGTCAAAGTATAAGTTCGGGGAAAATTTTAACTCACGCCAGGCTTGGGTCATGGGTGCACGGCAACTTGTCGGATTTGGCCCCCTCCCACCATATGCAAGAGCAATCCTATCAATCCTTTTCATTTTCTCCAATATTTTCCAGTATCCAGTTGTGATGTGCGATAATATTTCAAGTACTTATCGACAGATCCCCTTTTGAAAATTAATACTGCGCTTTATGTATCCTCTTTGCCCCCTTTTTTCTTGAAAGAAACCGCTTGGAAGCCAAGAAAAGTAGAAATTTTTAACTAGGGACAAAAACGATGAACGGCTAAGCGACCCAATAAAAATAAATAAATAAAATACACTTTTAACCTTTTGGAAAATTGTATTCTCGTTTACCCTTTTGTTTCCTTTTTGCTTCTTAATATGTTTGGTTCCTAAGAAATCTTTTTTTTCTGGGTCGTTTTCACATTCTTGTAGTCAACGACATTTTAAATTTACTATTTTTTTTCTTTTATTTTGGTTGAACTCTAATATTCTATAGATAAGAAACCAGAAAACGAGGATTTATAAATGTTTTTTATTTTTTCCCTTCAAATCTTTTTTCAAGACAGCGGTCGTTTCTGTTCATATGTACTCGGTTATGTAATGTTTGCGATGTATCTAAATGACAAAAAAAATCTTTCAGTTCGAAAAAAGAATGAATACTTTTACGAAAATTTGAAGTACACCGTTTAGGACTTATAAAATTTACGTTTGATTTGATTCATATGAAAGGCAAATTTTGGCTGTGAGGAAATAAAGCAAAGAAAAATGTAATACGAAAAATAAAGAAACTATATCACCACTGTTGTGTGTTGTAATAAAGAAAATGTGTTTTGACTGCACAATCATGTAATAAAACGTGTTTTGACTGTAATCACATAATAGATATATGTTGATTTTAAATATAATACATTTAATAAATTAATAATAGTAAAATAAATATAACAAGTTTATATATAATAAATATATGATATTATATTTTTAATAATTTATATTATACTTTTATTTACAAAACTAAAGTAAAAATATGAAATAAAATATACATATACGTATACAAATGGTTGATCTAATTTAAGGGTTTCTTCAAGGGCTAACGGTGTAAAATACTAGTATATTAATGTTACCGTATTACTTTGAGATTTTTAAGATCAAGACCGGATTTAAATTGTACAATAAAATAAACAAAAAAATCATTGACTATAAAATTCCTAAATATAATTTTTTTTAATTATTTACCCATGTGAGATTGCTAATCTAAGCTTTATAAATATCACCCCTTAATGAAGCTTCAAACACGCCCACCTTGTGCATACAAGTTGATAGCCATATCCTTGCAAACTGCGAAGCCATCTGCAAAACCTTGCCAGTTAAATTCATCGAAAGCTGTTTGATACAAGTTTTTTAAACGACATCAGCAGATTCATCAAGAGGGGAAACAAAAAATGGATGTTGGTTACCATAATTATTTTGAAAGTTCGTTTGGGTCAGCTGAGACAGCAGGGAAAGTCATCACTTGCAAAGGTAAAGAAGGCCGTATTTTATCTGTTTTTTTTCCCCCATGACAGATCCAGGATTGTGGATTCTCGTTCTAAGATTGATTGTCATCTTCCATGGTTTGCAGCTGCGGTAGCATGGGGTCCTGGACAGCCTCTCGTCATCGAAGAAGTTCAAGTCGCTCCCCCTCAAAAGATGGAGGTCAGGGTCAAGATTCTCTTCACTTCAATCTGTCACACGGATCTCAGTGCTTGGAAAGGCGAGGTAAGAAACCCAATAATCATTTGCTTTTAATTCTTAATTTTCTCTTAGTTCAATATATTATTTGACAACTCTGTCCGACCATTGTGATCTGATTTTGAAGAACGAAGCTCAGAGAGCGTATCCTCGAATTCTCGGGCATGAAGCCGCTGGGTATGTGACAAGAAATCAAATCATATTGATCCCAGCATTTTGCATTTCATTCTAATTTTCAGGTGAAAGCGGTCATCATATTGCTGATGAATGAATCATATAATGCTCTGCTTCCAGGATTGTTGAGAGCGTTGGTGAAGGTGTTGAAGACATGAAAAAAGGTGACCATATCATCCCATTCTTCCAAGGAGAGTGTGGCAACTGCATCTGTTGCAGAAATGAAAAAACTAATCTCTGCCAAAAGTTTGGGGTCAATCCATTGAAGAGCGTGATGGTAAACGATGGCAAGACAAGGTTTTCAACCAGAGATGGGACCCCCATATTTCATTTTCTCAACACCTCCACTTTCAGCGAGTACACCGTTCTTGATTCAGCCTGTGTTGTCAAGATTGACCCTGAGGCCCCCCTCGAGAAAATGAGCCTTTTAAGTTGCGGTGTCTCCACTGGTAAAGACCAACCAAAACCTTTGCCTTTATTGTGTTTTGAACAACATTGAACGTGTGTTAGTGTCTGACTGTAAATATGTCTGAACATTTATGTAAAATTTTTCTGGCCTGATCAAGGAGTTGGAGCTGCGTGGAATGTAGCCGACGTGCAACCTGGATCAAGCGTGGCAATCTTTGGTTTGGGTGCCGTGGGACTCGCTGTAAGTCCCTTTCGCTGACCCATTAAAAACCAAGCTTGTTCAGTTTTTTACCATTCAGTTTTTGGACATTTCTTCCATGTTTCAGACAATTCCATGTTCCATGAGCAATTAGATGAATTACTTATAAAAGTTCATATTTTACAAGTAATACAGTTTTTGGACTTTTCTGATATTTTCAAACCAAACAATGCACCATAGACCGGAAAAGCGGAATATATATATATATATATATATATATATGCACAGCTCTGATTCACATGGCGGTTGACACTTTGCTTTTCCAATCTAATAGATAATGTGATTGCTGACTTTTTAAGAAAATCATATACTTTATAACTTATTTCAAGATTGTTCAAGTATTGAACACGCATTCGATGAGAACACAATAGAATTCGTGTCGGGGACACATTAAAAATATAAATCTAAAATCATGACTAAACACATCTAGATATACTGAAGAAATTTTTTTGGATATTTTCTCTAATATAGAATCAATAATAAGTAATAAAAAAACTATTATCATATTAATATTAATTAAAAAATATTAATTTTACATTTTTATTATATATTAACATTTTTTTTTTTGCTGTGTTCTGCCTACCCTTGTCCTAATTCTTAAGAAATTCTTGTGTCGTGTCCTACCAATATTACATGTCAATATCCGTGCTTCCTAGCTTATTGCTGTTTCATCCCATGTGCAAAAAGTAAACGAATCTGATGTAAGATCATAAACTAATTGCAAATTGGAATTGAGCAGGTAGCTGAAGGAGCAAGAGTAAGAGGAGCATCAAAAATAATTGGCGTTGATATCAACCCCAGCAAATTTCCCAAAGGTAACTTTTCCCTTGTAAATATTTTTTGTCTTGATCGTTGACCCTACTGCATAAAGAAAACCTCTGATTCAGTTACTGAGGAGACAATACTGCTTAAAGCAAGCAATTCAGAAGAATGAATTAGCAATATTATCTCCAGAAACCTTATGACAAGAAAATCTTTCAAATTAAGTCACTATGGGACGTGGTTTCTTGAATTTCAAGTTAATGTATTGATGCTTTTAGTAACTGACGATTCCAGAATCCAGATTAAACAACTGGTTCATTTCCCTTCTTTAATGTAGTCTAGGCCTATGAAATTAGTTCAATTTTTGCCACTGGCGATGGCAGTTTCAGTGCTTATTATGAGTAAGATTACATTTGTAAAGTTTTATAATGTTGTCGATCTCTTGGTACATGTTGGAGCAGGCAAAGCCGTGGGAATTGCAGAATTCATAAACCCAAAGGATCTAGAAGTGCCAGTGCATGAGGTTAGTAATCATCTCTTATAATACGAAGTCACAAACATTTTGTGCTCAGAAGGCCCCAATTTTAATGGACCTAAAGCAAATTGTAACTGCAGAGAATCAGGGCTATGACAGAGGGAGGTGTAGACTACAGCTTCGAGTGTGCAGGAAACCTTGAAGTTCTTCGTGAGGCATTCTTGTCTACGCATATTGTAAATCCTTTTCCATAACTCTCTGCCTCTGATTTTTTTCAGTTTCAATTTTTTATACAAAGAGAATCAATTTCTTCCGCTTTAATCAAGCATTGCATATACAGGGATGGGGGCGGACTGTGTTATTGGGGATTCACCCAAGCCCAATGTTGCTGCCTCTCCATCCAATGGAGTTATTCGATGGGCGGCAAATTATAGGATCGATCTTTGGAGGCTTCAAAGGCAAAACCCAACTACCAAAGTTCGCCAAACAATGCATGTGTGGGGTAAGTTAATGATCAAGCCCAGCCATTGTACATTATTTAATTAATTTGTTTGTAGTCCAATGCAACAGAATTTGTTTTGGCAATTTGATTCCAGACCCTGAACTTAGACGAGTTTATCACGCATGAACTTCCTTTCGAGAAGATAAATGAAGCCTTTCAATTGCTAGTTGACGGGAAGTCACTTAGATGCCTTCTGCACCTCTGAGCTCCTTCACAGGCTGCCGGCCATAAGCATCCTTTGAACATGGCAACCTCTGGTTTACATATCATTCGAAGCATGCTTACCACTACTTCCATCTTTATATAATAGAAACACAAATCAAGACTTTTGATGCAACAAGTATATGGCTGTATTAGCAGCAGATTGTTTCTGTTGAAGCTAATGGCCGACTCTGTTATCAAAGATTTCAGTCATTTGTTCCTTTTTTTTGGGTATTCAGAATGATGATGTTCGTTAAGACTTTACGCGTTGAATATTGTTTAAAGGAAATTAGTAGTAGTTGGAGTCGGTAATCACTTAAAGAGAACTTTGATTTGTTTTGTTTTGTTTTGAATATATGTACTTGGAATAAAAATATACGTATAGAGAAGATGTTTCTGTTTATGTTTTGTCTCCCTGCATTGCGCAAAAATGATATAATGCATCATCAATATCATTATTTAAAATAATAAATTGTATATATTTTTGTGATATGGTTAATGGATTAGCAATGCCTTAGTCTCCAAAAACCTGATAAAAAGAGAATATTTTCATAATTATGACATGGTTTCTTGAATTTCAAGTTAATGTGGTTGAAGTTTTTATTAAAGAAGGATTCCAGAATGCAGATTAAACAACTGGCTCATTTTCCTTCATTAATGGATTGGAGAGGATAAGATATGAAATTAGAAAAACAACTCCTGTCATTAAATCAAATGCAACTCAAGTTCTTAGTTTAACTTTTGCCACCGGCCATTGCAAAGGCAGTATCATCACCAATTAAGCTGATTGCTGATTATAATGCAAGGTTTACACTTTAAAATGTTGCCGGTCTTTTGGTTTCTCTACGAGCAGGCAAAGCTTTGGGAATTCCACAATTCATAAAACCCAAAGGATCCTGAAGAGCGAGCGGATGAGGTAAGTGACAATTACTAATAGTATTGTGGGCTTTTTTCTTTTTTCTTTTTTTTTTTTGTTTTTTTGTTTTTTTGGTGCTCAAAAAGGCACAAGTATAATGATCTTCATCACCGAAGATAGTGACTGCAGGAAAACGGGACTATGAGCAGAGAGATAATCAATTTTTCCCACCAACATTTCTAGGCAAATTGGTAAACAGAGAAGAAACATACAAATTACAAAGCAAGCATCTTAAAAATGAAACCTAGAGTTAAAATTCTCTATAACACATTTCTGCAACAATTAATAGCCATCTGCACTCTGCACTGCAGGCACTTCACCTTTTTTCACTAAACTACCTCTGCATTTCTTGCATCTTCATTCTGAAACCGAATTAGCCATCATATATTTATATATAGAAGGTTCTAAAACGTTGTATTTATTCATAAGGATCTGACTTTGCCTTGGGCAGAGTGGTTCTGTCATTTCTTGGATATACCAAGTGATTTGTAATGTCATAAGAATACAGCATTAGGTCAACCCTAACTCGGATTACTGCCGGGTAAAGAATCCAACGACATATACAAGTTTTAAGACTAACGAGGGAAGGAAGGAAAGTTGATAGAGCAGCCATTGACACTAGTCATCAAGCCAAAATTTGCGCAACACCAGTGACCGAAAAAAAGTACTAAAGAATCAGTCACATAGCCTTTAACTACCAGAATGTGCAAAGAGCAAGTTTAATTTTGGGACTAACTCAGTTCCACATTAGCGAGTAATAATGCATAACATCTTTCAAAGCCTCGAAGTTCCATCCAACTCTTTGTACTGAAGTTGCAAGGATAAACAAAAGGTAACTCCTACGGTAAACAATGATCCCAAGAACAGCACCAGAGGACAATATATATATATATATATATATAACAGGCAGACCATCAAAATGGGAAACATCTTTACATGGGTGTGTGCATGTATTTTAATTATATATATATATATATATATATATATATTTATAAACCAGTAGTAAAACTAGTTGGAGTGCCAAGATTATTCAGTGCATGGGAATGCGAGAAGCGCGTGACCGAACTGGGGTCTTTGATGGGCTTATCCTGATCACACACAACAACCAAGGTTAACTTACAAGACCTAGATGTGATCAATCTTTGGAGACAAATTATGGGAGAAAAAGAAAAACAAAAGAATATGTCATTTTGAGAAATAATGGAAAAATCAGGAATCTAACCTTATGGGCAACGATCCCAAAACCACGCCGCTACAGTTGAGAGCAGCAATCGCACTTTCAGCCTGCAAGTGAATAGGAGAAGTTAGAGATTCATTAATTCATGAACACTGAGGCAATCCAGTCTCGGGATATTTAAAGGGAGCTACATATCAGTGTATCACTGAACTTTCAACTTGTTTGGAAACTTGGACAACATCTCTGATAACCCAATGTAGGTTCACTGATCAAAGAGGGGCAGACGATCAAGAAATAATCCACAATATTACTTGCCATCCCGATCCAAACCACTTTAAATAATTCCTTTAATAGTAACAAAAGCATAACATTTGCTGATCAAAACTATTCTTTAGCTTATCATGCAAGTTACAATTGCTATGCAAATACCTACCATACTAGAATACAGCAGCTAAATCCTAAATGGCCAATCTTTGCATCATCATTATTGTAGGAATCACCATTGCAAAAAGTGTAAAAATTGATATGCAAGTTCTCCGAACAAGAGAAGAATACACTCCTCAAATGAATATGACACAATCTGACCGCATTTCAAAACAGAAAAGTGTCACTGTGCTATGATGGGTGGAAGATTTAATAAGGACTTTACCCTAGGGTTGTTATGGCAAGAGATCCATAAACAGCATCGAAATGTTTGGGAGGCCCTAAAAGACATAATCCAAACTGTATATTGGACATGCTGAAATGGAGCTTGACAAAAGTTTACCCTTAACAGACAAAACACTTAATACCCTTAATAGACATGCTGAAATGGAGGTTGACAAAAGTTTACCCTTAATAAACATAACACTGTTCGGAAAATCAACTTAAAAGGAACATGCATCATGGGAAACAATTAACTCATATACTCTGCATCACTGCATTGCAAAAAAGAAGGCATAGCATACCCTCTTTACAAGCAAGAAAGAATCAAATGCAGGGTCACTGCTATCTAAGTAAATAGGATTACCCTTGCATATATTTCCCTAGAAAACAACAATATGTTATACACGATTTCAAATGCAAATCCAATATATCTACTAGCAACAAGCAGATTTGCATCTATCAAAAAATTGCTCGACTAGATAGGTTCTCAATTTATTTTTCTGACATCTAATATAAGAAAAAAGTAAAAAGTCGGGTATCGTAAGGGGACCATAAGGGGAAAGAGAAGGAAACGGAGCACCATAGACCATAAGGCGGTAGCAATGCTTCGTGCTAACATTATTCTCTTAGCAAATTAGAAAGTAGGGCATTCCGAGAGACCCTGCCCTGTAGTCATAAAACATTATAGTTCTAATTTCCTACTTGAGACTAGTAGAATACGAATCCAGTCATAGTCAGCGAAGTGCATGTTATATTGCAAAAAACCAGTTGGGAAAATATTCTTGGCAACATGCTAAAAGATCAATTTGGTTGAAGCGACTCTTGCTAATTCTTCAAGCAACTCCAAGGTGAATTTTAACAGAAAAGCTGCTCCAATACACTCCCCCTCAATATCACAATTGAAAACACTAAAAGCCCTCAAGCTTGTCTTCATTTTAGGAAAAATTTCAGGAGGAATAGATGTTCCAAAACACCACAATTCTTAAAACTTTCCTCTAAGAACTTTACCAGCACTTTTCCTAAGATAAGGGGGAAATGACCTATTTGGGCATTTCCCAAGCAAAACAGTCTTCAGTTTCATTTCGCTAACTTGCCTCCTTTTTTACTTGTTTCCCCTCCTTCCTACCAAATGAACCATGAATTTTCTTACAAAATTTTAGCTGAGAAAAGGATCACAAACCACAATATCTGGGGCTAACACAAACTTCATTCTCACTAGCTAGCCTAAATCATTAGGATCTAAAAGTAAGGTCATGCAAAGACATAGACACCCACATTTACCTCATCAAACCTTTCAGAAACCAGAGAAAACTTGTCCAGGCATGTTTAAAAAATTGCGTGAATGAAGAGGAAGAAACAATTACCATTACAAACTCAACAAAAGCAATGCGACTTGAATGGTGATAGTCTCCCAGCAACCTCAGGCGATAAACCTACACCCGA
>JBBYHM010000026.1:7700245-7712885 GCA_038381775.1 Adansonia rubrostipa
TAAACAAAGCAGCCAATCAAGAAATGGGTTTTTGATGGCATACCCGCCTACCAGCACCATTGCCATTTGCATGGCCATTCCCTGAGATGCTATTGTTGTTAGTGAAAAACCCTCCATTGAGTCCATGGTTAGCAATTGAATGAGGTACGAACTCTTCAGCCATGGGATTAAGTTTAGAGAACAGCTCCTGCAACTCTCTCATGTCTCTCTTGAAGCTATCCCCGACTTCATCCCCACCACCACCACCACCACCACCATTGCTCCTCCGTAAATCCCCACCATTGGATCGATGATGCGGACCACCGATCTTGTTGTATAGCCCCTGATCATTCTGGTGTAAGCTCGAATCAATTCTTAACCGAACATGGTTTTGCTTTGACTGATCCTGATCGTTTGATGCTACTGCCGTTGCAGCCGCATCTTGATTCGAAGCATTCTCAACTACTGCCATAGCCTGATGATTATTCCCAAAAAAAAAAAATCCCGTTTTATCAACTGATCAATAAAAAAAACCTGACATTTATAAGCCCAAACATCAAAAAAGACAAAAAAAATAAGTTTGGAAATGTTAGAAATAAAAAAATGATCGAATCGTTTCCGAAACTAAAGCTACATTCATCGCCATTGATGACTAACAAAACAACAAACTGACCTCGAAATCACTACGGAGAAAACGAGATGAAAATAAATAACATCAGAAAACATAAGGCAGTAAAAAAGAAAATTCCCTTTCTTACCCTGTCTGTATTTTGTTCTACGACTCTACTGTTACACAGTGGTTATCTGAGAGACAATACATCAATACATATATATATATAAATATGTATATCTACTTCACATCTTCCTTCCAGAAACGCAGAGCTTAAATTCTATTTTTTTTTAAAAAAAAAAAAAAGGATTTTTGGACGTATGTACTATGATGCCTTGTCCATACCAATCCCCTGTACTCTGACGTGTCTTGTATTTATTGGCTAATGAACGTTTGGTAATTTAATAATTTAGATTAATTAATGAATTTTCGAATTTTCAATTAACCAGTGCATTGAAGTAATAACCTTGTGAAACGTAATTAAGTAATAATTGTTTAGCGTCTAACAAATATATAAATTAATAATTTTTTTAAAATAAAAAAGGTAATATAATTTTATAACAAAATTTTGACCTTAAAATCTTCGCTTTCTCATTTAAGTTCTTCCCACGTTTGTGGATTTTATATACTTATTTATTTATTTTATGTTGCATTAATTCGATATCTTATAATATTTATTTAATATTTTTTTATTATAAATTATTTATGTATATTAATAAAATATACAAAAATTGAAAATATCAAATTCTTTATAAATTAATTTTTTTATTATTTTTTATAAATTAATATTTATTAATTATTGATAAATAAATAAATAATTGATAAGGGTTTTATTATTTTGTCTCGTATGAGCATTTTTGGTACATCTGGAAACGAAATGTGGGAGAATTCGCCAACGTTGGTTGGAAGCAAAGTGTCAAACGATTTAGGTAGGCAGCATTAACAAATACAGGTATAGCTGGGGACCAAATTAGAATTACAAGTTGAGAAACTAGTGACTTGTTAAATTACTGAAAAGTTTTAATAGTTATTTTTTTAATGAGTTTGATACTCCATATTAAATTTTACTTAGAAAATTTTAATTAAAAAATGTTAAATGCTTATCTCTTCATACAAAATATGTTAAGCTTATTTTATTTTTTTTAAATATATTTTTAGCTAAATATTTTTTTTACTAAAGATATGTAAACTACTTACTTTAATCTTTATCTAAAATTATCAAAAATAATATAAAAATACTATGCTAATAAGATTAAAATTATGAAATGAATAGCTTTCAAAATTCAAGATTTATAATTATCAAACAATAAATTATATTTAATACTTAATTTTCATTAATAGATCAAACCAATTTTATAATGCAAATTCAGTACTAAAATTTAAAATTTTTTTTTGTGAAAATTAAATTTATTCGTTATGTTGCTAATTGAAGAAAAAATAATAAAAATTCGATGTAAATATTTTAATAAATTCAAACCCATTTCTTTCTTCAAAATTTGTTGGGCTTGTCAGAGTTTCCGATGGATTGGACATGAATTCTTTTTTTTTTTTTGGGGGGGGGGGTTAGACAAAATATGATTCCTAATATGCCCTTAGCTCTAGTTGCTTATAAAATTTTGATAGTGTTACTGGTTTACTACTATAAAAAAATTGATGCCGTTATTTTAATTCCAAAAATAATAAGATAGAAAGAAAATTCACCATCCTATGGAAAGGTCGCCGATCCAAAAAAGGCTAATTATATTTTGGGGACGAGCTGCAGAGGATAAGATTCTATTCATTAGTTTTTAATTTATTAATTATAATTATTATTTACTTGAGTTAAATCGTGAAAGTTATTTCAATGGGTATTAATTAAATTTATATTAAATAATAATAAATAAAAAAGCAAAAAGTAAGTTAAACCCCAAAAATTTATAATTTTATATTTTTAATTCGTTGAATAAATATTACGGTTAATATATAATATATGGCTTAAGGTGCAACTAAAGCATAAAGATAATATTATTAAAGAAGTTACAAGATTAAAAAATATGATATGTTTCGTACTTGTATATATAAATATATTTCATAAGATTACACAAAAATAAATTTTAACGTAATATATTTATGTATTTTATGCTTGGTACAAACAAATTTGATCATTTCCGTTTGGGTGATTCACTCTCTCCTTCGGTTTGAACCGTCTCTGCATTGTCTCGTGTCATGCCCTGCGTACAAGTCTACGCCCACCCAAGAGTTCCTTCGCACGTGACACTAGGAAGAAGCCATTTTCCTTACTCTTGTGATTACTAAGAGAATTAAATTTATTAAAATTAATTATAATTATATAAATATAATATAAATAAAATAAATATAATATAATATAACATAAATATATATAAATTTTATAATATAAATTATTAATATATTAAAATTTATATAAATATAAATATAAATATTTTAACTTAAATTATAACATAATAAAATATATAAATATAACATATATAAAAAAACTATCACGTCTAAAGACGGTCCCTCAAATCAACGTATCAACAAAGTATATATATAAATTTTATTCAAAATTATGATAAAAATTTATTTATCGAGATCTAAATTTATAATTTTTAAAAGTTCTAAAAAAATTAAAAAAATTTGATTTTTTTTTAGCAAAATTTCCATTGAATGGTCTTCACAACTTATCTGAAATTACTTAGATCTGTCCAGACTTCATCTAAAAAAATAAATTAATCCTTTTTTTTCAATTAAACAAGATCGGAGGGCAACCAATTTATTTTACTGGTAAAAGGTAACAAATTTATTTTACCTGCAAAATATAATTAAGTTATAGTACTGTTCCACTTATGATCTTAAATCAAAAAAAATTTTGATTTAAAGAATACAATAACTTGATCTTAAATTAATTAAATCTTAAAAAAATAAATTAATCTTTTCAGTTGAACGCGAAGATCAACTTTTCAGTAGATTGGTGTGTTGTTTTTAACGGGAAAACGTAACAAATTTATTTTATCTGAAAAATCTACTTTGAGTTACACTACTTTACTTTTCCATATACGATGACAGAAGCAGTGGGAAGGAAAAGAGTGTAATACCTGAAAGTAAAGAACCACCCCCCCTTTTTTTTTTATGATTATCAAATGAAATAAATTAATATATTTTGATATATTAAAAATTAATTAAAATAATTATTGATACTATAAGAATATAATTAGAAGTTTTATTTAGATATTTAAAAAAAATTATAAGTTTTAATTCTTTTTACTAAAATATAATTTACCCTATTTTTTTTCTGATTTTATTACCATAGGTGAATTTTTAAAAAAATATATATAAATATTTTTTCATTACATCATGACGTAGCAAAAAAAAATTGAATAAAATATTATATTTTCATCATGGATGACTAGAATTACATAATAAAAAAAAGAATAAAATGACCAAAATGTTCAAAGAAAAAAAAGTAAAATGATATAAATGAATCCCAATTCAGCAGAATGATAAATTTGTTTATTTTCTCCATTATTATATGTATAACCTTACCTCATCAATTATTATTTGTGAGATTGAGGAAGAAACAAAGAGTGATTAATAATAATAACAATAATAATAATAATAATAAAATGGCATGTTGGATAAATTTATTGCAAAAATATGAGTAACTGAATTTTGAATGTGGCTTGTTCTCTAAGATATCAATTAAAGGGAGAGAAATAGACATCAAAGGGTCATTTTTTTCTATGTTTAGCGAGTTTCAACTTAAAATATATATATATATATATATATAAAATTTAACAAAATAATTTATGAAGGAAAAGTGGAAAACAGTCATTGCCAACAATATATATATTTTTTTCTCAAGAAAGGAATTGCCGCAACTACAACTAAAAAGAAAAGCAAAAGCTTCGAATAAAACCTGTGTTTCGAGTTTTGAAACTTTAAGCCGACGTTGACACGAACAGGTCTGGTAGAAAAAAAAAAACATAAAGAAAAAGTTAAAAAGCAGTAATAATCTTCGCAGCAGAACCAAACAGAAGAAAACAAGGACAAATAAAGAGTTTTTTTTTTCCCCCTATTAATCTATGTTTTGGGTTATTTCCCGTTTTATTGCGGCGGCCTATAAAAGGGTGCGTGACTTAAAGTTGAGAGGAGAAAAAGACAAGATTGTTGAAAAGTCGGTAAGTTTTAAGTTGGCTTGTCCAAATTAACTCTCGTCCAACCAACACCTTCTCCCCCGATGTGTTTAGGGTTCCCCCGAGTATTCAATCTTCTACCCCCCCCCCCTTTTTTTTTCCTTTTTGAAACAATTATCTCTTCTAATTTTCGTACATTCTCTCATCGACGAGCAAGCAGTTGTTATTATTACTATTTTCTTTATTTTGATGTCCTTAGGTGATCGAAATCTGCTTGATTTTTGGGTTGGAGTTTTGATGATTTTTTTTTCTTTTTAAAAAAGAGTTTTGTGTTTTGGTTGATTTGTAGGGTAGTGATTCGTCGATCATGACGATTCCGGATTCGGGGTTCGCGATGGAAAACGGGGTAAGTTGCTTGCCGTGCACGCCCGAAGAAGAAAAAAAAATCGTTACTGATTTAAGAAAAGAATCCGAGCGTAATTTGAAAGAGGGCAACTTGTATTTCGTTATTTCGAGCAGGTCCGTTTTTTTGTTTATAACGAATTTTTACCTTTTTTTTCCTTCCTTCTTGTTGTTTGGAAAATCTATAAGGAAAATGCATTTGATTTCAGTTAAATTTTAACTTATTTGCCTAGTTTTGATTTTGTATATTTTTAGTTGAGTGTATAATTTGGGCTTCCTGTAGGTGGTTTCGAAGCTGGGAGAGGTATGTTGGGATAGACGCCGATGAAAAATTGATTGGGAGCCACTCTTCTGATTCTCGGCATTCGAATGGGCCTTCTCCATTAGTGGTAGAAAGGCCTGGTCCTATAGATAACTCCGATATTATTCAAAATGGAAGTGATTGTGATTGCAAGGAAAACGAGATACAGCTTCGGAGATTGTTGATGGAAGGGCAGGATTATGTTTTGGTATCACAAGCAGTTTGGGAAAAGCTTCATGAATGGTAATGCTTCACCTCTGGTAGTTTTCCTATTGATGATATCTAGAATTTACATGGAGCTTTGCTCATTTTGATATTTTATTGAGTTACTGAACAACTTGACGATATATCGGTGAAGCTCTCTGAAAGAGTTGTAAGCCTTTTTCAGGAGTAATCATTTTGATGTTTATTCAAGGTTAATTGTGAGATTTAGTGGTTTATGTTAATAAAATTGATAAACATACAAAGAAATGTGCAGATGCATTTTCTGCCATCATGATCAATTAGTATTTCCTTCCTGGATGAAGCAATATATTCAAGGGACTTCATTTTATACTGTAGACCTGATTGTACCCATCTTTTATGTACTAATTCGATAAGGTATCCAGTAAAATTTGTTTCTGTTTTAAAGAAATCTTTCTATTCATTAGGTATGGAGGAGGGCCAGCATTGCCAAGGAAGATGATTTTGCAGGGTGTTTATCACAGAATGTTTGATGTGGAGGTTTACCCACTTTGTCTTCAGTTGATAGATTCCAGGGATGAAAGTCAGTCGATTATATGGTTAAGCAGAAAGGTATGACTTTTCATTGGCATGGATAAACGGTTGGTCCATTCTTTTATTATCTAGTTCAGGCCCAATGGACGATAATAATGATAAAAGTATTTTGTTGACAGTTAAAACTGGCTTCTTGTATGGATGTCTGTTGATCATAATTCCAATTCAAACCAGTTGTTAAAGTGATTTCGAATTGCTTTTTTTTTTTTTTTTCCCCTAAACTTACTGTAAGGTCTTAAGTGTACTTGAAATATGCATTTTTTTTTTTCTAAACTTACTGTAAGGTCTTAAGTGTGCTTGAAAAATGCGTTTTTTTTTTTTGGGGGGGGGGGTTGTAGACCATGCAGGGTCTAACTGCCCTTTTAACTCACTTCTATTCTTTTGGTTTGATGGTGTGTTTAGGCTTCTGTAACTGAGCTTTTCCAGAAGGTCTGTGCACTTCGAGGAATAGAGCAGGATAAAGTGAGCATTTCTTTAATTTTCCTTCTTTCAAGTATGTATAAATTATTTTAGAATAAAATTAGTTTGCTTTAAGTCAACTTCAATTGCATGGTTTGGTTCATTATATATTAGGCCCGCATTTGGGATTACTTCAACAAGAGAAAGCATGCACAATTGTTTTTTTCGAACAAAAGCCTAGAGGAATCAAACTTGCAGATGGATCAAGAAGTGAGGAACTTTTTGTTTGCCATTCTCTGTTTCCATTTCTAATTGGTTTTGATTCATCTGCATTTTTTTATGAAACTTAACAGATTCTGCTGGAGCAAGTTGATGGACGTCATTCTTCAAGATTTGGAATGGATTCTAGAGGGGATGAACTAGCTTTAGTTTCCTTGGAACCTTCGAGATCATCCTTGTCAATTGCCGGAGGGCCAACCTTCTCTGGTGGTCATTCCTCAGGTTACAGATCAAATCTGTACCCAGGAAGTTCCTTAAGCTCAGGATTAACGGAGAAGGATGATGCTTTAGATGCTTCTAGCTCTGTTAGAAAAGGAGAGAAGGGGGCTTTGGCTGGATTGCAAAACCTAGGAAACACTTGTTTTATGAATAGTGCTCTTCAATGTTTAGTGCACACCCCACCCCTTGTGGAGTATTTCTTGAAAGATTACAGTGATGAGATCAACACAGAAAATCCTTTGGGAATGCAAGTAAGCTGTGGTGCTATCGACCATTTTGTTTTTTTAGTTTAATGTGAATTATTCATTTGGAGTATTTTGACACCTCTTCTTGAGCACTTCACAAAATCTCTAACAGAAGTTGTACTTGTGCAGGGGGAGCTTGCACTTGCATTTGGTGAGTTGTTACGGAAATTATGGTCCTCAGGACGAACCGCAATTGCTCCACGTATATTTAAGGGAAAACTTGCTCGGTTTGCACCTCAGTTTAGTGGTTATAATCAGCATGATTCTCAAGTAAGTATTTATTTATTTTTTGATGTCCGACTACTGTGTTCTTCTGCATTTTTGGCAGTTGGGTGACTTGTATAAATTTATGGGGCATTATGATATTCAAGTATGCTTACCGCAAACAACATTAAGCTGGAAAGAAAGTGATGATTGTTAAAATTTTGGAAAGTAACAAATAAGATGCTTAGTTTGACTTTGAGCTGTCCAAGGGCTAGGCCTGGACAATAATTTTTTTTCAATTTGAGCATCCCTGACCAATTAATATTCATTAATTAAAAATTTTTAATTAAATTTAATTTAAAAAGATATAAATATTAATTTTAAAAATGATATTTTAGTTTTTTTAACAATAATATAGGCTTTTGTGCTGGCCCAAGCGGTGCGTGGTTAATAAAGTAAAACATTTGGGGCACAGTCGGGCCCATGGATAGGTTTAGTCTGACTTACGAAGAAAATTTTGATACTTGTAAATTTCTTCTAAGAAAGTATGCTGAGTTAGTGATTGTATGATTGTTTAGAAAGTTCTGGTGATAGTGCACTATGGAGGATGAGAAATATTTGTATTCATGTCTGTAATAATAGTGCCAATGTGATGTATGTTTGAAGGATCCTAAGCTTTAATCTTCGACTTTATAATTTTATATTCTTAGCGTGGACCTTTTGCATTATACTGTATAAACAACTTAAGATCATATTTATGCTTTCTCTAATGGTGGAGCATCTTTTCTTTAGGAACTTTTGGCTTTCTTACTGGATGGTCTACATGAAGACTTGAATCGAGTCAAACAAAAACCTTACATCGAAACGAAGGATTCCGACAGTCGTCCTGATGAGGAAGTTGCAGCTGAGTGTTGGAAAAATCATAAGGCCCGGAATGACTCGGTGATTGTAGATGTTTTCCAAGTAATAAATTTTCTTATTTTGCCTGCACGTTTTGATTTAGAGCTGCATGTGATATAGCCATGCTTAAAGTATTGTCGGAAGGTTAAGAACTTAAGAGTGGTATCAGGTTTTTTATTCCATGGCAAAAAAAATTACTCATCTAAGATTTGTTTTCAGTGCCACTCTAAGCAGTTTCTTGACCAATTACATTTTTTATGGGCTTAACTAGAAGTGCCTTCCTGTTCTTTTGTCATTTTAACTTTTCCATCCCTTAAGATTTGGGCATTTCTCACAGACTATAGGTGTCTAGCGCGTTTGTCGTTCTATGTTTAATATATCTCATGGTTATATAATTGTTTTTTCATTCATCTTGCGTGTGAATAATAAACAAGTCAAAGTTTCTGAATATGGAAACGTAGACTGATTTTTCCTTATGTTACTAATGATTGGAATATTGTTGATAATGTTCTTGCCTCTCAGGGTCAATATAAATCTACGCTGGTGTGCCCAGTTTGCAGCAAAATTTCAATTACTTTTGATCCATTCATGTATCTATCATTGCCACTGCCTTCAACTATCACTAGGACAATGACAGTGACAGTGTTTTATGGTGATGGAAGTGGTCTCCCCATGCCATATACCGTCTCTTTGCTGAAAAGTGCTTTCTGCAAAGATCTCCTTTTGGCCTTAGGTTCCGCGTGTTGCTTGAAGAGTGATGAGAACCTTCTGCTTGCAGAGGTAAGCATATCTTGAATTGATTCTTAATTTTATTTTTAGCTGTTTAAGTTATAGACTACCTTGATCGGCTGACGTAGTAGATCTTCTATATCAGGTCTATCAAAGCAAGATTTACCGATATTTGGAGGCACCTTTGGAGCCATTGACTTCAATAAAGGATAATGAGCGTATTGTGGCCTTCAGATTTCACAAAAAAGGGATGCGGAAAACTAAGCTAGTAATTTTTCACCGATGGCAGGAAAAGTAAGTTTACTTCCTTTGTTTCTCTACAATTGAAAATTTTCCCATGGAAATTATATTGTTTTGATTGGATTTGCTATCTGCAGACACATTGA
Source organism: Adansonia rubrostipa (assembly GCA_038381775.1). Lineage (NCBI taxonomy): Eukaryota > Viridiplantae > Streptophyta > Magnoliopsida > Malvales > Malvaceae > Adansonia > Adansonia rubrostipa. The sequence continues at coordinate 7,709,806 of JBBYHM010000026.1, forward strand.
TATTTTGGAAGACTAAGGGTCCATAGTTGCATCAATCATTGCAATTTTCTTTTGATTATTTTTTAAATAGTAATCATCTGGGTTCACGCAGTTCACCCATTGACTATGCGCTTTGTGTGGCATAAATTTGGTTAAGAAAATCTGCAGAAGTGTTAATGACTTTTGCAGTGTACTAGGTAGTAGGGAATGAGCTTCTTTGGCTTCTTATTTAGGCTTAAGTTTTCAAAAGAGGGAGAAATTAGTTTCATTCTCATGTCGATCTGTTAATAAGCTGGGAGAGAAGGGGGTGAGCGAGGTGGATTTGGCTCAAGTTCTATTTTTTTTTTTTTTTTTTAGGGCAGGGAGAAAGTCACATATGAATTTGTTGAATAGGCTGTCTTACATTTTCATTTTTGTCTTCTTCTTAAGATTTTGAAACAATATATTGCTTTCCAGATCCACATCAGATTATCATAAGAGTGGCATGCAGTTTTTTGGAACTCCACTTGTTACTTATTTGGGGGAAGACCAACCAAGTGGAGCTGATGTTGAAACTGCTGTTTTGAAAGTACTATTACCTTTCAAAACAACGTATTCTTCAGCGAAGGCTCATATTGGCAAGGAAAATGGCTTTCTCGCAGATGGTCTTGATGTAAAATACAGCAGTTCTGATGCTCAGTCAGTTGAGAATGCACAACTTGAGGGTAGATCAAGCTCAGACTTATCACTCCCACTCCTTTTGACTGATGATAGGGTTACGAACTTCAAAGCTTTTAAGAAGGATACCCTCTTTGAATCCAGGAAAATCTTAAGGGTTGTGCTAGATTGGACTGATAAAGAACAAGGGTTATATGATGCCAGCTGCTTGAAGGACATCCCAGTGGTTCATAAATCAGGTTTTGCTGCAAAAAAGACCCGGCAAGAAGCCATCTCTCTATCTTCATGTTTGGAAGCTTTCTTGATGGAAGAACCTCTAGGGCCTGATGACATGTGGTAAGTGCTTAAATCACGTTAAAATGGATTTCAGATGTTAAGGTTGTGGATTCCTACTTTACTTATAGCCGTATTTATGCCTTAATGCTGTGTCTTAAACTATTAATGCAGGTATTGTCCTCGCTGCAAGGAACATAGGCAAGCTATAAAAAAGCTAGACTTGTGGATGCTACCGGAGATTATTGTTTTTCACTTGAAACGCTTCACTTACGGCAGATACCTAAAGACCAAGATTGAAACTTTTGTGAATTTCCCAATTCACAATCTCGATTTGAGCAAATATGTGACGAACAAAGATAGGCAATCTTACGTATATGAGCTATATGCCATCAGCAACCATTATGGTGGTCTAGGTGGCGGACACTACACTGCCTATGCTAAGGTGAACTTTTAATGTAGCTGAGTAGTGCTTGTGCACCTTATAATTTTAACCTTGCAACCGTTTCCATGTCATGGATGATTTGATGGTTCGTTCTTTCAAGTTGCCTTCGATATGAGGTACTGATTTTTGATTGATATCTATGATGCTTTGTTTGAAACTTGCAGTTGGTTGATGAGAATAGATGGTATCATTTTGATGATAGTCATGTTTCCCCAGTCAACGAATCTGACGTCAAAACCTCAGCTGCTTATCTATTGTTCTACAAGAGAGTTAGACCGGTATCCAAGGTGGAGACAGGAGAGGAATCACATAGTCATTCTATCTTTTAAGGCCCTGCTCGATTGCATTTACCGATGCTATTGCTTCTGGAGCTGCCTCCAATTGAGGTGAGGCTGGGCTCACCGGCGACAGTTGCTGTTATACTATGTCATGAACAGATGTTTTACTCAGATGGGCAAAGCTGAACGGGCCCACAGGTTATAGAAGGTAGGTGACCCTAGCACCAGACCAAACTCACAGCCGAAGGGTTGACATGGTGAGACCAATATTAGTTCAATTATTTATTAATTTTTTTTTAATTTGAATGAAAATTTTGGTCAGAGTACTAGGTTTGCTTAGAGCTATAGGTGCTTAATTTGTTTGTATTACGAGCAAGTGGTATAGTAGCCAATAGCCATCCATTGTTACCTTCATATAAAAGTATCTGCGACCTGACTGGTATAGTCAGATATTGAGTTCGAAGATGATTTAATCTCTCAACAAAAGTTCGTTCGACATTATTAATGTTTAGCAATGCATGTAAATGTTAAAAGATTTTAGAATTGACTACGACATCGAATTCCATTTTATTTGATCCACTTTCCCTTTAGATTCCACTTCCTTTCTGTTTGGGAATTTTGTCTTGTAAAGAAAGAACAGATTCCAGAGGAAAAATGTTATCTGGAATCTTATGCTTCATAAAGTTTCTATCTCAAATATATTTACACACACACACACACACTTTAAAGATGACAAAACAATTGTAGATATTGAATAGAATTGTCTCTGCCAATTTTCAACCGAGTTGAACGGCGACATAAATAATGTCTTTGGCTCGATTGGGAGATCCAATGCTGAATAAGATATGGAAGAAAAAATCACAATAATTGTACAACCTGGTCAATACGATTATCGGAGGGGAGATATTGAAAAAACCAATAATGTAGCAAATTCCTAATCATCACCTAAACTAGTATTATATAAGATGCCTCCCCTTCTCTACCAAACTCCCTCAATCAGCAAACCTAACACCCTGCATAAACAAACAAACAAACAAAAAAGTTAAAAGAAAAAATAGCACACTAGAGTGGCAACTGAAAATCGCCAAACTAAAACAAAAAAAGAAAAAAAAAAGTTGACGGAATACTAATAGGCTCTTTGGATGATTTACATGCACTTTTGATAGTCCAAATGTAAAGTTGATGATATATTCCCTACAGAAACAGAATTTACCTTTTCCCTAGTAAGGAAGCTGCTGCCTTTTATTCTCTTCATATCTCCCTCAATATTCCAATATTGTTTTTTCTTTTTTTTTCTTTTTTTTTTTTTTGTTTTAAGTTTTTCCCTTAAATCTGATAAAAATGAAAAAAAATAAAACTTCGAATTCGTCTCTAAACCAACGTTTTAATCAATAACGATGACGCCAGCAGCACATGCTCGAAGAATTGATATCGTTCCTGCTGTCAAC
>JBBYHM010000026.1:7729814-7743407 GCA_038381775.1 Adansonia rubrostipa
GCTGGCAATGTTCATCTCCACGAGAAAATTCCCGAAATTCGCTGAAAGTAGCTTGCCACACTTGAATTGGATCACTCCTAAAACCTTCAAAGACCCACTTGTTCCTAGCCTTCTACAGGCTCCAACAAAGCCAACCCGAAAGGCCTTTGACACTGAAAGATCCAAAATTTGGGATTTTAGGAGCAACCTCGTGCCACCATTTTGAAAACCCAAAGTGACATATGAAATGAATCTTATGGTGTATAAAATGTGTGTTTCACTTTTAAAGTAATTCAGTCCAATTAATTCTTAATTGATCCAGAAAATTTATTAGTAATAGAGCTAGTTTACATACAAAAATCAGCGTGTGAGGAAACAATGGGCACTGGCAGTTCTTTTTCTTTCCAGCTTGAGGATCAACATTTTCTCATTTTCTAGTCAATGAGTGCAGAAAATTGGTGAAAATCCTGGACCTGGAGCATGAACGGCTAACAATGAATAATGCGAATTCAAATATCTACAGCTAACAGATTTATTTTTTGCATGCTCAAATATTATAATTATTATTTGTAATAGATTTAAATTAGATGTAAATATAAACTTTTGAATATTCATTATTAAAATTTACGTTATTTGTATAGATGATAAATTTGAATATTTGAATTTACTTTTACAAATAATGGGCCCACAATTAAACAAGACATATCAATGGGCTCACAGCTGGACGTGACAAGTTCCGGGTCTAATTTACAACGAGCCTTCCATGGTCTGTCACTGTATGACATTAGGGCCATTAGGTAGGCCTCCTAGCAATGGGTTGAGACCTCGTCCATGTCCAACAGAGAATAGAAGACCCAAAGAATTTGTCGGATACCTCGTTGCCTATCAAAAATTGACCGTACGTAGAATGTTAGATGTAGCACCTGAACCAAGTTCATCTAAAAATTGCACATAAAAATAGGCGTTATTCACGAACTTGTTCTACATTAAATTAAACAGCGGTCCCAGGTCGAGAATATATAGCCTAACTATTATTGTTGTCATTATTCAAGGTTGAACTCGACAGAAGCTTCGAACCAAATTTAGGAGCGGGGCTCAGCGGCTTGGGTTATATCCAACAATTATCAATAGACCTTTGCAACCTACTTAAACTGAGGTTCAGGTGGCTTCACCCTATCAATATTGAGGGTGTATTTGTCAAGCATTTGTATTCTTTTTATTAGCCTGGAAAGTTGCTGAAGGAACGCTCTGTTTGCATGTCATTTGGAAAGAAATTGTTCGATTCTGCGAAAAGTGCTCGGAGAACACTTTCGAATGTTGATGAAGCTAACATGTTATCCCTTTGCCCCAGGCGCGTACGGTGAGAGATGTTAACTTTCGCTTCAATTGGTTCCCAGTTCCCACAACCTTACGTTGCCAAGCTTGCCAGCACAAAACAGCCTTGTGCTCCTTCTACAATACAGTTATCAGGTCATATGATCAAGGCTTGCAATATGCATATTAGCCGTTGAGGTTTCCATATTTGATATCGCTGAAGATAAAACAGTGATCTGGAATCCAAAGGTATCCTGGGCTCTTGTTCCACAGCTCAGCTGGAATCAACCCCCATCTCTTTCTCGGTCCTCCTTTGTCAGAAGAATAAAGAAACAATATGGGCAATCAAATGCCATCTTTAATTTTTTTTAACTTTTTTTATTCTGTTAGTGGTTAATGACGAAGGACTTCTGACAACAAAAGTTGAAGCCAAGAGCAATTTATGTAAGTTAGCCAATCTCAGAGTTTATTTTCCTTTTTCCTTCCTGTTCTTTTTGTCGGAAGAGGTACCCAAATTCTACCCTTATTCAACGGGTAAACATCTTTTGTCCGGTAGAAAGGCCGCTTGGTAAATGATGATCCTACTACGCTGGTAAAAAATTATCATCATGACTTGCTTTTGTTTTGTTTTTCCTTTTATAAAATCGTTCAAATCATGGTGTTGTTCGACATTTAAAGAATTTTCATTGATGGTTCAATTTCTGGCTGAAAACAATCAGCCATTCAACACTAAAGTCACTGAAATCCCCCTTTTTCAGAAGTTGATAAGCGTGATGGGATTTGCTGTCGTTGGTTCATTCCGTGCTGTAGCTAATGGTAGAATTTCTGTTGTTTGTGCTACTGCAAATGATGGACATGTGGCTCAAACCGTGCATAGCATGATACCATGAAACACAATAGTAGCACCAACCACCCTTGACCGTTCCTTCCCACTGCCATTATTCTTGGGAATAACGTAAATAATGGCATAGCTATTCCCCCTAGTTAGTTTGTGCCCCTGATAGGTCTTCTTCTGCCATAGAAATTTCTTTCTAATAATATTACGAGCTTTTCCTCAATTTAAAATAAAAAGAATCATTAGATACAAAATTTTTTATCTCAACGGTAAAAAAAAAAAAAAAACTTGGTTAATCTATTAACCGTTAAAGAAAAAATGAAAAAAAAATATAATAATAATTATTAAAAAATAAAGATAAAAAAATAAATTTTTTTAAAATATAATAATTATTAAAATTATTAATAAAAATTATACTTATCATTGTATTCTCATTTTTCGTCTCATCTTTTGACTGTCTTTGTCTATGGCAGTAATTCAGTGGGGGTCAGTTCTTGACCCGCAGCTAAAATATATAAATTACAATTATTAAAAATACACTTTAAAGATAATAAAAAATTAAAAATATTTTATATTAAATCTTAAATTTATAAAATAAAAAAATATTAAATCCTAAATTATAAAATATAAAATATTTAGTTATGGTGAATTTTACATTTAGTTATTGTGAGTTATATATTTAGCTACGGTAAGTCATACAATTAGTTATAATCATTCGTATATTTAGTTACTATTTTTTATAGTAATTTGATATTTAATATAAATTTTTTTATTTTTATTATTTTATATAATAATTCAAGATTTTATATAAAAATATTTTTTTATTATTTTTAAATAATTTAATGTAGTCAAAAGACGAGATAAAAAATAAGGCAAAATGATAATTACAATTTTTATTAATAATTCTAATAATTATTATTTTCTTATTTAAAATTAATTTTTTTCTTTCATTTTTTAATAATTATTATTACCTTTTACTTTTTGAGAATTCTCCCTCACATTTAACCTTAATATTTGTTTTTTCATATTTCTCATTCGCCTTTTCACAGCTAACAACAATGATGTTAGCATTTAATATAAACTATTTTTTATTTTTATTATTTTAAATAATTTAATATAAAATATTTTTTTATTCTTTTTAAATAATAATTTAAGATTTAATAAAAATATTTTTATTTTTATTATACTATATATATTAATATATAATAGATTACACATAAACATTATGTAAATTATAATATTTATGTGTAATTTTAATAATGTTTAGTTATAATTTTACCAACTAATAAAAATTATAAATTTATCAAAAAATTTATTTTTTCTTAATATAATATAATTATTACTAATATAACAAAAAATATGAAAACTCTTTTCACTTCAAAAATTACTACAAGAATTAATTTCACAAACATATAATATATGTAATAAATAATAAAAAATAATTTCTGGAAAATTATAGTTAATTTTCTTAAAGAAATAGTTTACATCCATATATTACATATTTGATAATGTTTTTATGTAAATCTGTAATGTTTGTACGTAAATTTGATAATGTTTGTATGTAACAAATTACATATATATATATATTACCTTGAAAGATTCTTTACACAAATACATTACATATAACATAAATTACACATAAACATTATGTAAATTGTAATATTTAGTATACTTTTTGTAATATATAGCTGCAATTTTACCAACTAATAAAAATTATAAACTTATCAAAAAATTATTTTTTTCTTAATACAATATAATTATTACTAATATGCCTAAATAAATTATTAAACTAAAAAAATATGAAAACTTTTTTCACTTCAAAAATTAGTACAAAAATTAATTTTCCACACATATAATATAATAAAGAATAAAAAATAATTTCTACAAAATTATAGTTAATTTTCTTAAAGAAATATGTTACATACATATGTTACAGATTTGTTAATATTTTTATGTAAATATATAATATTTGTAACAAATTACATGCATATATTATCTTCAAAGATTCTTTACACAAATGCATTACATATAACATAAATTACACATAAATATTATGTAAATTGTAATATTTATGTGTAATTTTTGTAATGTTTAGTTGTAAATTTACCGACTAATAAAAATTATAAATTTATAGAAAAATTAATTTTTCTTAATATAACATAGTTATTACTAATACACCCAAATAAATTATTAAACTAAAAAAATATGAAAACTTTTTTCACTTCAAAAATTACTACAACAATTAATTTTCCATACATATAATATATTTAATAAACAATAAAAAATAATTTCAAAAAAATTATAGTCAATTTTCTTAAAAAAATATTTTACATACATATATTACGAATTTGATAATATTTTTATGTAAATTTGTAATATTTGCATGTAAATTCAATAATATTTGTATGTAACAAATTACATACATATATTAACTTCAAAGATTTTTCACACAAATATATTATATATAATACAAATTACATAAAATATTTAATACATATTTATATTACCTATGGTATAAACGTACGTTATAGATAATATAATTTATATAACTATAGTATTTTCTGAAATAGTACTGTAATAGTACTTCTTATTACTAGTTGATAATATATTTATGTAACTTATAAAATTTTTATGTAAATATAATAAATTTATGTATTACAACTTTTATTATCTTTTATCATAATTTTTGTAAGTAAATAATATATATGTGTAATTGTAAAAAAATGTTTAATATTTATTCACATTACCTATGATAATATACATATGTAATAGATAATATAATTTATGTAATTATAATATTTTGTGTGGTACTATTTTCTATTACCTAATTATAATAAATTTTTAAAACTTACAAAATTGTTTATGTAAATATAATAAATTTATGTATTATAACTTTTATTATCTTTTATCATAATTTATGTATGTAAATGATATATATGTGTAATTATAATAAATATATGTAATACTAAATTATATTATCAATCATAATAATTTATATAGTAGATAATATAATTTATGTAACTATAATATTTATTAATAATTTTAAAATTTTTTTTAATGATAATGATTTATGTAATTTATAATATATTTATGTAATTATAATAAATTTGTGTATTAATATATAAAAATATTTGTAAAAATATAAAATAATTTAAACCAAAAGCTCTCCTTAAGAAATGTATGGTAGAACCCCCGTTCTTTTATTGTATGTTCTCAATTTTACAATTTTTTTGAGTACTTTAACAAGATTAACTACCTTTAGACATGTAGAGCTGCTAATATATATTTTACCTTTTCAATCAATGTGCTTCCTCTGTAGGGTCAAGCCTGATATGCAGGAAAAGAGATTGGCTTTGGTGGCTTGGTTTGCCCAGAGAACCCAGGACTGCACCCTGTACTAGTAGGGTAAGATAGGTCTTTTAAAGTGAACATAACTAAAAGAAATCAAGAGCGTCCGATGATCTATTTACTTGTGTCATATTTCCGTTGTGCATTATGTCCAAAGTTCATCGGTTCACACTATACATATAAATGGATATTTTATCTTGCAGGCTATGTGAATCCCTTTCTTTCGGTCATACTTCCAGTAGATGGCGAAGTGGTTCTCTGCTTTACTAGTATTGCTATGGTGACAAGGAGAAATGCGGCTGCAAGTTATCATGATATTGAAGAGGAGCCATGAAACCCACATTAGCTGTGCATTGAAGTTTTGAAAGACAAATTTAAGAGACTTTCAAGTTAAAACTTACAATATCTTACAAATCGGTGCAGACGCATTGGTGTGATTCTAGCAAAGAATCCTGGTGATATTATGGGTCCATGTGGAGATGACTTACCATGTTTTGTTGTAGACTATGAGCTCCGCACTCAAATTCTAGTCTAAAATCGTGCTGCCAGGTAAGATTATCATCTTCACCAATATAATTCAGGAATCATCATTTTCTTTGCTGACATATGAAGATTGGCATTCGGTTGACAGGTGTCCCACAGTAAAAATAAGTCCTTAAACAAGTGTAGGAAAGCCTGCGTCAACTGAAAATTGTCATAGTTTCTTCTAAGAGGACTCAACTCTATCACTCCAGCCATACTGAAGGCATGAATTTTTTTTCCCATTTTTTTTAGGGCCTAAAATGAATTCTGTAACAGAAGCTTCATTATATCTGAAGGAATCAATGAACACACCGATAAGACAATTTTCATTCATCAGATACTGACTGACTATTAACTACAGCCAGATATGGCTGCGCCTAGTGTAATTATATTACCAGCTGGTTCTCCCTTAGAGATCCAAATGGATGGTGGATTTGCCCTTCATTCTGGAACAACAATGGCAGCTCTTGTCATCTCAGGCAAAACAGCCCAATTGGTCCTCTTCTGCCATTAGATGATTTATATATGAGATGATTTTTATAATTACAAAAATTATTATAAATATTATTAAAATAATATCAAATATTAACAAAAATATTATAAATGTTCCTAAATTATTATAAATTATATTGAAAGTTGCAATAAAGTACTTAGATTTATCTTCATTTTGACAGCCTACATTTGATAAAATTCAACTGAGAAAATAGGAGGCGGAGGCCAAAGGAAAACTGCTTGAAGTCATTTTTAGTTGACAAATGTTGCCTGGTTATTTAACACTCTTAAAGATGTGGAGGTCCTCTCAAACCAAATAAAAGTTCTGATACAAGTTAATAGAAATGTAAATGGAGAGGAAAACTTAGAGATATAAGGAACAATTGAAGAAACAAAGCTCACATTATGGATATTGCCCTACTCGCTGTGAGATGATGCATTTCCAAGTAATATATAACCAAGGATACAAGTTGCATTTGACTACACCCACTAAATTTAACTAATCTTCACCATGCACACAAACTTGGAAGATCATTTCTAAACACAAGTCTTTCACAAGTCAACAAAGAAGACCATAAAAAACCTGTGGTCAATCAACCAAAAAGGCTTCAAAAGTGTCCAAAGAAAAAGAAAAATACTAATCAGTGTTGATGATTAACAAATTTAATCCTCATGATGACCGGCAAAATGGCACTTCACAGAATTACCCATTTTGTTCTATTGAAACTTTTTTTTTTCGGCCAGGAAAGAATTAGTGGCTGTATTTCTCTATGATGGATCCACTTTCAAATCCAAATGACAATCAAAAGTTGAATTAGCCACATTTTGCCCCGCCCGTCTATTCTGATCTAGGCTCACTTCCACTTCAACAACAGCAACAACTTGCCTTTGTCAGCTTTCACTTCATGTATGGACCCAATAGAATACAGCAAACAGGAAAAAGCTCTAGCCTTTTCCGAATTTTTTCAACTTTGATTGATTAATCAGCGTGATTAATTATTAATTTATTATCACTACCAATATCAGCGTATCTAATTTAACAATAATTGCACATTGTGTTAGGCTAGCTCTCCCACTTGTCAATTCTCAATCCAACTTTCCTCGACCCCCCCCCCCCACACTCACAGCTCCAGTTTGCGAACCCTCTTTTTACGCCTTTAATCCTTATGTATGGCAGAAGCTCAAATGGTATCCTTCCCTCAAAGCTTTTCTTTTTTTTTTTTTTCCTTTTCGGAAAAAGCTAGCAAAAGCAAAAGCAAAAGCACCACTTGGGAAACCATGGGATTAGCGGAATCTCATGGCTGGTCTCTGTATCTATGTTGTTTCGAGTCTCATTTTTATTGCAATAATTATATTAAAAAAATTTTTAAATATATTGAAACGTAGATGTAAACATATAATTTTTTATGTAATCTTTAAATACATAAAAATTTTTAAAAAATTAAATATAATCGTATCTAATTCTTACAGCTGAATATGATTAATAAAGTTACTAATAAAAAGGTGCTAAAAAAGAATGTTGATATGGTCTACATCAATGGGGAGAGTCCAAATTTCCATCATTCATTGCAAGACTTATTAGACTAGCAAGTACAGCACAAAACATTAGTCAGATTTCAGAAAAAAACCTGCAATAATTTTGTAAAAAAAGTTATTGCCCTTTGTGTGCATCAACCAGTCAAGTCCCGACGCATAGAACATAGTCATTTAATTTTCGAAAGAAATATTTCTTTAAGATTATTCTTCACATAGCGTATAGTAATCGAACGCATGAACAAGAATTTTCTGGCCTACCGTACCAGCAGCAAACTTTGAAGAAAAGGTGAAGATAGATGAAAAAGTAGATGAAGCTTTTCTATATAGAAAAAGATAATGTTTCACACTACTGCAAAGTTATGTTTCGCATGCTATTGACGATTCCCCCGTTAATTATGGTCTTGACCGTGAAATCTCAATCAAGTATCTTTTAAAGCTAAGCTAGTAGTGCCCACGATTATTTATATATTCTTGCTTCTTTTTTTTTTTTTTTTCTATTGATATAAGCATAAAGATTGTTGGTGGTCTAAAAGGTCATGTTCCCCAGTTCTTTCTTTGTGTTGATGAAGCTTCGCTCAGGGATGGCTAACTTGTCAACATAAATCTTACAAATAAATTTCCACTGTAATAATTGAAAAGTCCCTCTCCCCCTCCACCACCCCCCAAAAAAAAACCTAAAAATTCTTCCTATCTTTTTGTAAGTTTGGATGATGGATGCAAAATTAAGCTTGCTTGCTGTTCTTACTCTTGTTTCAATTCAATTTTTGCCAAAGTTTATTGAGTCTGCGAGAAGTAATGTAAGTATATACGCGCATAGCTCTAAATTTCAGGTCAAAATTCTCCTTTTTTTTTTTCCAGTTCTGATGCACATAAATGCAACTGTCACAGGTTCATATTGTGTATAGGGGACAGAAAAAGCATGAAGATCCAGCAACAACTAAAATGTTTCACTACAAAATGCTGTCCACCTTGCTTGGAAGGTATTATAATTACTCTTAAATTTCAACAAAAGATAAGATTAAGCTTTACTTATTTTTTTGCGTTTAGATAAATGATAAAGACTATTAACTTGGTATCACAGCAAAGAAGCAGCAAAAAACTCAATGCTTTACAGCTATAAACATGGCTTTTCTGGGTTTGCAGCAAGGTTGACAGAATCTCAGGCAGCGGAAATTGCAGGTGTTTTAATTTCCTGCAACAGTTTGTATTATTGGCTGCTTTGTTTTCTTTTGGCAGCTAAAACTCAAAAAAAAAAAAAAAGTCACATTTATGAATTGCAGCATTCCCTGGTGTTATCCAAGTGTTTCCTAATCGCATTCACAAGCTTCATACAACCCGAAGTTGGGAATTCATGGGGCTAAATGATCATTCTTCCGAAAATCTTTTAGCAAAAAGCAACATGGGTGAAGGAACAATCATTGGTGTATTAGACTCAGGTAATAAATCTATGAATTGATAGAAGTCTTCAGAAAAAAGGGAAAAAAAAAGTTCCTAAACTGGGATAAATTTGGAAACCATGCTTGCAGGAGTGTGGCCAGAATCTGAGAGTTTCAATGATAGGGGCATGAGTCCTATTCCATCTCGTTGGAAAGGAATATGCCAAGAGGGACATCAATTCAACTCCTCCAATTGTAACAAGAAACTGATCGGAGCTCGCTGGTTCATCAAAGGTATCTTGGAACAAAGCAAAACGCCGGTTAACATAAGTAAGGGAGAGGAGTTTCTATCATCAAGAGATAGCTCAGGGCATGGCACTCATACAGCTTCCACAGCAGCCGGTAATTTTGTAGAGAACGCAAATTATGGAGGACTGGCTGCAGGTTTGGCCAGGGGAGGAGCTCCTCGCGCTCACTTGGCGGTATATAAGGTTTGTTGGTCATTTGAACATGGAGGGTGCACCGATGCTGATCTTCTGAAAGCTTTTGACAAAGCCATACATGATGGAGTAGACATCCTGTCCGTGTCCATCGGCAATTCTATACCTTTGTTCTCCTACACGGATCGACGTAATTCAATCGCAATCGGTTCCTTCCATGCAACTGCGAAGGGCATTACCGTAGCTTGCTCGGCGGGTAATAGTGGTCCTACTGCAATGACAGTTGAGAACACTGCTCCATGGATTATCACTGTCGCCGCTGCTACCATAGACAGAACCTTCCCAACAGCCATTACACTTGGAAACAACCGCACTCTCTGGGTAAAGGGTCATTACTCATTAGGGCACTAGATTAGTCAAACAATGCAAACCTCTTGTTCTAATCTTGTGTCTTGCAGGGGCAATCCATTGACACTGGAATGCATAGCCATGGGTTCACTAGCATTACATTCTCTGATCGCATTGCTGTAAACCCCAACGATGATTCAGCGTCAGATCTCTTTTTTTTTTTTTTTTTTAATGTTGTATGAGTTTTATATTTTCTTTTTTCCTACATCCTGTATGATACGGCCACTTATAATCCAGCCAATGGTGCGAGAGTGGAAGTCTCAATGCAACATTAGCAGCAGGGAAGATCATACTTTGTTTTTCACAATCAAGTACCCAGAATATATTTAGTGCTGCAATCTCTGTGTTTGAAGCAGGAGGGGTTGGAGTTATTTTTGCCCAGCATAGGAATGATGGGCTTGACTCGTGCGGCTATATACCTTGCATAAAAGTAGATTATGAAGTAGGGACGGAGATACTTTCTTACGTAAGAAAAGCTAGGTGTGGATAAGTGCAAAGAATTATAGTATCAGATTCTTTATTTTTTTTAAATTATTTATGTTTATAGTATATATTCACACATAATTAAATATAAATATAAAATATAATCTTTTAAATATATAAAAAATATTTAAAAAATTGAGCTTATCATTATGTCTGACACTCATCCCAAGCTGAGATGTAAGAACGTGAAAAACCGAACATATATACTAGTGTATTTTTAACCCTTTTTTTTATCTTTTTCCGTCTCTCTATTAAGGTCTCCAATTGCCAAGCTGAGTATTCCAAAGACGGTTATAGGTAAATGGTTATCTCCTAGAGTTGCAGATTTCTCAGCCAGAGGACCTAGTTCAATATCCCCAGCAGTGCTGAAGGTAAATAAAATTTAACAAAGCTATAAATTCCTAATACTATTTCTAGGGAGAATATCTATTATTTGAATCATAACTGAATTCAAGAACCTTCTCTCAAGATTTTAGTTTTATTATCTCCCTAACATAGTGATTTTTCTTGGTCAATTATGGTACTGTAGCCTGACATAGCTGCACCAGGCGTGGACATCCTAGCTTCATATATACCCCTTGGTAAAGGAAAAAGTGGATATAATATCCTGTCAGGAACTTCAATGTCTTGCCCCCATGTTGCAGGCATAGCAGCCCTGATCAAATCTGTTCATAAGCAATGGTCTCCTGCCGCCATAAGATCAGCTCTAGTCACCACCGGTGAATCAATTCTGCTTCCCCATCTTCCCAATTTTCTCACTTTCATTTTATTTTAAAGACCATAATCATTTCTTTAAATACCCCAAGTGTGACCGTTAGTGCAAAAAAAAAAAACAAAAATGCAGCTTCCCAAACAGCAACAGATGGGTCGAACATTGCTGAGGAGGGCTCAACACGTAAGGCAGCTGACCCATTTGACATGGGTGGTGGGCATGTAAATCCTAACAAGGCAGTCGATCCAGGGCTCATCTACGACGCTGGAATAGAGGACTACGTCCAGTTTCTTTGCGGCACAGGGTTGAGCAGTAAGTCCGTCACCGGTTTAACCCACACCAAAGTCAATTGCACAAGAACAAGGCTTAACGAGTTGAACCTCAACCTTCCATCCATCACTATTCCATACCTCAAAAGGAAAGTAACAGTGATCCGAAGGGTAACAAATGTCGGACCCGTAGATTCAGTTTATAAAGCCACGATCCAAGCTCCGCAGGGCATCAAGATGAAAGTTGAGCCCCAAATATTAAGCTTCAACAAAACTACCCAAATTCTACCCTTTAAAGTTACCTTCTTCTCGACTCAGAAAGTACATGGAGATTATAGATTCGGAAGCCTGATATGGACAGATAGCCAGCATATTGTCAGGATTCCTATATCAGTGCGATCTATTTTGTTTTAAAGTATCATCATTGAATCAATCTGTTGCTATTAAAAATAACAATGGATCAAATCTGCTTCGGTTTTATGAAAGGAGCTTCTTGCGTTGTGATAGAACATACCAATATCACATACATAATAATAAACAAGAAATCTCTTACATTAAAATTATTTTAAATTTTTAATTTAATGATAAAATTTAATATTTTATAATTTTAAATATTAAAAATATCATAAAAGATTAATAAACGAATATATCAAAATTTTATATAATACGAGTCAAGGGCTATTTATCCGGAAGACAACGGCAATCTTAAAAAACCTAAAACAGAGTCAACGCTTACATAAGCTTGCCTTTAAAAAAAATGTTAATGATCGATGATAAGATTAGATGATTATAAAATATATGTCCGTATTTTTTAGCAAGATGCGCCATGTTTTAGGTGGGAAATAATGTTGGAATGGTCCAGCCACACTCAAAACTCGTCCACTTGAACTCTGTTGTTATTCATGGATTCGCTCGAAAGTCAAAACATCGAACTACCATCAACACATGCTTTTTTAATATTGCCTTAACAGTTGAAATACTTTATGCACATCTTATGCTCTCTTGCTTGGTTAATTCTGAATGGACAAAACATCCGGAAAAAAAAAATGACTAGCTAGAAAATGAGAAAAGAATTGTGGATTTTAAATAGGATTATATTTTACAGTAGTGTAATTTAGTTTAACACAAATCAATTAAAGATCCATGAACCTGTTGCGCCTGGCCGTCGTCCAATCTATCCGGTCTGGGTACAACGTCGATCGACACAAAGGACAGGTAACCTTAACCTCGTTTACCCATTTATCAACGAAATCTTTGGGGAACAGGTGAGAACAGTTGCAAAGCTCTCTGATCTCCTCACTTTTCTCCATTGAATCCAAGCAAACAATGCTCACCGGGCCGTTCTCCGCTTGCTCATCATCCCCAAACCTTTCGAGGATGAAGTTGCCATATTCAACAATCGGCAGCTTCTTCTTGATCATCGCCGTCACAACTTGGACTGGGACCGGAACTAGCGAACGAGATCGACAGCCCATCAACAGAAGACAACCGCCGAAATGATTGGCGGAATCAGTATGACGTTCTTCTTCTGGCGGCGGTGGTGGCTGGATCAGATGAGTGAATACCGCTTTGAACCAGTAATTTAAGTAGTTTACATGGTTTAGCAACAACAAAATAGCAGGGCTGCATTTTTTTCATCTTCATTGGCAACATAGGGAAAAACCTTATGACTTCTGAGACAAAGATCAGAGAAAACTAGGATCAACTGAAAGGGGTTAAATAATGGAGCAATGAAAAGTGCATGGTTATTTATGTTTCCACAAGACTTAGTTGGCCAGTTAAAGTGTCAAAGGAATAAAATCCGGAGGCAGGCAAAGGAAGGACCAGATGTTTTTATTCATTTGTCATATAATTCAATTATATATATATATATATATAT
>JBBYHM010000026.1:7760709-7772507 GCA_038381775.1 Adansonia rubrostipa
GGAGGATGTTGATGAGACTGAAGTAGTAGAGTCACGAGACATTGGTTTGACGACACAGGCTGGGGTGTCAAAATCCAAGGCTGCAAAGGCTCTGAAGACCATAATAATGGGGGATATTGTCAGTGCCATCATGCAATTCGCTATCTAGAATAATTTCTACCAGTTGTATCATCCATCGGTGTTACTCGTCTGAAGAGTTTTTGAATCAACTATCGTTGAGTTTGGGATTCCAAGTTAATGACGTTGACATTGCCTAGGATTTAATTAGAACCATTTCCCACCATATGTTTTCGGCGTCCTCGTATCTTTGTATGCAATTTTTCATTTCAGTAAGTATTATGTCCTCAAGTTCTGTCAACAGCACATTCTATGGTCAGTATTGCAATTGCATAATGAGGATAGGTAGGTCCAGCTTTTTTTCCCAACTGCGATTTTTCTCTTCTTTTGGTGCTTTGCCTCGGGGCTTTTGTATTTTTATTTTCGCTGGCTATTACATGAGTAGGCTTGCTTGGGCCGAACTATTTGTTTGGTACGTCAAGATAGATTTTGGATACGTGTTTTTTTTTTTTTTTAATTCAGATTATTTTAATTTTAATTATATTCAATAATTAATAAATTTTATTTAAATTTAATTATAAAATATATAAATATTAATATAAAATATTTTTTATTTGTATTAATTAAAACAATAAATATAGATAATATAAATGAATCGAATTGAGTCAAAAATAAACTTGAATAAAAAAATTTAAATTTTTTTTAAACTCTAAACCAATCATGGGTACCTCAAATTCCCAATGTATAAAGTAATATTTTACTTGCCTTGTTATGGTCGACTGCTGATCGGTGTCTCGACATGGGACCATGGACAGAGGAAAACTTGTGGATTTTTCAGGAAATCTTGAACTGGCAATTTTATTTTCATAAAGACCAGAATAAATTCACTTCTTTTAGTGGCACTTGCATGTTCTAGTATTCTCGAGGATCAGAAACATCATGATTCATGACCAAGGTGATTCATCTAGAGCTCATGAGACCTTGGCTTAAAAGCAAGAAGGCTCTAGAATTTTGTTAGTTTGATTCAATTTTATGTTGGATTTGTTTAATTATATCTTAATTTGTTTGTAAAATTATTTAATTATTTTTTATAAATAAACATAATATTTAATTATGATTATAACTTCTCATATAATTATAATTTATATTTTTAAGAGGTGATTCATCTACAGTAAATGATATGAATTTCAATGAATTTAAGGGCCAGTTTGTTATTATTTTGGTTTGGGTTGGGTTTGATTTAGATGTTCAAATAAGCCTTGGTCAACAAAGCTTTTATTTTTACTCTTACCAATCAAACCCAACAAAATTTTCAGTTTCACTTTCTTACCTTTTTTCTTTGATAAACCATTGGGTTTATTAAGGTGGTCCCAATCAACCATTGGCTATATAATTGTGGTTATCCATTGACTAACTTTCTCGAATTTCATCGAATGATTTCTAGCCAAAACCTTTAGATCATGTTGGAGATTATGGGTTTTATCTTGGATCTATCTCTAGCATGATACAATAAAAATTCTTTTTCAGTTAGACCATTTACATGAAGGAGGAAAATATTTCAACATCACTGGATCTAAACAGAATATAAAGGGTCCAAATCCATCCTACGTGAAATTAATGCATTTACCTATTGTTGGTGATCTCAACGGACTTTAATTTTGCAGTACCTTTCACGTTTCTCTTTTTTTTTTTTTTTCCCCCTTGAGTGTGCCAGTAATCTATATTCAAAAAGAAGTAAATCAACTGCTACAGTACGTATTTTGAGGTATAGCCTCACAGCTTTTGGCTAATGCCCTATTGTCTGCAAATAAAAGTGTTTGCACTAAAGTTTGGAACTGTGCAAAATCTAGCTCTAACATCAAAAACTATTAATTGAAACAATTCATTTGGAGAGGTTCTTAAGACCTTCTGTCAAACCTGTTCAAAATAATTGCAAGAGAAAAATAAATGATCCCTACTGTCCTCCCCATCCTGATATAACAGACAATGAATTTGCGGTTGAATACCCTAGGATTTAACCCAGATAAAGTAATTCACCTATCTCATGTAGCTAGCCAAGATATGAAGGAAATTTTGGGTACATTAAGTGCAAACTACACAGGATGATGCCATGGGATCGAAAGTTTCTTTGCTTGCAAATATTTCCACGTTCCCTTAATGGAAAAGTTCCCAGAATTTGGAGCTCTCCATTTGACCCTTCCATCGACAGTGCTAGGCAAAGAGATCAAGCTTTAAGCAGCATCTCTTAGCTTGAGTATCCTCCTCCAACCCGAACTGCACAACTAAGGCCTCTTGGCTTGCCAAAAACCAACTCTTTTAAGCGGATAGGCTTTGATCGAAGCCACCCAAGTACGCTTTAAAATACAATCACATACAATTAGTTATAACAACAAAACTAAAGCATCTTCGATTATGATGATGATGATAAAGCGAATTGATTAATTAGGGCTTGACACATTTGGGTAACTTTTTGATTTTTTTTAATTTATATAATTATGTTTTATTTATATTATTTTTATGTCATAATTAAATTTAAAATATTTATATATTATATAAATTTTGATATGTTATAATATAGATTTTAATATATTTGAATTTTCGTGTTATATTTATATTTTTGTGTTATGTAATACTTTAATTATTTTTTCATGTTGTGTTCGTATTGTATAAAAATAAAAATACAATTATTTTTCAGTATTTTTATTGAAAAAACAAAAAAAAAAAGAGAATAAAAATAATTATTTTATTTGTTTAATTTCTTTCTAATTGTTATGTATATATTTTTATTCCTATAATTAATTAATCAATTTAGTAAACAATAACTAAACAATTAATGAAAATAAATAATTTTTTACACATTTAATTTTATAATTAATATAAAATTATTATATAATATGACGAATGTCATTCAATTTAGGCATTTAATTCTTTTTGTTTTCTATTTTCTTGATTTTTCAAAAAAAAACCAAAAAGAAAATAAAAATGTAATTATTTTATTTTTTTCATTTGTTTTCTAATTATTATGTAAATAATTTCATTTCTATAAATATTTAATCAATTTTAATAATAATTATTTAAAAATTAGTGAAATTAAATAATTCTTACCTATTTAATTTTTATAATTAACATAAAATTATTAATTAATATTAAAGATATCTTTAATATTAAATTGTAATATATTTTTATTTATATTTTTGAAAATTCAGACTTCTTACTTTATTAGTATTCTATAATTTATAAATAAATATTTTTACATATTTAATAATTAACATAAAATTATTATATCAATATTAAAGATACTTAATAATAAATAGTAATATCCAACAACTTTAAGTCGAAAATAGATGTTGGATAGCGGCCAGCTGGATATTCAGTTGTCTTGGGGTATATCTTCTGAAATTGGACCAGATTAAAACTAAATACCGGAAACTCAGGAACCATGAAGGGAACAACATGGCCTAACACCACTGCGTATCAACTACGTACACCTCATCAATTAATCTTCGTTTATTTTGACGACGACCTTTCAGCATCGCTGGTCACATCATAAGGGCTCATGGAGCTTTATGAATTCGGTAAATTCTAGTCGAACCGAGTTTTAAGAAAAAAAAAAAATGAGAACTTCAATTTTGATTTCAAATTTGTGATTTGAAATTTGATTTTAACGAGTTAGTATTTTTATAAATCTAGCCTGATTCGAGACAAACATCGAATGAGTTGTGCTCATTCGATTAGTTCATTTATTTGAAATAAAATAAACTCGATTTCTATTATTGATTTCGGATTCAATTATTTATATTTGTATTGAAATAAATTTTTTTCTTTACTAATTAAAAAAAGTTTGAATGGGGAACAATGAGTTAGGCATTTGGATATCAAACTTGATTAGCTTAATAACTTGAATTACTTGAGCTCGAGTTTGGCTTGGCAATAATCGAACTGTATTTGTTTCTTTTTTCATGTTTTGTTCAATAACTTAAGTTGTTTGAAATCAAGTTTAC
The DNA here is from genome assembly GCA_038381775.1 of Adansonia rubrostipa. NCBI lineage: Eukaryota > Viridiplantae > Streptophyta > Magnoliopsida > Malvales > Malvaceae > Adansonia > Adansonia rubrostipa. The sequence goes on from JBBYHM010000026.1 coordinate 7,764,768, forward strand.
TTGGCAATAATTGAACCGTATTTAATTTTTATTTTTTTTTTAAATCAAACTTGAGTATCCTGTAGACCGGGACATTTGCAATGGCCATAAATTTGTCATTTGGCAGAGTAGAAAATATGGCGAGCAAACCATGTAGTTGGCATTTTGCTCTCCGGCCTATTTGTCCTAAGGCTTATGAAAAGAAGTTGATCCTTCTGAAATGCGGCTATTGATTGTCAATTGGGTTGGACATGAATCTCTATGAATGTGCGATATAGGTCAAGGACCTTTATATAAGGAAGTAGGTTCCTGAGCCAATCTAAAGTAGCATCGCCGATTCCAGGTCCACGTAACCTCAAAAGAAAAAGGGAAAATGGAGCCTTTGCAGTGTCATTTGAAGCGCTTAAGCAGGGACCTCGTAATTGTTATCACGGTTGGACTAGACCATGGCTCAGCTGCCTGCACCTGTTCTGACTTCCGAGGTTCAGCTCGAGACAACGGCTTATAGAAACAATTGTGTCACTCGACGTGTCCTTCAACTGCACTCAAGGAAGCCCAATACCTTATTTCGTCTTCGGTAATGGATGGTTTTGACAGATTCTATGCTGATTCTTATCCTCTTGTATTGCATGACAAAGATGCCGATAATTTTCCTTTTGAAACCCACATCTCCCCGTCTAATTTTGCTTCATTTGTAGATGTTTACCACAGTGACAAATGCATTCTGTCCAGTGTTTTGGATGGCATACCAGTAGATGAGACCATACTGCCTTACATTGGCTAGATGCAACACGGTCGAAACCGAAGGGTTTCTGAGATGGAAGGAAATAAGCATGCATTTTGAGGACACTAATGGGGCATATATGAACGGAGGCAAGATTTAAATCATTATGAATCAGGCTCTATATTGCATCCGAACTAATGGACCACCATGTGGTTGATGAGGGCTATTCGACAATTCGAGGAAAGCAAAAGTTGATAAGGAAAAAGAAGCTCAAAGAAAGCATAGCAAATTCGCAGAGGGACGAGGCTTGCACGAATGACATGTACAAATTCAAAATTTTATAATGTACAATGTCCCCAGATCAAATTTCGGAACTGTGATAGCCAAACAAAGCAGAAATTTCACACGTCCTCGGATTTAAGATGTTTAAAAACTCTGGCAGCTTACATTTCGGATTTAAATTTCTGCGAGATGCAATCAAATAAGAGACCACCCACTTCCATTCTCAAAAAAAGGACATTTAGCATGCAACAGCCAAGCCTACCGGTGAGACGTTGTATAACCGGTCGCATAATATGAAGAAACTAATGAACTTGAATTAGGCAAAATCTCTAAGCATATATGTAAACATACAAATAAGCTATGAACTATTGACACATCTTCTTGAAACCATGTTAATCAATGACAACTTAACAAATTTCTACCAAAGGACATTGAAGAAGAATATTTATCGCATGGAGTATAATTTATTAGGCATTCCAAATTGTAACCCTTTCCAATTAGGACGGCAACACTCAAAATGTTCGATAGATTTTGAACCGATCTACTCCAAATGAAAAGAATTTTTTTTAAAGTAGAGGTAGAGCGAGACGAGCGAGTTGTTTTGTTTGAAAGGTGAGAATGGAACAATTTTGGTAATTGTTTACTCCATCTTGCCTAGCCTATTTCAATTATTATTTAACCTTAGATATTTAATTTCTTATAAAGATAATAAAGTAATAACATAATTATACATATTATACTCGAACATAATTCAATTTCTTTTCTCTATAATGTATGCTATTTAAAAAATTTAAAAAAAAGTAAAAAATATTGAATGGGATGGAAAAAGATGGGGTGGTAATAGTTATAGATGATGATAATGATATTAAAAATTAAACATTCGTAATGAAGTGAAGTAAGAAATAAGATAAAATAATCTAACAATAAAACAAAAAAAAATTTTACAATATCTACTCCATTCCTCTCCATTAACATCTCTAGCCTCGATAGAAAAACATTTTCTAGCATTAACATTTATAAATTCTCAACCTTTAACAAATCAAAATGAACTTTAGAAGACAAATCTGTTGATGGGTTTAAAATACCTAAAGCAATCTAAGGTGGCTGCTTTTCTGGGTGTTGATGCCATCCAAATATTGGGTAACCATCTAGCGCTCCCATTAGTCCATTAAAAAAGACTTACAATGGAAAAAAAATTAAAATTTAATGGAATACCCAAAAGAAGAAATAAAAAAGGAGAACGAGAGGGCAACCTCAAGAAAGTCATGGGCTTAAGCCTGGGCAAGCTGAACCTTCATCTAGTCCATTAATTCAACTGTTGAAATTTGGGGAGATCTTGTTCCACTTGAGCCTGTTGAGAAAGAATCCATTTTTTTGTTCTGTTGTTTCCCACTTTACAGGACAAGCACCAATTCCTAACCTATAATGGAACAGCGGCACGAAAGAAGAAGCTAAGCCCGTCACATCAGGGGAATGGGTTAGACCCATTAAGTTGGGTCGGTCCTAACATATAAAGAAGATATCTAGTTTCAGTTGGATTTAAACAAGGGCTCATTATCAGGCTTATAACTTTAAGCTCATGTTCATTTGGGTTTAGTTAATCAAATTATTATTATTTTTAATTTCTGTTAAAAGAAGAAAAAAATTTATTAAGTGAATATTAAATTATAACACAGTCACTATATTAATAAAAGATGTAAGTAAAAAATTGAGTTTTTAAAAAAGTGCAAAGTAGGGTTTTTTTTTTTTTAAGTGAATAGATATTTATAATGATTTTCTTTGATTTTTTTGGTTAATTTTCAATTGAGTTAGTGTTACTTTAATTAAGTGACACTAAAATCTTATAGAAGCATTATATATAATATAGATTTTTATTTTTCTTTGATACTAACATAAACAAAAAAAATCTCAATGATGATTATCTCATGCTTTTCCATATCCAATAAATCATTAACATTATTCCTCTCTCAGAGATAGTATTTAATTTAAGCTTTATTTCCTTAAATAATGTTTTCATTCAATCTCAATTAACTTCCAAGTTTGTAAGGAGTGCATTCATCCACTATGTCTATCAAATTTGTTTTAGAAATATCGAAGGTTGACGTTTGAATTATGACAAAATGTTTAGCCACCTCCATTATTTTACGTTTGTTGCTTAAATATTTTATTAAATATCAAAGGACCAGAGGTGAAGTAGTGGTACGAATGGGGTCAAACTCGTTTGGTTTTGCAAATTGTGAAGACAAAAGTCTACCGAAGAGCCAATGAAAAGATTGAATGCGTATAGGGTTTTGGGAAGCTGGTCTAGCTGAAGGGAATCAATTATGAAGAAGGAAATCAACCTTACTTAGGCCAATGAAAATGCAGCTGCTGCCTCTGGACTTGTTTTACCGTTTGAGCCCTTCAACAAACAGCCTGTGCTGTGTTTCGCTTTCACTAATTACCTAAACTTAATCACGCTTTGCAGTAGCATCGAGCCCCTAACTAATACTATATAAATATATATATTTTTATATATATATAATCTATGAACATTAATATGAGAAAATTAAGTTCTACAAGTGTATTTTTCTTGATATCTATTGGTGACGAGCTGAGCAGGCAGCTGATGTGGCTGGTAAAGTTGAGAATCCTGTTAAACAGAAAGATATAAGAGGACATTGAAATTTTGTCTAGAACATGTTTCGATGCCTATATAAGTAGATTACAGAGGAAAAACTGACGAGAAAAGAATTCAGCGGAGTTTTGGTTTATTTTAGTTTACTTACTTTGGATTAGCCTTTAACTGAGGCTATATATATATATATATATTTATATATTTATATATGTATATTTGTATCTACATTGAGGATTTCAAAGCTTAAGAAATGTAAATCAAATGTATTTGGTCACTTAAGTTTTGATAGGGCAGCTAACTAGGAAGCCGACTGAGAGCTCTTCAAGTCTCCTTCACATATTTGCCAGGTTGAGAGCTTAACTGTGGCTTGCTTATTTGGGGTTTGATCTATTGTGCCTAACAAGTTTCTTGGTTCATTTTCTTTTTCCAATTTTTCATTTCTTATTGATTTTCTTTACTGTCCCTCCCTCTTAGCTTGGCAGCAACAAGGGTGCAACATGATTCACGAACTTGCTAATTATTAGCAGCGTAAAGTTCTGACAAAATAAATTAATGATTCGATTACTTAAGCGACAGATAGAGGAAGTAAAGCAACAAACAAGGAATTGAATTGCTATGAGAAAATAATACATGGATGATCTCCTGGGGTCTTATCATGTTTCTAATTTTGAGAAATTGCCTTTAATGTCAAGTTGATCATCTAGGGCCCAATACAATCCCCGTAATCCAATCATCCTTAGATTTTCCGGAGAACCCTGGGCTGCGTATTACTAAAGGTCACTTTACAATCCATCCCGATTGAGATAGGGAAAGAGAGATACCAATTATCATCGCAGCCGGAGAAGCCGACAATTAAAGCATGTAACAAGACAACAGCGGCCGCCAAATGGACGGTAGGGAGGACTCAATGGTCCAGTCGAGTTTTGAAGCTGTGGTCCTATGCCTACAGCTCTATAACAGCCAAATGGACCAAGATGTACCCAATCAATTATCTTCATTTTCTTTCTTTTCATTTTTTTTTTCACTTCCCACCAAATGCTTTAAACCCTCTTATCAGAAGTCAGAACCATATGAAATATATAATTAAGCAGTTCGATAACACTAAATAACAAAAATAAATACACCCACCAAGATCTATGGTCCAATCTCATTTAGTGTTAGAGCTACTGCATCGAGGATTCTTGCACGAAATGCAGACTTGGGGAGAAGTTTCAAATAAGCGCAGCATGAGCGGTACGGTACACTCGTTCATAAAGGAAAATCAAAGTTCGAGTGCATATAAGAATATTTTTGAAAGAGGAGTAGTCACGTATCTTCGAACATAATTAATCTTAGATTTATGAATAAAAGATACCTGAATAAAGAAAAAAAGACTCAGGAAGAAGGGCTTTGTCAAAAGATCCATCCCAATAGAAACCTTATATATATTCATCTGGTTTATCACTACAATTGACCTGTAATAATGGCAAAAGAGAGACCGGTGGTCGATGGCAACCCTATGCTTCCATGACCCCAACCTAGTTATATACCGGCGTAGGATATAGGGGAGTGGGGGAGACAGCAGAAGGGATGTAAAACAATATGTGCTAAGATTAAAGAAGGCATGAATCTTTATCAAAGCTAAACATCTCGATGTTAACAAAGTGTTAAGAAAGCGGGTCAACCAATAACAATTACTCCAATTGGTTAGACATCATAGTCTGATCTCCAAATCCTTCGGCTGATTTCTCTGATTGATGGATACGTGCTACAATAGCTGTATCCCTAGCTACTTTTTTTGGATAATATATTGGCAGCATACATAAATCATTATAAATAATTTTACAAAAAAAAAAAAAATCTCATATTTCATCAAAGAAAATTTTTTAGATTTCACAAAGTGGTTAACAAAATGATACATACTTTTTACTATATATTAAAAAATAAAAAAAATTAAAATAATAAAATACGTGATAATTTTTTAATCCTGCTTATGAAGTTAATATTAAAATACTTATATATAAGAGAGAAACTCAAACAAAAAAACTTATTACCATAATTAATTTTCTGTATTTCATGCTATTAGAACTTGACCTAACGATTTGGTTTTGAATCCTAATGCTTTTATGTTTTTTTTTTAATAAAATTTAATTTCAGAAAAAGGTATTGGAAGGCCTAAATTAATTTGGTTAACTTAATACACAAAAGAAGAAGAAGAAGAAGAAGAAGAACAAATTAAACCTTTGATAATTAGGGCATATTATAGGCTTGACTTGGACTGGCAGGTAATAGTTGGGTGGCTTAATCTTCACAATTTGCAGTTCATCATCATCTTTGATTCTTCCATATATATTGACAAAGGCCGCTACTGTGATTTAAAAATTGTCCCATCATTATCCATTAACTGAGGGTGGGGAATATATAACCATTGGATTATGTTCCGGCTCAGAAGGACATGCATCCTCTGGTCTCTACATATTTCACATGCCCCATGGCTGCAAAACCATAAATAAAGACACTAGGTAAAACACAATATAAGTTAACTTCCAAGAATTTTGATGTATATCATCACATGCTACGATATCAAACCCATATAGTTAATCAACATATCCATTTTTTAATACCAGTATAAGAAAAAAAAAATGCTAATGCATGCTCTGAGGCAAAAGGGTTTAACATTCATTAGAGCACATGCTAGCAAATTTTCAGAGATCTGACATGAAGTGAACCAAAATTTTGGATTACTTGCCGAGGTATTTTTTTTATTTTTTTATTTTTTAATATATCTTCATCTCCTGATTTTAATTAACTAAGAAAAGTTAAGAACAAAATTTTGGTCAACATGAAGGGATAGAATAAGACAGAGTAGAGCAAATTACTTAGACTTGATTAAAGCTATGGGTTAAACATATCTTATAGCAAGTTACCAAAAACATTATGGTTCATTGTACGTGGTATGGTAATTTCAGAAAGGATGCTTCATTAGGAAGTTCCTGACTGCATGCCCATGGCTACAAATATTAAACAGTACTTAAACACCAAAACCTTTAATACATGTGTCATATTAATCATAAAATAATAGTGGTACTTAAATATAGTAATACACAAGAAGGGAAAGGTTAAAGGATACTTAAAGACACCCCTTAATATTTAAAATAAAAAAGAAAGAAAATAATATGTTAATGCAAAGATATTATCAAATTACGTCTGTTACGAGGTATTGTCCACTTTAAAACAGTATACAAATTATCTTCACGATTTTATCTTTCAAGAAAAAATACCTCAATAGAATAAAGATGACTCTTGCTTTATAAGTCAAGATCCATATCCTTGACTAATAGATGAAAGATTATTGTCTTATCTCAATATAATATAATAATTATATTATTTTTTTTGAATTCTATAAAAAATTGATTTAAGATAAAAAGAACTTTTAATAAACAAAGTTTCGAAACTTCATCGAGTGGTACCCATTAAGCGGACGCAATAAAGAATACGAAGCAAGGAGGATAGCTCGAAAACCACTGGGGGTTAGTTTTTTTTTTTTTGGGGGGGGGGGGTGGGGGAAGGAATTAGGGGGAATCAATTTGGGCACATGTTGGTAAAAATTAATAGAAATTCTAAAATATAATAATCAGTCAATGATATCATGCCATACGATTCCACTCAGGCAGCATTGATTCGTTCAAATTTCTACAACGTCACTCTAATCAGGTGTAGTGACGGAAGCATCCCTTGAAACCAATGAAAACTTTTACTTAAATATTAAATATATAAAAAAATTATCTCATTGGTTAAAAAATTAAAAGACATGATAATTTTATAATCTCTCAAAAATAGGCTTTTATATATGTGTATATAAGAACTAAGAACAATGTACTATGGTGTTAAGAATACTAATTATTTAATTTTGGTCTTAGACTATTTTAGATATATTTACTACTATATGATATGATATGAATCCAAGTGGTAGTTGTCAAACACAAGCCAGAGACACACGTTTATTAGTATTACAATGCAAGTTATATAGATTCAATATTAATTTTTTTTAATTATTTCCTACTATGTCTATATAATTAGTGGTGGAAAGGAAGGGGATCGTCCTTATTAAGCTATTATTATGGCATTACATCAACCCTACATATATATATATATATAT
>JBBYHM010000026.1:7789962-7801582 GCA_038381775.1 Adansonia rubrostipa
CCCAAGTAAAACTTCATCTTCCAACTTCTCCTAGTGTGATCAAAGTTCTTCAAGTTTAGCTCACTAGAATTCAAAACCCATAAAAATTCTCTAACTTAGCCAATTTTTGCTTCTTTTGTATTTCATCCAAATAAATCCTGCAAAATAAAAAAAAATAAATGCTTATGATAATAATAAAAAATAACTAGAAAAGATTAAAATAGAAAAGTAATTTATATAAAATTAAGTACTTATCATCCCTCAAAGTAGATAAGTCTGAAGAACTCAACCTTAACAAGCAAAATTATGTTCAAACCATAAGTTCCTCTGTAGCCATGCAATAAAACCCTAAATTCTTAATTCAAATAATCTTATATATATATAATCCTTGTTCTATCCTCATCAAAAAGATAACTTAGATCACAGTCCCACGAAAAACAACCAACTTCAGTTGCAATCCCCCTAAATTCAGTCTTATTGGAAATGTAATCGAATCTTTTTTCCTCGTATACTAGATTTTCCATAAAATTCATCATCTCAGCATTTTTGCCCAATAAATAAACTAGCTACATCAACAGTCATTCAATTATATTGTTGCACCCCAAAACCTAAAGCAAACCCATTCTAAACCTACAAAATTAGAAACCACAGACTTCTATCCTAACTTCCTCCAATCCAAGTCCAAGGCCACCTAAATATCTGCCCTCAATCACCAATGGTTAAATAATGCCAACCATTCATCATTTAAATGGCAAAGTACAAGAATAATTATTTCAACAAACACCTGCAAATGAAAAAGAGAAAAGAAGAAACTTCTATCTTAATGAGGATAAAAGCTTTTTCAAGTGACCAGATATATTTTTCAAAAACTAATAACAATAATTATCTATGCTAATTGCTCATCCAACCCAGTTTTGACTTCTCTCAAGTCCATTCAAGACTCACATCATCCACTGATGCCAGGTAGGTATGGAATGGGGCATTCATTAAGATGGGCTATACTCTCCAGCACAATAAGGAGATTCAAGTCTGTCCAACCCAATTGACCAGATATAGTTTTATTCTGCCATACATGCCAGATCAAGCTGCCTGACAAGAAAATCAAGAGTTTGCAAGTTTTTACAGATAACCTAAACCAATATGCCAGACATATCACTCAAAGTTAGGCCATTCTATTATCTATCTCTGACCACCAGCTAATGCTGAACACGGTAACAGAAAAGAACTATGAATATCTTTCACTAATTTGTCTTGGATTCTCTTAATCTTGGCCCCGTAATTGACTATTATAGTACATATACCTTCAAAAACCTGACTACAATTTATAGGTTAGTAATAGTATGACAGCTTAAAACATTACAAGTTTAGTAGTATTCATCACCATTTCTACTGGGGCAAAAAGAAACACTTATGAAACCCTATTTTTTTACCTTCTAAAAAGAGTATAAATTTGGAAACATCCATTCCCAATATAATGATGAATATGCTCTCATCCCATGGAGTCATACGCACTTCATGGAATTAAATAGCTTCATCTTCAAATGGTTAGAATAGTTTCTTTATTGCCAGAAGCTCCAGGTCCAAAGCAGGTTAAAATTGAACGCAGTTTTTATTCCAAAGAACCATCTTTTAAACCCAGATAAACGAATGGACAGGAAACTACAATATGTTGCATGGAATCTTCATTTTTCTCTAACATACCCATGTACAACACTTTTGGAACACCTCACTAATCATATGGGTAATGACAGTTTGATCCTCAAAATTAATTGAAAAAAAATTGTCAAACATAGTTATCCTTGTCAAAAATATACATATGTATGGCAACCTACACTTAGTATATGTAACATCTACGTGCTTCAAGTCTTAAAATTAAAGAGAACAGATTATTGATACTCTCCTTTTTTCCTAGTTATCTTTTTACTTGGGTGGATGAAAGGATAGGATAACATATGCCTTTGAAAAGCTACAAATGTCAAGGTGTACAAAATAAAAATCATAAATCTAAAATCAAGGCCAAAGAAGGTGAGAAGTAAAATTAATAACCTTATTCCCCGCATGACCACTTGCAACATCATAGTCAAGCTCGAAATCTGCATCATTAGGATCATCTTTGGCATATAAGACAACAAAAACGTGGCATCTCAGAATCAAGAGTACTTAAAAACTATTATATAGTTGAAAGAATAGGACTATATATCATCCATAAAAATTCAATGCACTGATTTCTTCGACCTTTGTCGGCCAATGAGAAATGCCAAAATAAAATATAAGGCAGCAAGCAAAAATAAAATTGAAAGATACGACTTAACACTTTCTCTTCTTCTTCATACTCTGTATCAGCATCATGATTGTTGTCATCATCATCCTCATCATAGTAGTAACGGTTATTTAAAGCTCTTGAACTCCTCACATAGTGTATTGACAGAAACAGGCTTTAACTATGGCCTATTACTTGACCCAACAGAATTGCTAAAGCCTTTATAATGCATAGTATCACTATGCTCTTCCCCATCCTGTTCATAGTTTTCATCAGAAAACATCTCATCTGCAAGGACATCAGAGTGACCCCTTTGGACCTTGCCCACTTCTTTCTGCGCCTCATCATCTTCCAATTTTAACCTATCATCCCTGTCATCTGATGAATTATACTTCGAAGCTTCCAAATTCTTGTGGTTAGATTTTGAATCCTGCCCAGAATCAGAACTACCCAAGTGATCCATAGGCTGGCAATCCTTCCAAAAAGTCGAACCCCATTTCCCAGGAGCTATTCTTCTTCCTACTGGCTGAAAATTCAAATTTGAAACAGCAGCACCGTTATCAGCATCAGCCTCACTATGTAGGCTAACAGCACCATCTGCCTCCCTATCACTTTGATACTGAGCATCCATGTTAATTCAAATTCTCTTTCACTATAAGTCCCATCTACATCCTTATTCCCGACTGAGTTGTGAAGCCTACCAATGGTTTGTCCCTGGCTTTTCTTTTCTAAGACACCATCTGAGACTGTGTCATTTAAATAGTTAAATGCCATTCTCTCACATAAATTCTATGCAAGAAACATCCCTCTTTAATAGCTATGCAAAAAGATTGAGGAAGTTGAGAACCTGAATTCTCAATCAGCCGAAACCTTTAGTCCTTCTGAGGTAAACCCGGAGCACACAATAGACAAAAATGAATACACGGGAAAAAAGGGGTAAAAAAAGTGTTGCTTACAAAGAACCTCCAAGCAAAAGAATATAATCTTCATTAAGAATACAACTAAGCAAAAAAACACAACTACCAACTAGATGAATAATAAAAAAATTCAGTATCCAAAGTTGAAACTCTTTTAGTTTTGCTACATTTGCAAACCAAGTAATTCTATAAAAAGAACATAGCTAAATGAAAATTCGAAGTCATTATTGAAGTTGCAAGGAGTGAAACACAATATAATAACTTGAAATGTCGACAAATAAAACTATAAATTGATATAAAAGTAAGTTCCTTTGATCAAACACAATGCTAAAGAACTAAAAAACGCAAAAATGGGAACAAGAAAGAGTTGAACTCAATCTTAAACCAAAAAATTTCAAATTCTCACACCTATCAATTGAATTCAAGTGCATAAATGATCAAGATCCTAAGCAAATCAGTCCACACAATCGAGAAACCCTAACCCGAAAAGACAGAAGAAAAACGTGAATCGAACAAAGCAAACAATAGATCCATTACTCCAAAAACGAAAACGAAAAAAATAAAATACCATAAGCTTCGATCATAAGACCCTAAATTAAAAATATATAGCAACAATAATCAAAACCCTAAATTCATAAACTCACGACCAAAAATGAGTGGAAAAAAAAAACTAAAAAATGGACCACCAAAAAAGCCAATTATTGTTTAAAAGAAAAAGGCTAACCTTTATATGAAAATAAATGAGAGTTCTCTTGGTAGTAAGGATTTAGGGTGTCAATGGAAAGGATGCGCAGGTAAATTATCGTGAGCACCTTTTAAATCGCCTGGAAAATGAAAGACAACCGGCCACCAAATTTTTTGAAAACAAAGAGACCGTTTTCATTGGGTCTCCCCTTCGGGTTAACGGGTTTCAGGGTGGTTCGGATCTTTTTAACCGGCGTCGGTGGCTAACATACGCCGAGTGGAAGACGGAAGGTCACGATCGAAATTCGAAAGGAGAAAGACGATGCGGTTTTTTGGATTAATCGTCCGAGAGCAAGTTACAATAGAAGAGAAAGATAATCAAAAGGGAAAAAAATTCTTAAATGCGAGTGTGTTCTTAAAAAAAACTCTCCTTATTCCAAAATTTATATTTTGGATTAGAAAAAAAGAAATTAAATTTCTCTAATTTTATATATAATAATAACTATAATTTGTTTGGTACATAAAAGAACAAGTTATCCGATCGTTTCCTGAGAAGCATAAAATATGGTTAATAGTTTATTTAATTTTTTATTAATTTTATCGATTGATTTTATATTTTTTAAAAATTTATATAATTTTTTAATTATTTTATTAATTAAATTAATAACATTTAATTCGTAATATTAAATTAATAAAAATTATTATCAATGGTATACATAATACATAAAAATTAATTAAAATAAAAAGACAACTTATAAGCTAATTTAATCAAAACATAATAAATAGATTATAACGTCAGAATTAACGAGGGTATTAATTTTTTTTAATTTTTATTATTCTGAAAAAGAAGTACTTATTTTTAAAAAAAATCCACTTTTTTTCATAAAAATTAATTATAAAAATTTTTTTCTTATCTTTTAAAATATTTTTGTACAATTTTTTTAGCATAAGTGAGTATATAAATTCCTCATAAAATTACAATTTTTAGCCCAAGAAAACAAAAATATTCAACGTAAATGATATGTACTTCCAACGTGTGAGCTGTGTCTTAAAGTTAGTATAGCCACTTTTGCAGGTGAAAAAATATTTTGAAAAGAAAAACTAAAACTGTTTTTTTTAATGGATAATTTTTAATATACTAGAAACATGTACATTAGAGTCAAAAGAAAAATATGTAAAAATAGTTTAGAAAAGAAAAAAAATTAATAGGTAGTTTACGAAGAAGAAGTAAGTTTTTTTTTAAATATAAAAGTACACAAATAATTTTATTATTATTATTATTATTATTATTATTATTTTATTTTAATTGATATATGATTAATTTGTGATCCCAACTTAATTAGAGATTTTAGTATTAGTATAAATAAAATTTGATTTAGTTTGTGTCATAATTCAACTAAATTAACTCAATTAGAGAGTAGACAAAAAATTAAAAATAGTGATAATAATATATATATATATATGCACATATGAAATTGTAGATATATACTTTATTTATTTTTAAATAAAAATATATTTATAAAAGTTACCAACTTTCTAAAGCCTATTGCATTTTCTTTGACAAATTATTCCCTTTTAACATAATTTTTTAGGCTAAAATAATAATTTAAAATCTCTTAAATTTTAAAATTTTACTTAAGATTTTATACTTTTATTACACTCAAATAGACTCTTAGCCTTTAATTTATATTTAAATAAGCTTTTAATAATTAATTTCTTAATAAATAAGCCTTTTAACTTTGAATTAGTATTTTATTTGTGCTAAGGGTTTATTTGCATAAATAAAAGGATAAGACTTATTTAAGTATAATAAAAATTATAGGCTTAATTAAGTAAAGTTAAAATTTTGAAGCTTTTTTTGTAATTAAGCTTGTTTTATTTTCAAAGAGATTACATAATGATCAGTCATATGCTGATTAATTTTAAAAGTAAAAACACAAACAATTAAGAGGGTAATTATTCATTAAAATTATAAAATATGTTTACTTCTAATTTATATTTTTATAATAATTTTATTTTTGTTATAATTATTTTTGTTTAATATCATTTTAGATAACATCAATTTAATCAAGAATTTATACAGATTATAAATATAGATGAAAATGAATTAAATACACAAGTAATTAAAAATATATCTCTCTATTTTTCAGCCAATTCATTTTAATGATTATAAGTAATCAAAATTTCTTCTTTCAAACATTAATTATCGTGTGACTTTATATTATGTGTCATAAAAATCATTTGTTAATTTATTTTTCGATCAAATTTCTTTTCCTCGTTATCTTAACTTATATTTTATGATCTTGCTATAAAATTCCAATGTGAATAGCCCAGCTTATTAGTAGAGTATTTTTTAAAACAAAAGTAGATTTAAATCTTATTCTTTTTCAAAGAGGGTAGCTTTAATCTTATTTATCTAAATGAGATATCTTTTATCACACAGACGCTATGTTATTATATAATACCATATTATTATATAAATATAATAAAAATAAAAATTTTATATAAATAAGATTAAAACTACCCAAATACCATTTCATTGCTGCCATTACTAGTTCGCCCATTATCTTGTTCCCTTTTTCTTTCCCACTTTCCCTCTTTCGAATACTAAGTATTAAATTCATGATTGCAATGTTAAGAGCTTTCTACTAGGTGTTGAAAGCTTCTTATTATGTTATTATTTATTTCTAAAATCATTTCTACATAAAACCAGTTAACTAAACCATATATTCATTATTCATTTCTGGAATCATTTTCTTGAAGCTAAAAGTGAAATGCAAAGCTTTCGTTTTTTTACCTTCATCTTCTTTTTGCTATTACTAGCAATGTAAATAATGTTTGAATCATATCTCTCTCTCTCTCTCTCTCTCTCTCTCTCTCTCTTTCTCTCTTACATTTTGACAATGGAAATGTCATTTGCAATATGCTATGCTCAATAATTGGGTGTTGAACTTAATATTCTAATTTTCACATATTTTTGCTCTTTAAAGATATTTCTTATTATGTCACTTTTATAGTTAATTATTGGACGATTCTCTTTGATGCCATTTTGTATTGTTTTTGTAGTTGATGTATCAAGAATTTAAATCTTCATGACTAAATGAACTAACATTTAATAAAGTCTGAAAATTATCATGATTGTTATTGATGATAATGTTGCTATTATGAAAATTGGATACTTCCTACTACTCCCAGTCCAAAAACATATTTCACCATTATATTAGGTGATGATATTGGCTCAAAATCTAAAACTCCTCACCCTAAGGCAAACAAATCGAGGGGCTATTTCTAGGATCTCTAGGAATGATAATAGCAAAGAATAGTTATAAAAGGCTTTAACCAAGGATGTGAATATTTGAATGAATAAAGGTTAATTTTTGAGTAACTATTAAGTTCATATAAAGGTCTAGTGGAAAAGATGGCAATCAGAGTTAGATTTAATGCTAATTATTTTCATAATTAGTTAGATATTATTTTAAAAATTAAAAGATGATATAAAATTTTATGTTAAAAAATATGAAATGGCATTTACATGGTAAAAACTACCTTATTGAAATAAATAAGGTACCATTTTTAAAAAAAATAAAATTTATATGTACCTTAGTTTAGGAAAATACTTTTTATTGGCATGTGGATTACCTTATATTGCTCATATATATATACTCACTTTAATGCATAAATAATTTTAAATCAATATTAATTTTCACCTTAATTCTCTTTTAGTAATCCTTAATTTTAAAATTGAATAGCTATTTGAATTCTATATATATTATTTTAAATTTACTTTTTCTCGATCATTCAAAACTATATATATTATCTTTATTTTTTATAATATTTAATTTTTAATCAATTTTTTTCTTTGTTTATTAAATTTAAAATCAATATTGGTAATTGTTGGGAATTTTTTATTAAAATTTATGTATTGACTTATAAAAATAGCTAAATAAGTTTAAATTAATTTACTTTATATCACTACTAGTTAAATTAATTTGTAATTTAAATATCCAACTTTAACTTTATAAATATGTTTGTTTTGATTTTTGATGCATTAAAGTTTTAGCATTTACTAGATTTTCAATATTTTATTAGTTTTTACTTTTTGGTGCATTAAAAGCAAAAATTTGCTTACATAGCATAGGTTCTATGTCTTACTACTCTCAATAAATTTTATTACTGAACCCCAAGTATAACAACAAAGAGAATTTAATTTCATTTGTTTGTTTCCACTTCCATCTATATGGTGCTATTTGTATTTATCATTGTCCAGGTTAGTATTATACATGTTTATAGCCTTTAGCTTATTCTTGATATGTTTATAAGCCATTTTACTTTCGTAATGTTTATTAGTTTTTTCTTTTATCATGTTAATAGCATAGTTGCTTTGTAACATTATGGCGGAAATGACTTCATTACAGGTTGAATGCTTTCAATTGGTAGTTATATTACTTTAAATCCAATATTGCCATTGAATTTGTAACTTAAATTGTAAGTATTTAATATTCATATGTGTGGCAATGTAACTTACAAACATTAGTATTTATATCTTGCAATAATTTAGCTTTAAATCATGTTGAACATTGATACTAAAATATTAATATAGCAAGATTTTAAATAGTAAAATTACTTATATATCAAAATAAAATGTTTATACAAACATTACAAAAGCTAAAGAGAGCTGTCAATTAGATATTTATTTGTTTAACATACAAATTAATAAAAAAAATAAAATTAAAAAGACAACACGTACTTCACTAATTAGTTAGTTATTTGCTACTACTTATACGATATTAGAAATAGGAAGGAAACCTAAAAATATGTCCGTTCAACTCTCAGTTAAGTAGGTTTGAAATGCAAAAAAAAAAAAACCACAAATACATACAAAACCCTGTGTATATAATTTCTTGATAATAACAAGTATTAAAATTAAAAATCAAATCAAAACTTTTTGAAACGAAGGAATATATTGTGAAACATATATGTAATAGTTTGTGCCTATCGTCATTCCTTACTACACAAAGTTTCAAAAAAATCACTCAAAAGAAAAAGATTTGCTGGAATAAAAAGCACTTTTTTAAAATATTATAACATATAAGTTCCATTTAATAGATTAACAAAAATTATATTTAAGGTTATATAAAGATTTAGCCTATAAGATTATTATGTATTATGAATTAATATAATTGAAATTAAATTATGGATTAATAATTGTAATTGACATTTGATTAACTCAATTCAACTTTTACAATTATATAATGGCACATATCAACACAATTAGATGGTATAATATTTATAATTTATTATAAACTTTATAATTAAATCAAGAATAAAATATCTATAATTATTTGTAAATAGAATCTTTTAAATAAAAAGTAAAGGACTAAAAGTTTAACAATTAAAAAATTATTTAAATTACTTAAAAATGTAATTTAAAATTTAAGTATAATTAAATCAAATCATTTTAATACATTTAAAAAAAATATAAAACCCATCTAATCATTTATAAATTATTTAAAACTAAAGCCTGTAGAAAAACTTATCAATTGGCTCATCAAAAACTAAATCATAAGCTTTTATGACTAACCTTTTGGCTAAAAATCAAAATAATTTCATTAGCATAAAACCATAGCATTGAAGTGGTGAGTTTTCATTTATGATTTTTAATGATCTACTTCTTGGCTTCTTACATACAATATAATAAGGAAAAAAAGTTAGACGCTATAAACACTCTCAATAAGAAAGATTATTTTATAACAATTTTCTCCTATCAATGTTTCAATTGGTTTCGGGTTAGTATATTTTTGATAAATTTCTTTGTTTATTTACGTTTTAAAAAAGTTAGTTTTTTTTTCTTTTCTTTATAATTTGTTAAGTTCTTATTTCTTTTTTTCTTTCTTATATGTTCAAATAATTTTATGTATTATTAATTAATATTTAAAGCAAAAATTAACTTTTAACTTTGACTAATTTTTAGGTTTTTAATTATGGCTTTTAAAAAAACTATTAAAAGTGTTAGTTTATTTTCAAGTGGTACTAGTATTACTAAAAATAGCGAGGCCATTGATAGTCAAAATGATAATAGAAACTCTCCTCCTTGGAAATATGTTACGAAGTTAACAAATTTGTTAATGGAAGTGCATATATAAGTTCTTTATGTTAATTTTTGTAATGCCATATTTAAGGGATCATATTTTAGAGTAAAATCCCATTTATTGAAACAATGTAAGTAAGAAATTTGAGTATTAATGTAACACAATAATATATTGTCGAAATGTAAAAAGTGATGGAGGATGCACAACTGAAGTTGCAATTAAAAACAACCTTATCATCACCTTCATCTTAAACTCTAGATTTTAATTTTGCGGCACGAGAGAATTTAGATAGTGAAATTGTTAGGATGATTTATTCTAGATGATTGCTTTTTCTTTTTTTTTTTTTATGTTAGGAATCCTAATTTGCTAAGAATTTGCTTTTTCATTTTTTTTTGGTTAGGAATCCTAATTATGTTAATATTTTCATCTTAGCTATTAATAGTGTGATTTCCAATTATATACCTTTAAGATATAATGCTTTAAGGGTAACATTATTACAAAGAGAATAAGTAAATATGAAAAGACTGTTACAACTTATAAAAGGAATATGAATGAAAAAAGGTTTCAGTCTTGTATGCGATGGATAAATATATACACAAAGAAGATTGTTAACAAAGTTTATCACTATTTTTGAAAATGGGTTATTTCTATGAAAGTTGTTAATTGTGAAAAGAATTATAAGGGTAAATATTATCTTGCAACTTTAATTAAATAAGCCATAATAGAGGTTGAGGCACAAAATGTTGCTCAAGTAAATTGATAATACATTAATTTGTAAAGCCGTAGATTATTAGTGAGAACATAATATTCTTTTTTTTTAATGCCTTATGTGGTACATACTCTTAATAAAAAATCTTTATGTGATATATACTCTTAATCAAGTAATAACTGATAATACACTAGTTTGTAAAGTAATGGGATATTAGTGAAAACACAATATTCTTATTTTTTTTCGATGCATTTTATGGTACATACTTTTTTTCTTACTTTTAAAAACATGTGCTGTAAAAAAATTAAAAAAATGAATTTACATATGATGTTTTGTGTTAGATAACTATTGTTAGTGATGATGCTATATTTATAAGAAACGTTATTATAAACCATTTTATAAGGTTAGTAATATTTAATTCTTTTGTACCTTTGAAATTGCTTCCTGTTATGGACACTTATTTTAACTTGATGATTATTTTGCTAAAGATGCTCAAGCTCATTAAAACGAGGCCTCCAAAATATGGTCATTTGTGAGGAATGGTCTACATATAGAGAAGATCATATTTCCAAGCTGCTTTGGTGAAGATTGGTTATTTATGGTAGATAATTTATGGTGGGATAAGGTTGGTTATAATCTTTTATTTTTGGTTTAATTTATAATATTTTGAAACTATAAATATAATAGGTTTACTCTTCACTTGGTTTATGAGATGTAGGATGCAATGATTGAAAAAAGAAAGTGAAGACAACCATATTCAAGCATAAAGTGGAAAAAAGAGATGAGAAATCAATCTTTTATGAGGTATTATATACTAGCTTATATATCTACCTATTAATGGTATTGAATAAATTCAATCCAAATTGCAATTGATTGGATTTAAAGTGTGTACTATTTTTCAAAAGAGAAGGCTAAATTGAAAGAGAAAGTGACAATTTGCCATCATTAATTTTCTATTTTTTTGCATTCAAAACAACAACAT
>JBBYHM010000026.1:7801682-7823667 GCA_038381775.1 Adansonia rubrostipa
AAATGCATTCTGAATTCAGTTGAAAGCTTAGATAGTAAACGCAGGGTTGATGATGATGTGCAAGATCAACAAAGTGCGAACACTCAGCCACATTTACCGAAGAATTTTATAAACTGTTAGTGATCCTTTGGAGATTGCCCTTTCAAAATCTTATAAGCTTCTATTGATGGAGATGGCGACCAGCACTATAGAAGCTTTTAGTACAAACCACAACTACTCCAAACTTGCACTCTTAGCTATTCCCACCAGGAAAAAAAAAAAGACAGAAACGAGATCACACGTCGGATTAGGACAACATCTCGCATGAGAAAGTGATTAGGACTCCTATTAAAAACATAATTATCCAATTAAAATTGTGCTTTTAATTGTCCACATCAAGTGACACTCTGGTTTTACACTTCGAGATATATGGCATGATGCCAAGCTATGAATGAGCTAAGAAAAAAATCATCGATAGCATCTTGTAGGGAGATAGGAACAAAACCTTTTTTGTAAGGACTTTGTTAGCCAGTTTTAGTGAACAGATTTTATTATTATTATTATTATTATTATTATTATTCACCTCTGGTTTTGGACACACCTATGTTGTCACACCCCAGATTTTTAGTGGTTGGGGCAGAACCATAGAAAGGGGTCGTTATCAATTTTCTTAGCACCATGAACCTCAGCCACAATCAAAAACAAGATTTCTTCATCATTTGGATATATTTTTTTCCACTTGGAATCTTAGGGATTAATGTAGTTAACAATTTGCATTTAATAGACTCCTCCATCCAGCAGTCAACCGAGCAAATCCACCCAATAGTTTATTAGATTTAACCTGAGAGTTATTTAGTTGAATATATGCACTTAAGATGATCAAAGCAACTTCATAGTTTACCAAAAGATCGAGTGGGTAAAATCATGGAAATCTAAAGATTGAAGATCTTACTTTCCAATGTAAATATAGCAACTTTCAGTTCTATGTGTAGTGTAAATTAGAGCAATAGAGGTGCAAAACCATGGCTTATAATTTAATTATTCATTCAAAATTACAGCATCGTTAATAATAACTTCATCATATTAAGGTTAAAGAAGCTTCTTTCTGCGATGAAAGAGATTTCATAAGTATTGGCAACAAGTTACAATCTGTGATAACTAATTGCTATATTAGTGTATGTAATTTACAGGTACATTTTAGTGTTTTTCCAAGAAAAATTATTCAACTTGCAGTTTAATCGAGATTCTATGGGCATAAAGTAAAGAATGATTAGTTGCTGAATGTTGCTAACTAGTTGTACAAGTTATAAAGAAGATAGAAATGAAAGAATTGCATTATATGATGAATCTGTGATTTGCTGATATCAACCAAGCAGAGAGGAAACATAGAGGTAAGGATCCCAAGAGCCACTGGCACTACTCCAACCATTGTTCTCACACTCCTCAAACTGCTGTTCGGATGGCCAAACATCTTCCGCTGTTGCATCAATTTGAGAAATTGGCATGCTCACCATATTTGTTTTGCCGTTCATGTTCATTTCCAACTCTATTGGGTACTGGGCCGAATATGACAAGTCCATCGTTGATTCAGTTGTCTCGGAAATTGGCCATGTAGATGTAGCAGTTGTACAAGTGGTGCCGATATTAAAGAATCCATTCGGAGGGACTTGGTTCATCTGTGTGCT
This sequence comes from Adansonia rubrostipa, assembly GCA_038381775.1. Classification (NCBI taxonomy): domain Eukaryota; kingdom Viridiplantae; phylum Streptophyta; class Magnoliopsida; order Malvales; family Malvaceae; genus Adansonia; species Adansonia rubrostipa. The sequence continues at coordinate 7,803,347 of JBBYHM010000026.1, forward strand.
CCATGCAGCTTCAAATGACGGTTCATTAGACCACATCATATTTGCCACAGATGCAGCATGGCTTTGGGCAGGTTGATGCCATTGAACCCCTGTATGACTTGCTGCGACTTGATCAACATGTTCATGACCATGATTTAGGACAAGGTCAAGCTTGCTAGAACCCGGATTTACAGAACCCTGAACAGAGTTCATGTTCCCAATTCCTTGAGGAGCCATAGCTCTAGTTCCTGACTCTCTGCTTACAGTGGTTTGGGGAGAATTAGATTCAACGCTAGGTTGCAAACCAGCACAAATAGCAGGTGATAGGACTCTAAGCCCTTTGCCATCAAGTAACTTCGCTTTGAGTGCGCCAATAAACCCATCAGCTTCATTTCCCGCAGCACAGACTTCCTCAAACGAGAAAGGCTGAATGTTATCCAGCGAGAAGCGGTTGACAGACGTTGTTGATGATGCTGACGGAGGTAGCTCGAAGTTGGTGCGGGCATTAGCTCCACGCAAGGCCCGAGCAGCGTCGTCGTAGGCTCGAGCTGCATCCTCGGCAGTATCAAAAGTTCCGAGCCAAAGCCTAACCTTTTGCAAAGAATCCTTGATCTCAGCAACCCATCTCCCCGATGGTCGCTGCCTAACTCCCACGAATCTATGGTGTCCTCTGGATGATGACTTCTTTCTGCCGCGCACTCTATCGGCACAGGTAGGAACCGCCATAGTTTGATTCCTTTCCTTCCTTGAACCACTTAGAAGAGGTTCAGGTCTTTTTATAATTGTGGGTCTTGAAAGGGCATCTATAGCTTGCCATTTGTCGACAACAAACAAAATGGCAAAACCTGGGTCTTAAAGTATTGGGGCTGTCGACTGCAGGCCTAGTTGTTTCCATCGACGCAAACACTAAAATACATTAGCAGCCAATCTGACATCATCATCAAACATCAAGTTGAATTTTGAAACAACAAGAAGAAGACAGACGAATTGATCATTCATAAAAAAATAAAAATAATAAATATATCTGTCAGCGCTAAATTTCGGCTACTAAATAGCTGATATTGACAAAAAAAAAAAAAAACAATTTACAACTTTTTTTATTTGGAATAAAAATATCGAACATTGTTTTATGATTTTTTTTAAAGACAGATTGTCACCTATAATTTGAATTTTTTGAAATAAAAGATTATGTGCTAATCATTTGAACTAAATGATGGGATTCAATTTGTCACTATTAATTTACTTAAATAAAAAGGTCAAAAACTGATATCCAATTTAGAAATATAATGGAGGTTTGATGGGCAAAAGTGTTTCCAGCTATAATATACTTGTATTTTATGATTATAAATTATAATTCTAATAGCAATATTAATATTAGCCCGGGATTTTTTCTTTTTGGCTAAGTTATTAGCATTTGTTCAGCTTGACTCAAGTATCGTTCATTGAAAAATACATAGAAAAGTAATTTATTAGGAGGAAACAATGCTTTATAAGAAAATTTAAATGTGTGTGGGATAAAAAGGCTCAAAATGATGGAAGTCTCTTGACAAGAATAAATGATAAGATATTTCAATAACCGAAAGCTTTATTAATAAACACTAAAAATATCTAAAATGAACGAGAAAACAGCCACGACTATCGAAATAACCTAAGATCATATTCCTTTATGCAAGTTCAATCAGCATTTAAAATTGTTACCAAATATGATCAGCACTACGTATGATTATTGAATTATGACCTAATTATTAGGTAAAGATCACTGTAAATTTTAAAGATAATCAACTTGTATCAAAAAATATATATATATATATATTAATCTCAACTTTTTCTGTTTTTAGTTCTTAAAGTCACATGTAGTGAGATTGATTTTACGTGTTTAATTTTTTATTTATTAAATAATATATTTTTTGTGTAAATAATAAATTAATTTATAATAGTTTAAAGAATAACTTAATTTCAAAATTTTCCATAATGAATTTTTTTTTTAAATCTATTGAGTATGCAGAAATATGCCTAGACCATAATAAATCTAATAAAAATACAAAATACAAAATCGTATTAAAAATAACTTACCAAAAAGCCAAAACCCTTTGTTGTTAAAGAAAATTTTTTAAAAGATATAAAATTTGTAATATTTTGAAATATGCATCAGAATTAGATAAAAAAAATATGATAAGGAAAGAAAAAAAAACCAAAACTATTATAAAAAAAAAGTAAGAAATTGTATTTAAAAACAAAAAACAATGGTTATTACTAAAAATTTGGTATTTTGTCAGAATAATAGTTAAAACATCTATTTTATAATAAAAAATCTTAGTTTTAATTTATATTTAACTACATTACTAATTAAATGATAATTACTATAAGACTATAAATATTAACCTAAGATATATATGTATGTATATATAAATTAACTAATGATTAAATTGAAATAAATGAAATTATCATAATAGAATTTTGATTGAACATTTGGATAAAAATTTTAAAATATAATCCTAATCTTACAATATGTAATATAATAAATAACATATTCCAATGATTATTAAATAATAAGCAGTAATTAATGTAATCATTTTATAAAAGTGCTTTAAGTAAATAATCCAAATGCAATGATTATTAAATAATAAGCAATAATTAATATAATTATTTAATAAAAATGTTTTAAGTAAATTAAACTTTTTACTTATAAATTAGAAAAATATTTTTAAATGGTAATTTAGAAATAGAATAAACAATAATAACTATTTTCATTAATTCAAAAGATTCTCTACATTTATGCTTATATATATTATAGATCTAGATGTCGTAACTTGCTAGACGCGAATTCGGCAGACTAGAGCAAAACTATAATCTAGTAGTTAGGAATTGAGACTAAGTTGTTAGAGCGAGTCACACGTTCAATTTTACACATAACAATTATGAAATGGATGGAAAAAATGAAATTACCATCAATGTTTTTTTGGTTAAGTGTGATTTCCACTATTGAAATCCATATTTTGGGGTTATAAAACCTTTAAAAACGGATCTCAAGGTTTGCTAGTAAGCTAGAGATCACATGAAAAGGTTTATGACTCAATTACATGTAAGAAAAGATGAGCACTTCCACAACACACATAAAATAGTACCTATTAATTAATTGTTATATTAAATCTAAGTTATAATTAATTTTTACTAAAGTTCAGTTTAATAAATAACAAGTAATTAATAGATTTACTAAACTATTTTTACTAAATAATTTCTAAATTAATTTATTACATGAAGCGGTTTTTCTAAATAAAAGAAAAGTTTTTTTTTATCCTAGTAATAAACCCAATGAAATACAAAGTTTTATATTTTGATTGAAAAAATTCCGATTCAATTATTGTGAAAGGATATTCCATCTTTAAAAATAATTGATGATACTTCTTTCATAAATTAGAAGAAATCTATGAACTATTTTTAATTTGAGGATATTCCTTTTGATTATTAAAACATGTATTATAACAAAAGAAAAATTAAAAACTCCAGTTTAACCTAAACAAAATTATAAAAATTCTAAGGATTTGGCGCTAAGGTGAAAGTTCTCACTTAAACTTTAATATTAATTTCAATGCGAAAAGACCCAAATAACCTTAATGAACACGTATACAAGTGCTTACATGAAGGTTTGATTTTAGTGAGAAAAGTCTAAAATGATCCTAAAAGTTCAATTTAAAAGTTCAAAAATATATGAAAGTGCTAAAATACCCCTACGGCTCGATTTTGACTAGAAAGTGCAAAACACGACCCTAAAAGGTTTGGAACATAACATAAAAAAATATTAGTATATCTCTAGGGCTTGATTTTGAATAGATAGTGCTAACACGATCTTGAAGGTTAGAAAATGGTATAAATGTTCCAAAATGGTCCAAAAGGTTCGATTTTAACATGTAAATGCTAACACGATCCCGATTTTGGTGTAAAATTACTAGAATAATTTTAAAGGACATATGTTAACATGGAAGTGCTAACATGATCCTAAAAGTACCAAAATAGTCTTAAAAGTTCAATTTTGACACAAAAGTACTAACAAAACCTATAAACTAGGATTTTTGATGAAAATTACTAAAATAACCTCAAAAATATATATTTTGACATAAAAGCGCTAAGATAGCCCTAGAAGTACTAAAATGTCATGAAATTTTAGTTTTGACATGAAAGTGCTAACACAGTCTTAAGGACCTGGCTTTGTTGAGATATTACCAAAATGACTTTCAAAGGACATATTTTGAGATGAAAGTGTTAATATGATCCTAAAAGTATCAAAATGGCTCCAAAGGTTTGATTTTGACCTGAAGTGCTAACATGACCTTAAGAACTCGATTTTTGTGAGAAATTATTAAAATGACATATTTTGATATAAAAGTGCTAATATGATCCTAAAAATACCAAAATGGCATAACGGTTAAATTTCAATATCAAAACGCTGACACTAACGATCTGGTTTTCCTAGGTGACCAAGTTTTGACCTAGGTTTGGCCAAATAAACTTAGAATCCATGCTTGGTTTAGAAAATGACTAAAAATGCCGTTGTTAGATTCGGCCAAACCAAAAAAAAAAATGATTAAAAATATGAGAAAATATCATGGATGGAACTAAGATTAAAACCTAATTTCACTTTGAACACTCTTTCCTATGAACATATAAAGGTGACTAAAGTGAAAGTACAATCAAGCTCAACGATAAGCACGGAAATAAAGTACATTGCATAAACAAAAATCAATAAAAATAAACTAACATGAATTAAAATAACAAATTTCGTTTGGAATTTAAACATGATAATAAATCTAAAAGCAAGCATGGAAATAAATTACACGGCATAAACTTAAACAATAAAAATTAAAATAACAACAAAATTATTTTCGTATGGAGTTTAAATATGTCAAGCAATCAAATAATCTTAAAAAATAATTAAAATAATATGTTAGCTCAAAATTTCGCCTCCAAAAATTGATTTCTACACTACAGGCTCAAACATTCCTAAGCTTAATTTAGGATCATCAAGCTTAAAGGAAAATAGCAAAAATAAGTTGAAAAAATGAAACGAAGAACAATTTGATAAACTACCTTGAATTTATATCAAATATCTCTCTTTCACTTTTTCTTTCTTCTTCTCTCTCTCTCTCTTATGTTTAGTGAATATTACAGTGTAGAAACGATAACGACTCTCCAAACTCCTCATGGCTATTCGGCCAAGGTGAAAAAAGAAAAGAAAACACCTTTTTTTATCTTTTCTTTTTTTAATGCCAAGCACGAAAAATTTTGCAACTTAATTTTTTCTCCCTTTTTCATGGTCATTCGGACAAGGGTGATGTCATTACCTCTTCCTTTTCCTTTTCTTTTTTCCTTCCTTCTGATCTTTATCTTTTCTTTTTAAACCTTAGGCAGGAAGGAAAAGAAAAAAAAAAAAAAAGAAGATGACAGCCCAGTTTAGTATTATGTTAGAAAAGATTTAAATTTAAAATAAATTGGATTAAAAAATTTGTGTTCTAAAAATATTGTGAAAAAAATTGTAATTTAAGAGTTTTAAATGTTTTGCATTATTATATAAATACTACAATAAATTAATATGTTTAAACAATTGCAAAAAAATTATGATTATTATGCATAAATAATCTACATACAAATACAAAATTTAAATAATTTACAGGATCGTTTGATGCGAAATTGATCTTGATTCACTGATCGAAGATAAGATCACTTAATCAGATATTATCTATTTTCACAACACTAAATTTTTTTAATTTTTTTGTTGAGAGACAAAGTATCGTTCTTTTTATTTTTATTTTACTGCATAAACTATTCATGCAAAATCTAAAATGAAATTTTTTAAGGCAAAATCATGCCCATATATATGTATCCCAATAACATGGGCTTTGTTGCATGAAAACTGTCAAGCAGTTTGCAATCTTTCAAATATATAGGATTGGGTTCTACCTCATTATGGGGCGGATCCCAACCTCAAATTTCTAACATAAAATTTAGAGATATAAAATAACATCATTTCATTTTAAAAATACAGACTTTTAAAGTTTTTAATCTGATTTTTGAATTATGATTTTAACAAAAGAAAACATTAACAAATATGTAATTAATGTAATACTTTTTCATAAATTAAATTTATTAAACTCTAAAAACTTTCTTGAAATAGTAAATAAATTATCACTAACTATGTCCATGAGAAATGATTAAATAGACTTTAATAAAAAGCCTCTATTTTTTTTCGATGTTGTGGTGAAACTAGCTTTTAATTTAAAAAAATATGGTAATAGTAATGCTAAAATGACTTTAGTGTATATATATATATATATATATGTATAAAACATTTTGATTCATCTCAACACTTTTCTACCTATATATTTAAAATTTTTAAATTACAATTTTTTTCACCATGTTTTCTCCCATTTAAATTTTTTTCAACCAAAATTTTTTCCATGAATAATACTAATATGTAGAAGTATAATGAGTTAAGTCATGATCTAAGATTTTTAAAAATTTTTATTTAAATTTAAATTTAACTTGATTTAACTTAATATATGACTTAAATTATTTTTAAAAATATTAAAATATATTTAAAATTATTTTTATATTAATATTTTTATATTTTATAATTAAATTTAAATAAAAATATTTTCATCGTATAACTACTAATTAAAATTAACTAAAACTACACAAATACTAACAACCGAAACGCCCTTTCAACAGGCGTGCTAATGTAAGCTACTATTTCGGACTTGAAAATAACGCTATTCGGACTTAGAAACAACGCTACGCGGATCACCTGACCTTAGAAAACCCTCACTTTGCTCCATTTTCTCAACCTTTTGGATCTTTTCGCCATTCGGGGGCCTCAATTTCTCGAAAATTCTCCACTCAGTCGAATCTGGTTTCTCCCACACTCGCCCCTCCCCCTTTTTGCAACTCAGATTGACCCGAAAAGGTTCGCTTCCCCCTCCCCCCCCCCAACTTTCTCGCTCTCAAACCCTAATTTCTCATCTCTTCATTTGTTGTTTTCTCTTGCTCTCCCACTGCTTCACTGCTCGATAACGCGCGTCGATTCCTTTTTTAATTAATGGGTTTCAGGATTTCAATTACATATAATAGCTAGGGTTTTATTCGGATTTGTTCAAACATTCAGTACCTTTTTTCTTTTTTTGCTTTTTTTGCTGGTATATTCTCCTTTTTCTCTTTGCGTTCCTTTTTTTTTTTTATTAATTTTTCTTTTTAGTTTTTAATCAATGCATCATGATTGAATATTTGACTCGTTTGATACGCAAATAAATGGAAAATTGGATCCCACGTTTTGGCTCATACCGTCACTTTTACCCCATTTAATTTAGTTTCGAAATGTTAATTCAAATTTCGCAGGGATTCAGTGAAATTTCTTTTATTCATTACTCATTCTAGTTTCCCTGTTTGTTTAATTTGCTTTCTGCTTCTTTTTTTTTTTTCTCATTTTTAGATCGAGGACCTGTGGAGTATAAGAACTACATAAACGAAGATGTTTGGTACGACTAACCGTAAGTCTTTCTCTTACCTCTTTAATCTTTCTTGTTGAAATCGAATCAATTTTTTGATTGGATTTGTTGAGCTGATGTTTCGAAGAATGTATGATTGCTTAAAACTATAACCGTATGGCTCGTAAGTTTATTTAGGCAATATAAAAGTCAAAAATTTTTTATTGGTTTTCGCATTTAAGATTAGCTTCGTCATTCAAAAAGCATTTATATGTTGCATGCCACGATATTCACTGATTATTTTTATGTGTATTAGTATCTTTTATGAGTTTTTTTCCCATTTTGGCGCTTTACTGTACTTTTATCACAGCAAAAGCTGATCCTTATGGTGCTATGCTCTGTGTAACTGTTGAGTACATTGTTTAGCTTCTTCGCCTACTGTTAGTTATAATATTTTAATTTGTAAAATTTTTCCTCTTGTTATTTATCAGTTGTTTGTGCTTTGTCTGCTATATATATATATATATATATATATATGCTTGCAGTTTTTTATTTGAGTTTATATTTTGTTGCTATTTTTAACATATATATTATATGTCATTTTGTTTTCAAGAATAAATTTGTTGTTACTTGTGAATCTTTTTGGAAAATTAAATAATTGTTAGAAACTCTTTGAACAGCTTTTGGGCAATCGAGTAGCCCATTTGCATCCCAATCTGTTTTTGGCCAGACCAACAATCCAAGTAGCAATCCATTTGCACCTAACTCTTCCTTTGGTAGTCCAACCCCTTTTGGCTCCCAAACAGGGGGTTCAATATTTGGCGGTACTTCTACTGGGGTGTTTGGTGCAACCCAATCTTCTCCGTTTTCCTCAACAACACCCTTTGGTGCCTCATCATCTCCAGCTTTTGGAAGTTCCATGCCTGCTTTTGGATCTTCGTCTACTCCTGCTTTTGGCAGTTCATCATCATCTTTTGGTGGTAAGTATTTCTGTATTTTTTTTTTTTAATTTTCTCTCATTATGATTGAGTTTTCCTTCATATCACAATCTTTCTGTTCTAGTTAAATATAGTAAATAATGCGATTGTAATGCCTTTTTGTCTTTTGGTATTTTGTGGTGCTTTATTCCTAGTGTTCTAATACCACATGTGCATAGATCATTGACTTATTACATATTTACATGCATGCATATATAAATATATTCACATTACAATTAGGTGCACTTTTAATTTCCTGGGGATGGAAGAATTTGGTGTTTCATTATTATGAGATTTGGTTGTTGTTTCATTCTTCATTGAGCGCAGAAATATGATCACGAATGAGAGCCATCTTTTTTCATAAGTAGTACTTGTTATTTTTAGTTGACATTTGATTTGCTAACTTTTGGTAATCTGCTTTCAATTATATGCATCTGTTGAGTTTTTGGTTCATTAACTCTTGGGTAGCTTGGTGTCTTTTCCTCAGTGTTAAAATGATAACTGCTTTTTTTTTAGGGTCTTCTGTTTTTGGTCAGAAGTCTGCATTTGGCTTTGGGTCTACTTCTAATCAATCAAGTCCTTTTGGAAGCACAACACAGCAGTCACAGCCTGCATTTGGTAGTGGTATATTTGGTTCCTCCACGCCTTTTGGTTCAACCCAGTCCGCATTTGGTTCCAGCACCCCTGCCTTTGGTGCCGCAAGCACCCCTGCCTTTGGTGCCGCAAGCACCCCTGCCTTTGGTGCCTCTAGCACCCCGGCTTTTGGTGCCACAACTACCCCTGCATTTGGTGCCACTACCACCCCAGCTTTCGGTGCTACAACTACCCCTGCGTTTGGTGCCACGAGCTCCCCTGCCTTTGGCTCAACTGGAAGTCCAGCATTTGGGAGCACTGGAACCGCATTTGGTGTGTCTAATGCCTCTGTATTTGGAGCAGGTGGCGCATTTGGAGCATCAAGCACACCTGCTTTTGGCACATCTAGCACTCCTGCTTTTGGAGTATCTTCTACTCCTTCATTCAGCTTTGGGTCTAGCCCTGCGTTTGGCCAATCAACGTCAGCATTTGGTAGTAGTCCTTTTGGGACAACTACATTTGGAGCACAGAGTTCTCCTTTTGGTGAGTAATTATTAAGTTTACGTGATCAATTAGAACTTGGAAGTCACTTATGCAGTATGGGCAAAAATATATATTTCTTAGGCCTTATATGTTTTTAGTACCAGGAAATTCATATATACATATTGAATAAATTCTTTTGAGTTCTCATGTAGGAAGCCAATCTTCTTCGTCTGCATTTGGAAGCACTAGTTTTGGCCAGTCACCTTTTGGGGGTCAACGTGGGGGAAGTAGAGTTGCTCCTTACGTCCCTACAACTGAAGCAGATAGTGGGAGTGGTACACAGCCTGCTGCAAAGTTGGAGTCAATATCAGCAATGCCTGTTTACAAAGATAAAAGTCACGAGGAGCTGAGATGGGAGGATTATCAATTAGGAGATAAAGGTTCCTTCATATACAATATTGTAAAACTGTGAGAGTTTAGTCATTCTCCTTTTCTGTGTTTGACATTGACTAGCTTGCTGTGTTAATTTGAAATTTCAGGTGGACCGCTGCCGGCTGCTCAGCCTTCTGGAGGGATTGGCTTTGGTGTGTCAGCTGCACCTGCAAGTCCTTTTGGCTCTTCTTCAACATTTGGTCAAACACCTGCAAATCCTTTTTCCAGCACAAGTACCAATCCATTTAGTCTAAAACCCCCATCCTTTGGTAATACAAGTTTTACGACCTCGAATACTACATCAAATCCTTTTCAATCTACATCATCAAGCCTTTTTGGCCCAACTTCATCAACAACACCTTCAATTTTTAGCTCTTCAACTTCTGCATTTGGAACTGGTTCTTCTCTTTTTAATTCATCTGTCACTCCTTCATTTTCATCTTCGCCGTCCATTTTTGGTACTGGTGCTGCTCCGGCAACAACTCCCGCATTTGCTACTGGTTTAAATTTTAGCAGCAGCCAGACATCTCCTCTGTTCAATTCTACCCCTGCAACAGGCAATGCTTTTGGACAGGCGACCTCTATCTTTGGACAGAGTACAAGTAACGTTGGTCAAACAAGCATTTTCAATACACCTTCCACTGGGTTTGGTGGGAATATGTTTTCGAGCTCTCTGTCATTGACTTCTTCTAGCAACCCAGCTCCGTTTGGCTCGACAGCTGTAAGTCACTTGTGAAATTGCTTACAATCATTCTTCTTTTTCATAATGTTTTTGATGCTTTGTTCGTGTTACTTGGTTATAGAGTTAAGCTATAATGTTTGTTGTTTTAGTCTTGAACTTTGATTGAAGTGCTCGTTTCTGTACATTTTCATCATGCTGTTGCTGGGGTGCTGAATTCTCTTCATTTCTTCTTTCTTTTATTGAATTGAGAGTTCAAACTAATAGCTCAACAGTGAGCCCTCTAGTGTATGATTGGTTGGGAAGTGGATGAGATATCTGATTTTTCGGTGATGTGAGTCTGCTATTTGCTTCTGTACTATGTAATTAGTAAAGATCCAAATAAGAGTTTTTGTCTTGCTTGATTTGGATGCCTATTTTTTTTTATTCAATGAAGAGTTTTTTTCAATTATCACCCCCCCAAACTAAAAAAAAAAAGAATGAAATGAGGATATATCTTGCATATCTAAAAATCGGGGTTCTAGGGGACTGATTTGGTTAAATGTCATGACTACTTCTTGGTTATAATGTGTTCCAGATATTTCATGAGAAGAAAAAATTATGCCTAACTTTATGACTTTAGGACTTTTGCTGTTTTTAATTTGCAATAATGCTTTCTAGGTTCATGCATGAGTCTTTTGTGTAAACATTTATTCTTTTCTTACCTGTTTCTGGGCCTTAAGATTTTCATCCATTGTCGCTGCAGCCCTCTTTTGCTTCACCTTTTCAGCCAGCTCAGACTGCTGGTGCTTTTAACTTTAGCAATTTTGGTCAGACACAATCAGGTAGGAAAAGTTTTATCTTGAATATTATCATTGAATGTTTGAAATCGTCTTTTAATGCTTCTAACTATAATGATGTTGCTGTCTTTATAGGTGGTGGATCGGGCATATTTGGTCAGAGTAATATTGGCCTACCGTATGTTTAATATCCATTGGGTTTTGTTCTGTTTTCACTTGCACATACAAATATCCTTATACATACCTACAAGGATCTCCATATCTATTACTAGTATATTGTTTTCTCATACCTTGTACAAGTGCATTCAAAAGTATGCCTGATCAAGTTCTATCTATGGTTATCCACGCAGTTATATGATTTTATACTTTGTAGCTTAATCCTGCATGCACTTCTGTTTGGCAGGTCTATGACACAAAGTGCTGCTGTTGTACAACCTGTGACTATTACAAACCCCTATGGAACACTCCCTGCAATGCCTCAAATATCAATTGGTCGGGCTGGGACCGCACCATCTGTTCAATATGGGATTTCTAGCATGCCTGTAACTTTCTGATGTTGTTTTAGTTACTCTTAGTTTTTGAGTTTGATCTGCTTTTTCCTTACTTGTTATAGATCTCTCTCTCTCTCTCTCTCTCTCTCTGTGTTCGTGCTAGTATTGCCAATCATTTTTTTTTCTTTTGTAAATTACAATATAGTAGTTTTGATTGGTTGACTGGTAATCAATTTATCAGGTCGTGGACAAACCTGCTCCTGTTAGAATATCGCCTTTATTGACTTCTCGATACCTTTCACAAAGGCGGATTAGGCTGCCTGCAAGAAAATATCATCCTAATAATGAAAATTCAAAGGTGAGACTGCTACCTCTCATGAAAGTAGTAACTCTAATCTTTTGATTTGAAATATTATTACATTGTTGGGTATATGAGGTTATAGTTCTAATGTGTTTGTTTCGTTTGTTAATCGAAATCTGCAGGTTCCGTTTTTCAGTGATGAAGAAGAGACACCCAGCACGCCCAAGGCTGATGCTGTTTTTATTCCTAGGGAAAATCCAAGGGCACTTGTCATCCGTCCCACTGAAAATTGGCCTTCAAGAGTTTCTGTAGAGAAGGCATCACCATTGAAGGGTACATCCACTCCGGGGCATGAGAATGGTGAGATTCTTTCAAGCTCATCTGCTCTCCTTTTTTAGGACAAAGTGAATTACTTGGGAATTAAAGCTTATATATAGGGATGAAATTTGATAGCCTCGAAGCATTTTAATTTTTGCGGGCTTTGTTTCTTCTTTCCATGCATTATCTGCAACCATTTGACAACGTAAGGTTCTCATCTATTGTCTCCAAATGTTATTGATGCTCAAGTCTTTGTTAATAGCATTTAAACTTTGAGAAGTTTGTGAGTTTTTATTATTATTTTTATATGTAATTGATCCCTCTTTGCATGTAGTCTTTTGTGTTTCTGTTCTCTCTCTCTCTCTCTCTCTGTGTCTGTCTCTCTCTCTCTTCCAAACAAACAACACTCTTGGGTTATATTCATGCTAATGAGCTAATCAAGTAATCCCATTTGGCCTAGAGAAAAAAAAAAAGCTATGCCTTCTCTTGTGAGAAGCCACTTTTCTGGTGCCATTACAATATTCTTATTGCACTGAAGAAATGCTGTGATTTTGGTTTCAGATGTCTTAATTCGTGTTTAATTTTTTTTATCTGATTACGTTGATTTTTGGCTGCTCATGGCTGACTCTTTGGAGCATTCTTTTCATCTAGGCAAAATTTCTAATGATGGCTCCAATGCTGAGGATAAAGATAGTAAGTATTATCTTTTACATGAAATTATAATCACCTTTAATTGCCTGTCATGTCATTTTATTAATTTTATGTCACCAATATTAATTTAGTGTTTTATGATGTGAAAATTGCATGGTTTATAAAACATTTATCTGGTAGTTAGCAAATTTTTCCATGAGCTGTTTAATAACTCTCTGCTAGACGATCAAAAACAGAAACAAGCTAGCTTGTTATCAATTCCTTTTCTTTGGAGTTTCTGATATTCTTATGGGACACCAAAAGAAAAAGAGCATTAAAGTGATCATTTTTCTTTTTCTGCCATGGCGATTCTCTTTGTGATAAAGATGATTTCTTTTCTGATTATAACTTTCAGATGAACTTAGAATCATAACAAATTGGTTTGCAAGCATCTCTGCTACTTTTAATTTCTTCTGGTTGATATGGTCATTGTAGAAAATCCAGCAGAAAATGGCCTTGCGAAGGAGCGAGTTCATCATGACAGAGGTTACCAGAAAGCTAATGGAGTCAATGATGCTCATTCAGAGGATTCACGCATGACATTCAGCGGCCACAGAGCCGGTGAGGCTGCTATAGTGTATGAGCATGGGGCAGACATTGAGGCTCTAATGCCAAAGCTCCGGCGGTCTGATTACTATACAGAACCTCGAATCCAAGAATTGGCTGCTAAGGAAAGGGCTGAACCAGGGTACTGTCGCCGTGTCAAGGACTTTGTGGTTGGGCGGTATGGTTATGGAAGCATCAAGTTCCTGGGTGAGACTGATGTGAGATGTCTTGATCTGGAGTCCCTTGTCCAGTTCAACAACCGCGAGGTGATTGTTTACATGGATGACAGCAAGAAACCTCCCGTTGGACAAGGTCTCAATAAGCCTGCAGAGGTAACACTTCTCAACATCAAATGCTTTGACAAAAGGACCAGACAGCCATATACGGAAGGCCCAAAAGTCGAGAAATATAAGGAGATGCTTAAGAAGAAGGCTGAGGACCAAGGAGCCGAGTTTGTGTCCTATGATCCCATCAAAGGAGAATGGAAGTTCAAGGTCAATCACTTCAGCAAGTACAAGTTGGAAGACGAAGAGGAAGAAGAGGAAGATAACTCAGAAATGTGAGCTGTTGCAAGGTGCTGATATAAGAAGGTAGGGACTCTGGCTGCGTCATCCATAGCAAGTGTTTTTAAGCAAGATTTGTGGCTGCCCCTTGTGTTTTGTCCCCATGAAGGTTTGTTTTGAATTGTACAGATATTGGCAAAATTTGGTGATATTGTTTCAACTTTTAAGTTGTGGCATCAGACGGTACGCTTGAATTGTTGTCTTTTGAGTGTGAGTGGTTTCGTTATTTTCTTTCTTGCAATGCGGACCGTTGGTTTTGCTTTTGTTCTTTTTTCCTAGAATTTTAACTCCTTCGACATGTACTTGTGAATTGGCATATCATTGTTGGGGGAGTCATAACCCTGATAATAGCGCAAACACACGGGAAAAAACAATTAAACACAACAAAGTCCAAAGAGGACATTGAAACAAAATATGAATATATAAATTTATTCAAATATATATAACATAAATTATTAATATATTAAATTTTATATAAATATATAATATTTTAAAAATAATTAAAATATAAAAATATAAATATGATATGAAAATATAACTTGTTAAGTGTGGAAAAGCTCCTGTTAGACTATATATAGATTAAAAGATGTGATAGAGTAAAAAAAGTAGGAGGAAAATAAATTCTCTTAATTTTTAGATTGAAACTGTAGTTAGGTCTTTAAAGGCTTATAAATACGAAACGTGTACAAGAGCAATTAGAAACAAAATGGTGATTTTGGGTTGAATCATTGCAACTCTCCGTTCTTTTCTCTTTTCATTTTCCTCTATTTTGTTTTTTGGGCGCCCAAAACTCAAGTTGCAGAAAGCCCAAAACCCAACTCTTAAGATTCAGCAATAATTTTCCTTTTGTTAGATGTATCTATATAAAGGCGTTTACGTTTAGGGTTTTTGGCAGAGTGTCGGTTTTTGTTGTATTTTTCCTCTTCTCCCTCAAAGCCGTCTGATTGAGTCGAGAAAGGAAGCAGAGAGAGAGAGAGAGAGAGAGAGAGGGGAATATGAAGACCATACTTTCTTCGGAGACAATGGATATCCCCGATGGGGTTAACATCAAAGTGAAGGCCAAGATGATCGAGGTTGCGGGCCCCAGGGGTAAGCTCACCCGCAACTTTAAGCACCTCAACCTCGACTTCCATCTCATCAAGGACGAGGAAACCGGCAAGCGCAAGCTAAGGATCGAGGCTTGGTTCGGCTCCAGGAAGACTAGCGCTGCCATCCGGACCGCTCTCAGCCACGTCGAGAACCTCATCACCGGTGTCACCAAGGGATACCGTTACAAAATGAGGTTCGTCTACGCTCATTTTCCTATCAACGCCTCCATCACTAACGGCAGCAAGTCCATCGAGATCCGTAACTTCCTTGGCGAGAAGAAGGTCCGCTCTCTCCTTTCTTCTTAATATCTTTTTCTGCATATATTTGTATAGGATCGGAATCTGATTGCAATGTTGATACGTTTCATTTTTTTTCTTTGTTTTTGAGTTGAGGAAGCGATTTATTACTGTTTAGGGCTTTCGATTTCAAATCATTTTCTGTTGAATATTTTGCTATTCTAGTGTGCAAAAATGCTGAAATGATATATTCCTATCAATTCCACTAGCAGCATGTCATGTTGGATGCCTAATAACTCAAATAGAAGTTTCTACTCTCTCTCTGTTTCTCTTTTATTTTTTGTTTACATTCGCTTTGCTTTTGTGGGGGACTATTACCTGTTAATCCATGTCCTTCTGATGAATATCAAACACCCATATTTGTAACTCGATGTATGGAAATTGGCAGCCATTGCTTTTATTTTCAACCCACATCGTTCCTGTTCGAGGGTTTAAGGAACTAAATGTGAACCATGGTTACTCTTGAATTGTCATCCTATTATTGTTCTAAGAATTCGAGATGTTTCTTCCAATTTTGTGAAATTACATTAATATCGGTCGTCGACTGTTGGTGAAAATCAGGTGCGTAAGGTGGATATGTTGGAAGGGGTTTCCATTGTTCGATCTGAGAAGGTTAAGGATGAGATCATTTTGGATGGTAATGATATTGAACTTGTTTCACGCTCAGCAGCTTTGATAAACCAGGTACCACATCTCATTTAGAAGTTTCTAAACACTTAATGAACCTTATGATAATATTTCACATGCATCCTCCATTCGCATGGCTTACAGCTTTGCTTTCGTAATCTGACTGTCTGCCTCTCGTATGACACAGAAATGCCATGTGAAGAACAAGGATATTAGAAAGTTCCTTGATGGTATCTATGTTAGCGAGAAAGGCAGGATTGTTGAAGAGGAATGATCATTATCTCTTGAGCCATAGTTATAGTGCTGCTTTACTTGTCTGTCATAGTAGTATCTTGGACGCTGCTTTTTGCTTTGCCTTTCCTCCGTACCTGGATTCAACTGCAGATTACAAGGATGTTATCTTCATGTATTGTCTGGAAAATTTTGAATAGCTGTTTGATCTTCAGTACTTCAATTAATCAATTATGTCTTGCATTTTTAAGTGTTGTGTTTTGCTGGTAGAGATTTCTTCCAACTCAACATAAGTGCCAAGTCTATCGTTGACGGAAATCTTCAAACTCATGACGTATAGACTTTTGAAATTGGATTTACAGTATGAGATTGCCAGATTTAACTATATGGTCAATGCAGTTTTGATGCGAAAGATGCTGCCGGTAATTTCATCAAAAGCTTATTGTCCACAATTTGTTTTGTATTAAAGATGGCAGTTTGTATATTTTTGTCTGGGCTCCATTGGTTGAGAAAAACTCCTATGTGTGGGGCGCTTTACAAGAATTTTTTTCTTGGGAGACACTTTCTAAGTTAAAAAAGGCTACTGTGTCAAATAATGAAGATTGCTTGAGCAGCTACGATGGAGCCAGCAATACCGTTCTTTGGTTGAGAATTAGGAACTGAGTAAATTCCTCTACCGTAAAACCAACTACATCGTTTGCAAGCAGCAACGGTCAAAACAATGGAGTTTTAGGAATTCTATCAGGGTTTTGGATTGCCTTGCATTCCTTTTAACCTTGCTGAACTTTGTTAGTAAGGTGTCACGTTTGTTATCTTGCTTGCTGGTAGTGATAGCTGGTCACGTTGAACAGGTCATCTCTACCGTGGTCTTGATTGGATGTTCCTTTTTTGAACCTTTGCTGAGAGGTTTCGCTCTATACCTTTTAGGCTTTTTTGGCTACGATTAAGTGTAGAGTTCGTTCGCACTTTGAAAGCCTAAGATTGATTCTGGTACCTGCTTCTTAACCTTTTCACTTTTATTTTTAATTATTTATAAACGTTAAGCTTGCTATGATATTCAGAAAACTACTTTTTCTTGCACTTTTTACCTATATCAGGAAAACTATGGGCCTCTTTTGATTGCGGCCTAGTCATCATCATTCAAAACATTGAAGATAAAAATAAAAAATAAAAAAAATTCCAATTAGGAGGGAGGTTGTCATATAAATAACGGTTATCAATCTCCATGGGGATTTGCTTTTCTAAATTATTATTCAGTTTGGAATACTAAATTATTAGAAATGTGGACTCTGTTGTTATCATAACGGCTTTCAGATGGAATGAGGCCCAAAAGCAATTACGACCAACGTAGAACTTTGCTTCGCGCTATAGCAACGTCAACTATTCTTTCGATTAAATAGCTTGCGGAAATTCCCTGTATATTCTAAAATTGCGCTTCTATTCTTTGACGATTACAATAACTCATCTGATGTCTGCATTTGATATCTTAAGAGAATACGTCCTATCGCACAGTTGGTTCTTTCGTTTTTTTTTTTCCTGAAAAGAGTGGTCTCGGAACGGCCGAAGATACAATCAATGAGAAAATTTGTCCAAGTTATTGCATAGAGTATTTAGGAAAGCAGCAGCATCTTGATTGTAATGGCTAATATGAGAAAGGCTGGAAAGTAGGCATCTTATTCTTATACTGATTATGAACTCCACTGGCTAGTTAAGTTAATTTGCACTTGGGGTGTCTTAAGTTTCATGAGAAAATTAGTTCTGCCAAAAAAAATATCTCTGCTTGCATAGATTTTTATTCCCGAACAGAGTGGTTTCAGGAAAACAAAAGAGACAATCAGTGGAGAAAATTGTGTCCAAGCTATCACAGGAAGTGCTTAAAAACAGCGGCAGCATCTTGATTTCAATGGCTAATAAAAACGAGAAAGATTGGAAAGTGGGGCATCTTATTCTTCACTGATTATGAAATCCACTAGCAACTTGACTAAGTTAAGCCAAGTGTTAAAATGCGTCATCCCTCGAAAGTCGAAACTATAAAATTATAGCCATAGGCTGTTTCCGTGAGTGGCATAGATTGAGACTCGACCAATATAAAATCCGCCCACCTGTGTGCTCAATTAAAATGTGTATAACCATGAAAAACTGTGGCTTTTACGTGGCAATGGTGGTAGTTCAATTTGCTTATGGTGCATCCAATATTCTGATTAAAATCGCCCTTGAGAAAGGCCTCAATCAATTTGTCTTTGTGGTTTACCGGCATATAATTGCCACGCTTTTGTTAAGCCCCCCTGCTTATGTACTTGAAAAGTAAGCTAAACTTGCAAGTTTCGATCTCTTACTATTTTTAGCTCTTATGTGTTTTCAAGCATTTCCTTCCTTTCAAGTTAGTGAACCTGCGTATAATCTTGCTCAGCCAATTGCCTGAATATAGCTTTACTCCACCGTTAATTTCAAGAGCTGATGAGAACATGGAGAACTTGTTATATTTTGGATGTAATAACGATAACTTGTTGCGCTGTATTTTGCAATCAGGATGGAACGCCCTCCACTTTCAGCTTCGGTATTTGGAAAAATATTTTTGCTTTCATCTCTAGGGACTACTATTCATCTTAATGTTTACTATGCTGGTTTAGCTTACACTTCTCCAACTGTAGCAACTGCCTTGAGCAATGTTATCCCTAGTTTGACGTTTCTTATGGCAGTTTTTCTCAGGTATATCTAGAGACTAAATGTATCTTTTTGAATCATTATCTCAATCTCAGCTTATACTTTTTTTTTTCTCCTAGTAATTGCTTTCTTCTGTCCTCAATACAGGATGGAGAAGTTGAAGATTAGAAGTGCCAGCGGGGGAGCCAAGGTATTCGGTACCCTTATTTGCATTGGTGGTTCACTTATTTTCACCTTCTGGAGAAGAGGTTTCCAATTGAAAGGGTTTGTAGACAGGCCCTTGATAAACATGTATAGCACAAATGGTTCTCAATCTCATGGAAAGGAAAGTTGGATCAAAGGTTCTGCTTTTATTCTTGTCAGTTACATTGCTTGGAGTGGATGGCTAATTCTCCAGGTTAATAGATATTCAACACCCTATGTGATTTCAAATGCTCTTATCTAGATAACATGGCTAATTCTCTTTTCGTTTCTTTCTTCTTTTTTTTTTTTTTCCCCTATTTTTGGTATTAATTTCTACCTCACAGGCAACTGTTTCCAAAGTATATCCAGCTCAATTATCGCTGAATGTTTTAATTTGTTTCTTTGCATCGCTCCAATCTTCTGTTCTTGCCCTGTTCTTTGCAAGAAATCTTCTCTTGTGGAAGCTGGAGTGGAATGTGCAGCTTTTGACTATCATCTACTGTGTAATTGTTCTTTCTAGAATTCAACTAACTCTCAAGTATTCACAAATTTTACTTAGACTCGGGGTGAGCATTGGATAGAGGTACGTGTCTGACACGTTCAAATATGTGTTAGACACAGGTGTTTGATATCAGTCCTGTAGAACAAAATGAAGAGCCCACAGTTCATGTTTACTTAAAATGAGAAAGAGAAATTGAATGCTATTAGCTTGCAATATTAATTCTTTATATGATTTGGCTAACAATGGTATTAATTTGTTATAGGGAGTTGTTCTTTCAGCACTGGTCTACTATCTACAAACATGGTGTATCAGTAACAAAGGACCGGTTTTTGCAGCAATGTTCACTCCACTGCTGGTTGTTGTGGTATCAATATTCTCTGCAATTTTTTTTGCAGAACGACTTCACTTAGGCAGGTAAGTTATGTAACAATAATTTCCTCTTC
>JBBYHM010000026.1:7831881-7846683 GCA_038381775.1 Adansonia rubrostipa
CCTAAATTTAATTCGATCTTCCTAAAAATTTGTAATTTGGCATCCTTTTATTGCAATTTTAACTTAAAATTTCTTATTTCGTCCCTCCTACGCAAGGTTTTAGAATCCACAGATGTCACTGTGGACTGCAGCACCACCCACAAGGCCCACCAGGCGCCTGTGCTACCAGAAACTTCTTAGGGAATTCAAGGGGCGTGAACCAAGAAAACAACAAGGACGCAAATATTATTGCTTTTATCTGCCATTGCCTCCAGGCAACTGCACAGTGTCACGTCTAATTCTAAATGAGTAATGACAAAAACCATTCCATACTCACATCTAATGCGTTGGGTGGAGGTTGCTTTTCTTCATAGTACAACAATTTAGACTATTACAGTCCAATTATATAATGATTTCCTCATTCGATCGATGTCTGTCCCCGTGCTCTTAAACAGAAATTTAATCATTTCCTTGATTTAATTTCCCGCATGACAGAATGAGGGATTTAATTAGTACGGAATACTATTTAATCATTTGATTTTTTTACGTGATTGATCTTCAATTATTATTTATTGTAATTATATTTATAATCATAATAAATATTACGTGACTGAAAATACGTTAGAACTATATATTGCATGGTCTTCCGGTAATGTACTTCTCAATCAATGTTGAACATTTTTAACATTTTCAATTAGATTTCAATTGGCTGGGCGGCCGTAGCTGTACCACGATCAGCACCGGAGATCATGTCGATTGATTAAAGTTGTTGGGTGCTAATGTCTTTTTTATGGTGAAATTAGTGAGTTTGAGAACCCGAAATCAGACGAGTTGGCATTGTAGAACATAAAAGAAAAAAAGATTAAAACAGTATCGGAGTTTGAATTCAAAACGTAATAAGATGCTTTAAAAGTCAAATGAATTGAGAGCGGAGAATTATTAGGGTTAGACAAATAGAATGAGCAAAGAGAAAGTCCTCAGGTTAAGAGTTTGAAAATAATCCCCGACGATCACATTTAGTTACCCCTTTAGACTCGAATTGTTAAGACAAATGTGCATTGAAAGAGATTTGCATTTGCCCCTCATGTAAAAATCCAGGTGTTGTTTTGGTAAACTTTCAATCTCCTCGTGGCTTGTCTAATACAGCTGGCTGAAATTTTCAATCTGTTTTGGCTTTGATTAGCCTCCGTAAGGGCGAAGCAATTATTTGACATTGTTTTGCATTCTGTATTTGTAGCTTGTCTTTGGTTTCTACCTCGTTCCACAGTGTAGCAGAAAACGGGAATTGAGAAACAGCAAGCTGGCTGGCTAAGTTATTTTTCTGCTAAGGCATATGAAATATGTTGATTTTTGATATATAGTAACAAAGAATAGACGTCCTAATTAAGTAATTTTTAAGGGAAATTATCTAATACATAGTTTTGGACTATTTTCTAAACTTCGTATGAATCGGAATATTATCAAATACCCATTAAAATATATTTTGAAAAATTAATAAATTAATTTAATAAAAAGTATGATACGATAATATCTGAATTCTTTATTTTTCTTATAACATCGGTGTTTGACTTATGTGTCTAATACATGCTAGAACATTGGTTTGAAACATGATCTAAAAATATATTAAAAAAACTTCAAAAAATTACTGCATTCAAGCTCATGATTAAAGCTAGGAGCAAACTTGATTAAAGAATTCTTAACAAGCACGTTTATCGAAACAGGATGTTAACGACAACAGAGACAAAATGAAAAAAACGCATTCATTTCATCAAAAAAGAAACAAACGAACTCACTGATTCTTTAGTTTCGGATTAAATAGGAAGATGTACCTTCATGATGAACCAACTCGACAATCGAACTTCACCTGTGGCTTCATCAATTCGATCTCAATTCTGGGTCTCTGATGACAAAATAATCAAGGTGAGATAGAATCTGATGGTCAAGGGCCAGTAATTAGAAGACTGAGCCAAACCTCTGAATATGATCAAGAATAAGGAGCCTTGGTCCAGGGGGTATTTTCACATCTCTTAGGGCACTGAAACACATAATGCAATTTAAAGGCCATCAGAAATATCTCTACACAGTTCATAAAATAGTAATTAGAAAGTTACATTAAGATTAAATAAAAAAGGCTCCAATTGCTTGCCTATCAGTGAGCAAAGGCAGTGTGCTATCGGTTAACAAGCCTTTCTTGAAATTCTTCTCGTAGTTCTGAAGCCCGAGACTATTTAACATGGATCTTGTTCGGGAATAGTACACATCCTGGGCAGGTGGTTGAGAAAACTTTTGCCCTAACTGAATAATCACCAAAAATAAAAAAAAGGATTTTAGATACAAAACTACGGCCAGTAGAGCATTATTTCAAAGCAGTACTCATTCGGAATATTCTACTGTGAAAAGGGACAATTTACTTGAGAAGCTCATGGATATAGAAACTTCCAATAAAAGTTGATTCCAAAATTCTATAACGTTCACAATTTTTTAGCAGTTAATAACCGGAAATGGCTCAAAATAAAATCCTGATTTCAGGGAGCATAATCATTGATCACCTGGAAAAGCCCGCCTTGAACAAGTGCAAAAAAAAGTCCAGAAGTGACTGCATTTGCAGCCTGATTTGGGCCACCCATGCCACTCACTAAAGAAAACATAGCCCCAGAACCAAAAGCCGCCACCATGCTGCAATAATAAAATATTTCCGTTAAACAACCGTGTAAGGCAGGGGCATAAAGTCAACAGTTCTTCATTAAAACAACAAGCTCGGAGCATCTATCAATCTTCAGCTTATCTAACACAGATATCCAACAATGCTCGCCATAACTAATATTGCAATCCAATCTAGAAAAGCAACGAGAAAAGAAAATACAAGTGTCTATTTGTCATCCATAAATGCACCTCCCAGTTTCTAAATTAATGGGAAAATTGGCTAGTTCCAAATGGCAAGATCTTCAAAATTCTTATCCTATTTGCTGGACAAAATAATATATAATCAGTTACTCACCTTCTAAATCTACCATTTAAAATGTCTGAAAACTTATTATCAATTAATCAACTTCTAACTAGCCACTTAAAATATTTGCAGACTTGTTTCTACTCGTCAGATGCATAGAAATTATAATAATAAAAGACCACGACCTCCACATAGCCAAACACAGCCTATTTTACTAGATTAGCAGCACATGAAAATCAAGTTGGTTCCTAAGAGGCAACAACTTTAGAGTCTCCAGGAAAATTAAAGAGGAACAGGGCTACAAATTATGACTTGATAACAAACCAGAGGGATAAATGAGACTTCATCCTTATGCAAACACTCCGTAGATAAATCTAACTCTGCTACTTTTAGACTGGAGCAAAAGAGAAAATTCCTTTCCAGGTGGCCGAATTCAGAAAAGGCCAGCATAGATATACATTATCATAACTTTTCCATGGTCTGGAAAAACCTGTTTGACCAGAACACTTGTAAAGCTAAGATTGATTTGGCTTTAAAGAAAAACATCAAGATTTTCTTTGCATCTCAAACTCACTGAGATTAAGTACACAACTGAGGACAAAAACAGGATAATCAAATACGGATATATGGTGAAAAACAATTGTACTGTATGCGTGTTAGAAACAAGTCCATTAGCTTTTTCTGTTGCATCTTATGCGGTTTTATTGAGCATATTGCAGCATATGTTAGCATATTGTATTCTGATTGAACCATAACCAGCCGCGATATCCGCTAGCTACAAAAAAAACAGAAAGAAAATCAATGAAGATAAAGAAAATTGGAATAAAAGGCTCCACCTAGATTGGACATCCTCTTTCCCTCTCAATCTTTTCATAACACAAGATATGCCAGCATTTACGCCTGTCATCACAGCAAAATTGCGAGCTTGTACCCAAGGACCTCCTGATAGAGCCTGTAATCAAAGTAAACATTCATCATACATCAATAAAACCCAATCATCCACGAATAATTAGATACTGTTTAGAAAACCCTTAGGTATTTGTAATTTGTAAGATGCAACTAATGCTTTGTAAACAACAATAAAACTCAATTAACATGCACTATGTAAAAACCTGGTCCTCCCCAAAATATCACACAATCAGCTTTATAACAAATGCATTTACAATTTTACATAGCAGAAAAATAGCAACAAATATAAAAACTGTGACTTTGGCAATCCATGTCATATTCGTAATCATGTCTAATATTACTAGCTCTAAAAAAATTTGAGAAAGAAGGATTGGGATCCTGTTGTTGAATAAGTTGCAGTAAAAACTATTAGCAAGGAATATACTTTTTGAGATATGGAAATTACAGTTCCAAAAAAATATCGAGATTGTAGATTAAGAATGAAAGTAAGAAGAAAGGAACGAGACCTGGGCTTGCTTGAGAGAGGACATGGCTTGAGGATTGAGGGAAGCCTGAGAAGGAGTTGGAAGAGAAGAGGAGACATCGTTGGTAAGGGTACCCATGAAAGCACCAATAGCAGCACCCTGAGCAGCGCTTGTGGCGGTCACCACAGCCGCCTCGACTGGCATGGACTGCTTGGCTAGCCATGCCCTGAACCCGTTCTCAACTTCCTTGAACTTGACCTGCAATTGCTCCAGAGGGTTTTGATGAGGCATCAACCCGGTACTCACTACCACCATTCCTTGCTCTTTTCCTTGCTCCATTTCGTTACAACTTCTGTATGTAAAAAATTTGCTTTTCGAGTACCCCCAAAGCAAGAAGAGGCTTTGGAAATTTTAGCATGGGTTTAGCCGCCGTCGACTGATCCACTGATACAGCAAATTTTTTGTTTTGTTTTCTATTTTGGTTGTATTCAAGAATGGGCTGTTTGCCGAAACCTTTGTCAGCCATTTTTGGGGGGTCTGTCTTCTTTAGGGTTAATGAATTGCAGCCCAAATATCAGCCTATCCCATAGCTAGACCAGAAAGCGTGTGGATTGAATATGAGCCTATCTCAAGATTATTGATTCAAAGTCTAATTTAAATTGAAAATTTTATTTTAATATTAAAAATATATTAATATTTTTATATTTTTATAATGAATTTAATAAGCATACGGTTATTTATTTGTCCCTTTGGTAGATTATCCTAAGAGCCTCTCAGTTTGATAAGTATAAATCAAATATCTTATTAATTTAAAAATATTAAATAATTATGAATCCGTCAAATATTTTATATACAATCAAAACAAGCAACGCGAAAGTGGGGTCTAATTTTTTCCTCAACGTTGCTATTAAATTTCCTTATGGCTTCCTGCAAATTGCGTATTCTATTCATAGGTCGCGGCTATTACGAATGAGACTTCATTCAGCCAACTCCAATTCTTAGAAGCAGAAATAATATTTGAAGCTAGTCTTATTTTAGCTACTAATTTATTGGTCTATTTATCAAAATTTAAATATAATTGTTAAATTTTTTTATTAATTTAAGTTTTTAAGGTAATCGATCATCCAATTTAATTTAATATCAAAACCTTAGCTAGAATCCAAACAATTACTTTTCCTTTTAATATTTCTTCACCCATTGTTCCATTAACTATCATCTTTCTTTGGCTTGCATTTTTTTAACACTCAAAGTGTACGTACAAATCCATGAATAAATCCCTTTAGCTTTCGCACATAGTTAGATCAATTCTTATTCATTTAAGTTCGGAGATTATTGATCATATTCTACATCCTAAATGATCTGAGTCATATTACTTATACTTTTTAAAAAATCTAACAACTCTTATAATTTCTCTCTTACTAAAATATAAAATTAAAATAGAATTAAATCTATACGGTTGTAAGAGTTTTATTACATTATTTAGATCCGAAGTATGAATAAAAGATAATTGATAACAAGAACTTTTACTATTAGGTTTCGATTTTTACAATGATTTTCTCAATACCATAATGCATACATCAACCATTACAGTCTTGTTAATGTTACCATCAGATTCATAAGCAAATTCGAATGAGCTTGTTAGTAATAGGAATATAGTAAAAATAATTTATTAATTACCACCATACTGATCAATCTTTTTTATATCTGGATGCAATGCGAATTTTCAATTAATGCAGATAATTAGCGAGATATAAAATTGATTAGGGTGATGCAGAATACAATCCAAGCTTCCAAAAGGAACAAATTTTGAAGTATTGAGTGAACGTCGTCTAGGCTCTAATTTTTCTTTGTGATCATGATGAGACGACGGGTCCATCTTTTTTAACTTCTTCTTCGCTTGCGGCAGCACCTGATTTTTCAGTTTCAACCCCCGTTGCCAGCGGTGCTGTGGTCTTATCCTCCGAATCCTTGGCGGCCGTGGCTTTAACGTTGTCCTCACTTGGTTTGGCGATCTCAGCAACCGTCTCTGAGGAAACTGCTTGTTCAACAACAGCGGCCTCTGGCTCGGAGGATGAGCCCTGAGCCTCCTTTTCTGGTTCAGAAACATCTATCGAAGGTTTTTCAATCTGACTCTCACCTCCATTATTGTCCTGCATTTATATATTTACACATTGGCAATGAAAAATAATGTGAATATCTTGTAAATTTTCTCAATGTGCAATTAGAAATTTAAGGTGTTTTACCTGAACTGGAGTCTCGTCAAGGATGTCGGACTCCTTGGGTCTGCTCGCACAGCCTCCCATTATAGATATAGAATTATTGGGATGATTGGGCGAGTCTTTGGAGGTGGTGGTCGGATTCTACTTCTTTCTGCTTTTGGATTCAAGGATACTATCGAGGCTACGGAATGGAAGCAACGAAGAATCAATTAATAGTTAAGAGTAGCTTCTAAATTTAGGAGATTTTTCTCGGGTTATTAGCCTGGCAAATTAGTTTTTGTGGTCTATCTATACTTGACCTTGTCAATTGGCGCATAAAATGGAGATCATGGTTTTCTCTAGCGCCTTTCAAGGGTGGGATTATGAAATGTACTTTTTATACATGGCATTATTGGCTAGTCTTAGACTTCTCCGGGAGGAGCAGATAGCTTATTTAGTTATATAGGCACAACTCAAATTAGGTTGGTCTTAAATTTATTTAAAACTCAGGATAGTTTAATTTGTATTAAATTAATCTTTGTAGTTTAAATTTATCTAATTTATATTACTATTTACATAATAAAAAAAATATTTTTTATATAAAATTAATTATAAATATAATAAAAAATATTTTTTTAATTTTTAATATTATTTCAAATAATAATATAAGTTTTCAAATTAACTCGGATTCGATCAAAATTAAATTTAAATTAGGGAAAAAATTTAGGGTGCCGAACCACCTGACATGAATCCCTGCAGTTGGTCTATTACTTATCAACACACGTACCATAAATGCAAATATATTTTGAAAGCCAAGGGGCCATTGCCCCCACTTCTTCCACCCATGGCTCTCCGTCCCTTAGTCAACTGCACCAACCACTGGTGCATTTGGTCTTAATTGTATCTTTATCTTATCGAGTCCATTTAATTGGATTTCCTTTACCAATGACTCTGCATAAATTAATTGCACATTCTTCATACCTAATTAAATCTGGTCTTAAAATATGGTAATTATTATTGATAGTCAATAAAACAAATAACTTTCGGTGGTCCCGAGTTAGCCTAGTCGACTTGGTTCTTGCTCTTTAGTTTTGCTCTCTGTTTGAATCTACGCATTTGACATTTGAAAATAGTAATTATCACAGACTACTTAAGCTTTGCGTATTTTTATTTATTATTATTTAATTTTAAGTTACATGTTTAATATAATATTAAATATTTAATTTAATTTTATTATTTTTACGTGTTATTTTATTGTAATTTGTCACGTGAAAATTTTTTTATCTTCATTTACATGTGATAAGATCAATTAAAATTATGTTTATTAAATCTTGAGTTTCATGTAATCTTATACAAGACTTTTCTCCTATTTTAAGTTGAATGATTAAAATTCTATACAGGAAAATTACCCACATAATATATAAGGAAACATCAAACATTAAATTTTGTAGGATTCGAGAGAATCCCATATTAATTTTCATGATTTTGTATAAAATGGGTTGTTTGCATATCCCAAACAAGCTTCCATGTTTGGGCTTTTTTCAATAAGCACAAACCAGACAACCCCTTTTTCTTTCCCTTTTCAACAAAGTTATAAAGACGAAAACAAGCGTATACTAATCCAAGAAATATGAATGATCATTTCTTCGGTGTGAAAACCAGACTTATTGTGTATGGAATGCGTATATCGTTACATTACAATAAAACATAATGATTAAATCAACAATCGTAAAGTTTAAACCTTCTGAGATTTACTTAACTTCTTTTCTTTGGAATGTCAAATATGAATGTATTTTGATTTGTGAGACAGCAAAATAGGGGCCTTTTGTGTTGATACGAGGTACTTTAGTTAATCGAAGTACATGGTTCAAAATTAATTAATCAGATTAATTTACTTAAAAATTAAAAATTCGTTTGATTTGATAAAAAATTTAAATCGAGATTCTTATTGAGTCAATAAAAAATTAATTTAATCTTTTCAAATATTGGCTTAAGATATTTTATTAATTTTTTTAAAATTTTTTATAAGTGATTAAATTTAAACTTTTAATTTTTTTATATTATATTAAATATTTATTTCTAATAAATATTTATTATTTATTTAATATTTAAATTTAAAAAAAAATTAATCCATTCTATCAATTAAAAAATTTCGCTGGTTTTAAGACTTTACCTCCTATCGTGCGGAGTTTTTGGATTTTCTATGATGAGATGGAATTGTAATTGAAAACAAGGCAAGGGCCCACGTAACCACCCAATTCTTTAATTGTTGGTCAAGCTTGTCATTTATTCTGGGTTTTTCCGTTTTATCAATTTCTGCGTTCACACTTTTGACTGATTCCGTTGAAGCGCATGAGGTTTTTTTACGTTAATTTTTCATTAATTATTATTTAATATAATTTTAATTATTATTTATAATTTTAATTTTGATTTAATTTTAATTATTATATATAATCTTAATATATTATTTTTATTAATTATAATTAATAAATAAATTTTTATAAATATAAATATAGTTGATAAATATATTAAAAAATAAATAAAAAATATGATAAAAACTCAAACCGCGTAAGGTTTGAGTCACAAAAACAAACAAAAATCTTTCAAAAGTTTCGTGATTGAAAATCAGAGGCTAAAACAACAGTAAATTCATTTGGTAATTGGCACTTGTACTTTGATTAGAGATAAAAAAACATGTGGTTTGTTGACAATTATAATAACTTTTATATAAATTAATACTCATCTCAATTTTTACTCACTCGGCTAAAGAGACTTATTATAAGGACAGAAGAGCGTTTGGAGTTTTTTTTTTTTTTAAATGAAGTTGTAGTTTGAAAATAATAAATTAAATTTTAAATTTATCAAATATTATTTTAATTATATAAATGAATAAACTAAATTTTAAATTTTAACGTAAGAGATAGTTTTTCAAAACATATTAACTAAAGCCTATCTATATATATAATTATATTATTGATAAAAGTTTTAAAATCAATATTCATATAATTTATTGATAAAATATTATATTTTTCATTTTAATAATAAAAATTAAATTTTAATTATTTTAATTATTTAAAAAAAATTAAATCCAACATCAATCTTCATTTAGCTAAAAGTCGTAGGGCGTAGTGTCTAAAAAAAAGGAAAAAGAATCACTATATTAAAGAATTAAGGAAAAGAGAAACTCATGTTTTGAGAATAAAAAGTTGCAGAGAGAGAAAATGAAACAACGCAGTGGATCAAGGGAAGTTGAAGGTAAGGTTCGTTGCACTTTCATTAGTTGCCCAGTATGCAGGCATTGTCTACATGTCAAGACCTTATTCGATAGCTTACACAATGCTCCACTCACGTTGGACTTGACACAAAAAAAAAAAAAGACAAAAGAAGAAACTGACAACCACGAGGAAAAGGAAAAGGCAGTATTTCTGCTTTGGTTTGGCTTTGGATGAAAACATGGGCATAATGCTGTAGATCTTCCGTACTTAAATTAATAAATATTTTAAAATAATATTAAAGAGAAAGAGATATTAGAGTTTGAGTGCTTTTTTTTTTTCTTTTTTAAAATATCTCATCTTCACTTTTAATTCATCTATAAATATCTGACCATAAATAACATTAATTGTATGTGAGTTTATAAAATGTAAATCAAATGAGAGTAGCATTTAAAATTGTTGGGCTAATGTAACTAAAATGTTTAAAGCTCTTAGATAATAAATTTAAGTCATAATTTAAATTTTTTTACTTGAATTATATTTAAATAAATTCGAAAGTTCTTAATATTATTTAAAAATATTATATTTAAATTTAAATAAAAATAAAATTTTATTTAATAAATAATAATTTAAATCAGTAAACTTAACCAAAAGAAAAAAAATGCAATTCCATCGAATGTCAAGCGGAGGTTCAAAGTGGGTCCGATCCGAGATGAAACGCGTGGCGGTACATTTATTGATATTGAAAATGAGAAGAGTAGAAAAATGGCCATACGAATATGTTGTTGACAACTTTCGAAGCACTTTCCTATTATTATTGTACAGTATCCTAGGATGTTGACATCCTCCTTACCCTTTAAATTCTGAAGCAAAACCCTGCCAAATACTAATTTGTTCCTCTTTCAATCGTTCTCTTCCTGTTTCGACGATTTTTGAGGCTATCTCTTTGTTTATTCTTTTTTGGGTTATTAAGAAAAATCTCTCAAACAATCTTTCTTCTTTTTTTTTTTGGTTTTAGCAACTATTTAGCATGGCTGTTATGACATTGAATTCACTCCCAATTGGGTTCCGATTCCGACCAACGGACGAGGAGCTGATCGATTTTTACTTGAGGTCTAAGATAAACGGGGACCGAAACGATGAGGTTGGAGTCATTCGTGAAATCGATGTTTGCAAATGCGAGCCCTGGGATTTGCCTAACTTTTCCGCTATAACGATGCGTGACCCGGAGTGGTTTTTCTTTTGCCCACTTGACCGGAAGTACCCAAACGGCAACAGGCTCAACAGGGCTACCGTGGCTGGTTACTGGAAGGCCACGGGTAAGGATCGCAAGATTAAGTCTGGATCCACCTTGATCGGCATGAAGAAAACTCTGGTTTTTTACAACGGCAGGGCTCCCAGGGGAAAGCGAACCAATTGGGTTATGCATGAGTACCGTACTACCCTCGATGAGCTTGACGGCACCAAGCCCGGACAGGTTTCCTCCTTTTTCTTGCTCTTTTTTTGCTTCGAATTTCAGTCTGTTTTTAGTTGACACTGTTATTGTGATCATGGAGAATAAGGTCAATTTTGCAGTATCCCTAGGGGAAATTGGTTGACATCATGAGTTCCTTGATACGGTTTTTGTATATGATCGTTGGTTCTGTTTGCATCAATTTCTGTTTTTGATTCGTTTGATGGTTCTGTTTTTGTAGACAATTACTAGGGTTTACATATATGATTGGTGGTTAAATTGTGCTAATGTGTACAAGCAGTTGCTTGATTTACATATATTGATTGTTGGATGATAGTTTTTCTCATATTCATTGTTTTCATTTCGCCTGCAGAATGCGTTTGTAATTTGTCGTCTATTCAAGAAACAAGACGAGACTATTGAAGATATTAACGGTGATGAAGTCGATCCTGCTGTATCATCTCCTACTGAAGAAATGCAGTCAGAATTAGAAGTGCCTCAAGACTCTCCTGCTGTTGAAGGGGAAGCTGAAAAAGTTTCCGATACCAGTGAAACTTGTCTGGTGGGTTTGCCCGATGAAGTGATTTCTAATGCTGTTGCGCCCATATTAGATTGCAACAACGATGACTCTAAAGCTTATGATGTTGAGGGCCAAGTGGCAGAAATAGCACCTGCAGAGGTGAGAAAAAGGAAACTGGACTTGAATTTAGATTTTGCAATCATGGCTGTAGCACTTATGTTGTTCAATTTCAGGATCCACTTGAAGAGGCTTTGAATCTTTTCTATGATCCAATGGAGGAGCCACTATTTTCTCCATTGCACAAACAGATTGAAGCAGAGCAGGCACCTTGGATGTTTGATCATGTTGGAGACAGTTATAATGGGGTGATGTTTGAGTCTGGCACAAATGAAAATGGTGCCTTTATTTCTAACTTCTTGGATTCTATCCTAAAAAATTCGGATGACTACGACTACAGTGATGACTCTGGTAGTCCGAAGAATTCAACTATGGAATGTGAGACCCCTAAGGCTATGACTAAGGATGGTGCACCATGCAGTGAATCAGATGCTGAAGTGGCCCAAGTGCTAGTGAGTAGAAGCTAGCTACTTACATATTGTTTATTATATACTCTCGCTATTTTTCCCATTGAACTTCGTAGTGTGTCAAGATTAATTCAAACCTTTTCTTTTCTTTGTTTTTTCCCTTTTCCTAAAAACAAGAATTTTCCTTTGGAACAGCTTGGTACAGACATTGCCAACGGAGGGGCTCCTTTAGGGACTGCACAAGATTGTACAATACCAATTTGCTTGCAGGACGCTAACTTTTCTAGCGGAGGGTCATTCTATAATGTGCTAAATAATAATGGAGAATTGAGCAATCATATGAATACAACTTGTTATGTTGATAATGCCGACACTGGAATCAGGGCTAGGTCTCGCCCTTGTCGAAGTCAACCAGACACTGAGAACTCCATGATACAGGGTACTGCACCAAGAAGACTACGTCTTCAGGTTCACCTAGGTCACTGTGGCGATGCAATAAATAACTGGAATAGTGAAGAGAAAGAAGATGACTCAAAATCAGTTGTTACAAAGGTGAGAAGTTTGTTACTGATGCTAGTTTAAAACCACTGCCAAATCCAGATATGTATTGGACTTTATTAAGTTGTCTTTGCAGGAGATTAAAGCAGCAGAAATGGATATCACTGTTGGCTATGACGCTGCTCATGGCACCATGGATGAACCCCATGAAATATCCCTTTCTCAGTTGAGCGAAAACAATGGTTTGGGGTCAAAGAGCATTGTTTCTGTTCGTGAAGAGACTTCATCTCGGTGGGCAAAGAACTTTTCAGCTCGTTGCTCGTACAAGCCATTGGCTGTTATTTTTCGGGTAGCTGCGGTGTTGATCTTGTTCGTAGTTTTGATTAGCACATCAAATGTCTTGTAATTTGATGATATGCTTATTCGTTGTGTATAGTTCATTCGTTTTAATTTTGAGGCTCTCTTCTAGTTAAGACTGCGATAATTGATTTTGAGTGTTATCATTTATGTATATGAATCTATTTAGTTATTGTAATATACAAGAAAAATTATTTTTAATTACCAAATCTTCAAATTTTTTGTGCCATAAGTATAAACGCTAACACTTAGGTTTTTAATATATCTGCTCATGGTTGAATAATCTGTTCGGCCCGACAAACTTGGTTTATATTAGATGGAGTTCGAATAAATTTTTTGACTTCGAGTTGATCCAACCTTGATAACTAAAAATAATTTTTAATATTATTTTAAATAATGATAGGAATTTTCGAGCTAGCTCAATAAACAATGGGAAATTAGCACCTAGCAATAATAATTTGATATTGGCTTTTATCGTAAGCCCTCCCTAAGAGAGGGAAATGGCCGAAGAGATGATGTACAATGCCAATGAAAAATGAGGGAAGTGGGAAGGCCTCAACCCTGAAATATTGCCTCTCAAACTTGTCAGAATCCTAGCTGAGCAGAGGGTGGCAACCGCCTCCTTGGTCTGCATGTCCTGGTTGGCCTGTGTCTTTAGGTCCAACCTGCTCCTAGAGAGCTGCTGACGCCGGCTTGCCGCTACCTTGCAGTGGAATATGTTTTAAGTCCTCTGTCAGCAAGGGAAACTTCCACCGCCTCTCTGGTGCTGCCTATTATTTTTATCATCTTCTTACTATTTTCGTGGTCTAATAATATTGATGAATAAACTTGATTCACTTGAGATATCCAAATGTTAATACACGACTCCCTCGAAGAAATCAAAGTTGTCCAAGGAAATTGGCCAAGTACAAATCTATGCACCTTGTTTGCTCAGGTTTTATGGCGATTTCTTCAAGGAAATTGTCTAAAATTTGATTAAAGAAAAATGAAATGACAATCTAGCCACCCAATAGATGGTAAGCTAGCTCAACTACAACAGCTAACATGTTGATGCTAGTTCCATTCCAAGAACTCATTGACAGAATGCGAGAGCGCAAGATAAAGCCATTTAGGGATCAACTAAGTGGTAAGCTCCATGATAGCACTAACAATGTCCCCACTGTGAGTCTTGAGAGCTTTGACAGCCTTGCTCCTCGACACCCCAGCCTGCGTCATGACCAAGTCAATGTCCCGAGGCTCTACCCCCGTCTCATCAATCTCTTCCTCATCCTCATCAGCTGGTGCTCCAGCAGCTGCATCGGAGGTGTCCGGTTTTGCCATCACAGATCCCATGTCTGGCATCCTGAACTGCTGGGCAGCTTGAGTCTGTAGCTGAGAGCTCAAATCCTCTATCTTAGCCTCGCCAAAAATGACATAAGTCTCAGCATTTGGACTCTTGAAGACATCAGGTTTTGAGATGAAAAACAGTATCTGAATCGCAATAGAAAATATAGGTTATATTTAACATTCATCAGGTAGCTCAACTACTTGAAAATGATAACCAAAGAATTCATACGTTTTTGGTTCTCTTTATGGTGACCCTGCTTACACCTGTAACAGGTTTCATGCCCAGCTTTAACATCGCTTTGCGACTCTTCTTCTCACTTCTGCTTTGCTTTGAACTTCCATTAGCACCTGCCACTAATATCTATGTTAGTCGGACTTGAGTATGTACCCAACATGGATATACTTGAATTTTTTT
>JBBYHM010000026.1:7846783-7866672 GCA_038381775.1 Adansonia rubrostipa
CCAAGAAATCAGCTCCAGAAAGGTTCAACGGTGATAAAATGATTAATAATATGAGTTTCTAAAAGTTACACTCTTTACCATCATTCGCACTTGATCTGAGGAGACAATAAAATTGTCTGCACCAAGCAGATTCAGAGCTTCCTCTTTCTTAGATGTGCTTGTGCTAAAACCTGTTGCAATGCAACCTGAAAGCTGCCCCAAACTTCAGGGCCATGTGACCGAGACCAGCAAGACCAATCACTCCGAAAGATTTGGTAGGTTGATTCAGCAAATATGCCACTGAAGTCGAAGGATAGCCGACTGGTATTAAGCAATACCTGTTGACTCAATACAAGAACTAAAACCTTCAACTGGAGTACTGTTGGATAAAGCCTTTGGAGCATTGAAGAACAAGTAAACACAATCAAACCAAAGGATAGCTAACTCCAAGCAGATTTGGATCAAAATGTTTCAAATCTTCAAGCCTAGTATTTGTTCGTTGTATATTTAATGCAACT
Source organism: Adansonia rubrostipa (assembly GCA_038381775.1). Classification (NCBI taxonomy): domain Eukaryota; kingdom Viridiplantae; phylum Streptophyta; class Magnoliopsida; order Malvales; family Malvaceae; genus Adansonia; species Adansonia rubrostipa. The sequence goes on from JBBYHM010000026.1 coordinate 7,847,281, forward strand.
GTTAGATTGAAAAGAGGGTCTCAATTAAACTAAATTCACCCATAAGATTGCCTGTTGATTGCTCTTCAATCCTGAGAGAAATGTCAACCATTTCCAATGAGTGATGCTTCAAGTTGTGCAGCTCCAGATTGAAGCACAGGCATAAGAATCAAGCAGTATCCTGAGTTTCCCTTTTGTAGTGTGCTGATGTTTCATCTTTCATGTGATCAAACCCCTAAGAACTACTTATTTTAAAATATCCCAACATAAGAAAGGACAATAACAATTGTAGCGATTACATCATCAGTAAAGGACCATGATCAGTTTTATTTAATTTTTGCTTCTTTCCTTCTCCGGGACGCTTTTTTCTGTACAAAAGCACAAATTCAATTCAGTTTTTCAAGAATAGAATCAGTACTTATGATTTGAAACTATGCAACGCTTGACGAAAAACAACTCAAAATCAAAATAATAAAATTCATATTCTGAATTAAATTCTCTACGTTTTAGGGTTTAAAGAAAAGTTCCAGTCATGTATGGATATCTGTTACATCTACAAAAGTAATAAAGCCAAAACAAATTACAGCAGTGGAAAAGTGAACAGCTCAGTGCTAAGCACTAAGCACAAACTCTGCAGAGGCCATTACACGCGGTCTTTTATTAGCAGATAATCATCGACTTGATATGTCTCAGACAATTTTATGCAAAGGTGATGAGAGTTTAGGCATTTAGTGTTTACTGCCTTTTGCACTACTTATTAAGCTTCAAAAGTGGGGGCATCATATTCTTGATGTATTCTCCTAGAAGTGGCGGAGATTTATCCACCACCAATATAAAATGCAACCATTCTATTTGTTGATTTATGTTTAAGCAAGAGCTTAACCATGAAAAGCTTTGGTTTATATGCCGCAATGGTGCTGCTTCAATTGTCATATGGTGCAGCAGTTATCCTCGTTAAAATTGCCTTTGCTAGGGGCCTCAATCAATTTGTCTTCGTAGCCTACCCGCATATAATCGCTATGTATTTATTAGGCCCCTTTGCTTATATACTCGAAAGGTGAGATATCCGTTCCTTGCAATGTTTTCATTGAGTTATGAGTTTATTAATTTCTGCTGTCATTTTCCCTTGGAGAGTGATGTTTGCCTTACTATAGCATAGATTCGTTAGTGTATTAATTTGCCACGGCATCCGACGAGATCATTAACTCTTTATGCATGCTGTATTTCGAAAGCAGGGACCGGCGCCCTCCACTTGCATATGCAGTGTTTGCAAAAATCGTTTTGCTTTCATCACTAGGAACCACCATTTACTTTAAAGTTTTCTATCTCGGTTTAACGTATACATCTCCAACCATGGCGTCGGCCTTGAACAACGCTATCCCTAGTTTGACATTTCTCGTTGCAGTTCTTCTCAGGTAATCTTCCTTGGATCAGTAGTTCTTTTACCACATACGTGCAAGATCCCGCTTTTTAGCTTTATGTCCATAGTTCAACTTCAGCATGTGCTTTTCATTTTCCATTTCAGGATGGAAAAGGTGAAGATCAGAAGCGGCAGTGGTCAAGCAAAAGTGCTGGGAACAATTACCTCCATTGTTGGGTCACTTGTTTTTTCCTTCTGGAAAGGAGGGTATCATTTAAAAGGCTTTGTAGAAGGGCCTCTGATAAACATCTATGGCACCAACAACCTGGGTTCTGTGGGGGAATCGAGGCATGGAAAAGAAAACTGGCTCAAGGGCTCTTGTCTTATTCTCACTAGCACCGTTGCCTGGAGTGGATGGCTGGTTCTCCAGCTTAGCAAGATAGATGGTTGGGTTCCAGGATAACAATTCAATATGTATAACTAGAACTTCTGAACTGTTTTTTCGTTTTTGGTATACAGGGAGCAATATCCAAAGTTTACCCAGCTCAACTATCATTGAACGCTTTGATTTGTTTCATTGGATCATTGCAATCATCTTTGCTTGCGCTGTTCTTTGCTAGAAACCCTCTTTTATGGAAACTGGAGTGGAATATGCAGCTTTTAACCGTTATCTACTGTGTAATTATTCTTTTCTTTATATCTGATTCAGAACTGAAATGAACTTGGATCACCTTACTCCTAATTGATCCTGAACTAAGCATCTTTAACAATTTCTACTCAAAGAAAAAAAAATTCACAATTGAATAGCTAAAGTTTATTTCATTCAAGTAAGTTAACCCTAAAGCTGTTACATAAAATACTAATACGACTCAATTGACCTATACCAAATATTCATGTGTCAGGTCAATATTATGTTAACATTTGAAAAATGTTTAACTTGATAACTTGACATATGATGACTTAGTAGCAGTTAACTAATAGTGTTTTATGTAACAGAGTCACTCCATTGAGGTAATCTGCTGAAATTTTTTTAGATACCAAATCATTGAAAGATGTGTAGTTCAAAGATCAATGTACATATTAACTTGAAAAAAGAAAAAAAAAACATGCTGGAAACAAGCCATGTTTTTTTGCATGAATTTGCTGATAGTGTTTAGCATTTGTTAACAGGGAGCGGTGGTCACAGCGTTATCCAACTGCCTACAAACATGGTGTATTAGCAAGAAAGGACCCGTTTTTGCATCAACCTTCACTCCACTGAACGTAGTCATTGTAGCAATATTTTCTGCAATTGCTTTTGCACAGAGACTTCACTTGGGAAGGTAATAATTACTAACGTTGACAACGATAACTTCGTTTGTTCCAGGGAGAATTAATTCGAAACAATTTGATTCAGGAATTTTTTTTTTTTTTTGGGTGTGTGTGTGTAAATTTAATGTTTTCTTGAACGTTAATCTCTAAATGTAGTTGGCAACTTTTTTTAAGCCTGGTTGGGGGATGTCTCATCATTGTGGGACTCCACATTGTACTTTGGGGCAAGAGGGCAGACAATTTTGTGACTGCCATTCCAAAGGATAAAAATGACTTGGAAAGTGGTAGAATGCTGGAGATTTCTGAGAATGATCGACCAACAACCAGCGATAAATCCATTCCATTGCAAGTGAAGTGAAATGATGACGGAAATTAGATTTTGCTGCTTGCCAAAATAACCAGTTGCTTTAAAATGCTACCATGAATGGCTTATGATAATTGTGGCGTAAACAATAATGTGAAATATACTCAGAACGTGAAAATTATATATAAAAATATTGGTTTTCAAGGAAACAAAAAGACCTAAGAAATTTCGAAAAGTTTCATCTTTTTCACTTATTTCAACTTAATTATTGATCTAGTTGCATAGAACACAAGATCAACTCTAATCTAAGGCATTCTTTCATAGAAGTAAATGCCCACCATCCAACTAAGAATAATGCTAATCATGGTACATGTGCTATAATATGTGGATTTATCAAAGCCTGGATAAATTCGTTTTTGCTTCCATGATGTCATTTCAGGGTGTTCTCGATGTCAATCACAAAGCGATACTTAACATCCCTCTTTATCAGCCTCTCAAGAGCTTCGTTTGCGTATTGAATGGGAATTACCTCTATCTGTGGGTAAATTTTATGAGCAGCACAAAAGTCTATCATTTCTTGGGTCACTTTTGTACCCCCTGTTATGCTTCCTGAGACTGTTCTCATACCTGCCAAAGGGTCGGTTCCAGCGCTTATTTTACAATCATCAAGTGAACATAAAATGCAACAAAATTACTGTTAAATACCTATATTAAGGCTTGCAGGACTGAATTTGACTTCGCTTGGGAAACCAACGAGGACATAAACACCAGCAACCTTCAGGAGTGACATGTAGGGATCAAACGGATGATCACCGGATGCAGTGTCAACTATAAAGTCCAATGATTTTGACAGGCTCTGCACTCAAAACATCAGCTCCAGATAGGAAAGAGACTCAAATGATTACTATAATGAGCATCTAAGATGCTAATACTCTTTTTAATTCTTTACCTTCATCTGTTCTTGATCGGAGGAGACAACGAATCTGTCTGCACCGAGCAGATTCAGAGATTCTTCTTTCTTAGATATGCTTGTGCTTAAAACTGTTACATGCAACCCAAAAGCCTTCCCAAACTTTACTGCCATGTGACCAAGACCGCCGAGCCCAATCACCCCTAAAGACTTGCCAGGTTGGTTCATGCCGTGGCGCAGCATTGGCGTATAAACAGTGATTCCAGCACAAAGCAAAGGTGCTGCTGAAGCCAAAGGATAGTTGCTTGGTATTCTGAAGCAGTACCTGTTGATTCACCACCAAATTAACACTTAAAGGGAAAGAAATAACCTCTTCGTAGGAAATTAAAAAGGAAATAAAGGGAAAGAAAACAAGAACTGCAGCCAGATATAGAGTTATGCATCATGAAATGCTTGCCTTTCGTGGACAACAATATAGTTAGAATATCCTCCTTTTGTGACTGTTCCATCCTCGTCAATACCATTAAAAGTGAGAACCGTCCCTTTTACACAATGAACTTCGACACCTTCATTGCAATACGCACAATCTCTGCATGAGTTGACATAAGTTCCCACTCCAACATGATCACCAACTTTGAAGCGCTGAACATTGGAACCGACCTCCTTCACAATACCAGCAATCTCGTGACTGTAATGGAAGCGATTATAATAGCCACATCAGCTTAAGATTAAGTTTAGGAACCATTCATAATTTACAATCAAAAAATCATACCCGGGCACCAACGGATACATTGAATTACCGATCATATTCCTAGACCAAATGACATCGGCAAAACAAATGCCACAATGAGTAATTTTTATGGAAACATCATCACCTTGAAGAGGCCTGAATACAGTTTACAAGACAAAAAGAAAAACAAAGTGATCAAAGCAATGCAACTGAAAGATCATGAAGTTATATGTGAAAATTACTAGCTAAACAGACAACACATTAGTAAGGCCAAGAACATGAACTTGGACTAAGGTTTAATAATTTTTAATAATCAAATGAATGAACTTCTACAAGAAACAATCCTTATATTGCTATGTTCTGTCAAAATGGAAATAACTTAAAATATGTCAATTAAAAGGGGGAAAAAAATCGATCCAACGCACCTACGACTGAATTTGTAGGGTGATAGCAGTCCAGATGGATCTGTGGCAGCCCACCCAAGGCAATCCTCGGTTTTATTCTGAGAATCCATGGTCAACTAACCCACAACAGAGCAATGCAGAGTAAGCTTTCTTAATGTAAATAGAATTTTTTTTTTATATATATATAAAAAAGTACAGCATATATAGTGTTTATCAACATCTCAGAATTCAGTTCGCTTGACAAGGTAAAAAGAAAAGATTCAGCACAGCAGACGGACAAAATTTCAGGAAAAAAAAAATTCAGGTTTTATTTGTGATAATCAGAAAGTTTTAAGCTATGTAGGGAGATTCTTCGTTGTTACTCTAAAAAGTACAAGTTTCAAAGAAATGCTGGTTCCTCGGTTCTGGTTGATTTCCCAGAACTGTTATAATCTTAAAAAGCCCCACATACTGACATATGAATGAAACCAACGCATATGAAGTAAGGAACAAGAAGAAAAGGTTACCTTAGAGTAATCCGTGATACAAAGAGACAAACTTCTTCTCAGTTTTATCTGTACTATGTTTCCCTTATCTCCAAAAATTTAGCCCTCGTAAAACCTCCGACTATCCTTTCACCCACGTCTATCTCCAACCTCCAACGTCCCCATCCCCCTAATGTAGGGACCAGAGTTTTTTTATTTTATTTTACTTATACGCATTAGATGTCGTTACCTCATCAGGTAAGACCTATTTTATTATACACAATAATGTTAAAATATTATTTATATATTTTTATTAAATAATAATTTTAACTAAATTATGATTTAGTTGACTAAAACTTTTCATCAGCTTCTCTCATCCAGGAGGTACGAAATTCGAAATTTTTTTTTTTTGAACCGAGAAATTTGACAATTACCTTGAACATAGATTACAATCTCAATTAAAATCTTTAATATGAATATTTTATGTACCAACAAAAAAAAAAGTTCACTTATATAATGTATATTTTTATTTTTTTATAAAATTAATGTTTTAATAAAATTAATTATTAAATTTAATAATATAATTATATATATTAGATCTTAAAGATTTAAATAGATTCAATATCTTTATTAGATGGATTAATAATATTATTTTTATATATATTTAATAATCAAAAGTTTTTTATATTGAACATTTAAAACTTGACATATATGTCTAAATTAATAAAATAAATTATGATGATCGAATTAAATAAATATAAATAATATAAAAAATTATAAATAAATGTAAAACTAAATTTTATATTTATACGAGTAGATATTTCTTAAATATTATATAATATATATAAATAATATAAAATATTATAAAAATATAAAATTAAACTCGAGTATTATATAATATATATAAAATTATTAATTTATAATCAAGAAAATAATAGTACAAATTAATTTTTAAAAATAATTATAAATTAATTAAATTAAATTATGATATTATGACGAAAATTCTAATTAAATTTGTCATCAGTCACAAATTTTGAGTATGATTTTAAATCAAATCAAATGAGCAACTAGTCTTTGCTATTTGGCAGTTATGTAATAAATTTATTGGTCATTTTCATTTAAAATGCACACAGCCACACACGCATTCACTGACATCAAAACTTTGTTTCAATTTGTAATAACTTGGGAGTTGGAATGCGAATCTGTAACGTCATCTCTTACGAATGCAGGAACGGAAGTTTTTATTTTTGCGTTTTCTTTTTTTAATTCTGTTTAAGTATAATCAACTGTTGAAAATTTTGTAAGATATAGAGTAAAATTCCTTCCATTATTTTTTATTTATCATTTAATATAATTATAATTATTATTTATAAATTATAAATAGATTGTATATATAAAAATAATATTGATAAATATATTAAAAAATAATAAAGAAAAAAATAATGGATGTAAATTCAACTTTTATATAATGTATTATTTTCTCATGGACTAAGGGTTTATTTTGATCTTATTGTATAAGATCTAATATAATTTTAATCACTATTTATAAGTGTAATACTTAAAATTCATAAGTAATTTTTATACATATAAATATTAATGAATATATTAAAAAGCATTGAGCAAAAAATAATGAATTAAAACTCACCTGTTAAAGATTTTGCTTTTTTCTCATGTACTAAATATCCATTTGTTTTGTATCCTATAAGAGATGTATACTTTTAGTGGGCTTTGCTTGCTATAGATTTAAGGCTTTCTTTGGATTCCACCACGCCTCCAGCGCAATGTAATCCTAAGGCATTTTATAGGAGGCAAATCCACCCAAACGTGCTGCATCCTCGATGGGAGTTTCCACGGGACTAGAGCTTTAGGGATCTAGTGAGAAACTACACCCTTAGTAAAAGGGGTAAATCCTCTTTTATCTTATCCACTATTTTATATATTTTTAATTTATTTTTAAATATATATAATTTTAATAATTTTAATTATTATTTAATATAAGTATAAATATAACTTTTAATTATTATTTAACATAAAATATATTTTTAATTTGTATTTTATTATAAATATAATTTTAATAATTTTTTAATATAAATATAATTTTAATAATTTTTAATTATTATTCAACAAAAATATAATTTTAGTTATATTTTATTATTTAATATAAATATAAAATTTAATTATTTATTATATACGTATAAACATGTTAATATAATATCATTAATAATCATTTTGTATTTTTATCTTATTGTTACTACTGCGATTGAGTCTAAACATATATATCAACACTGTCTTTAATCTTATTGTTACAGTACTTCATCTCACTGCTATAATAATTAATCTCATTAAAACCAAACAGACCACCCAATCGAATAAATTCTAAAGCAATTCACTCCTATTTGGGGGGATTGCCTCCCTTACAGTTTCCATTTGGCGACCCCATTTTTTATATTTTTGTGAATTTTTATGTAATTTTTTTACTTTGTGTCTTCATATTTTATTTATATTTTTATCATAATTAAATTCAAGGTATTATATATTCATATAAATTTTAATATATTGCTAATCCGATTTATATAGATTTTTACACGTTTATATATTCGTATTATATTTATTTTTTTATATTATTTCATGTTTTAATTGTTTTTCCTCTTCTATTCATGTCATATAACTATATTTTTTTCAAAATTATCAAGTAATGACACTATTCAATAATTTCTAACTTCGTGTTACGTCTTGACAAATTTGTGTTGCTTTTAAAGATGTTAATGATTTATTTTTTTATAGATTTTGACACATTTATCTATTTGTATTATTTTCATGTTATTTTTAAATAATATTATGTTTTAATTATTCTTTATATGTTCATATTATATTATCATGTTATGTTCAAAATTATTAGGTTTAATTTATAATATTTAAATAATTTTTAATTTTACATCACATGTCATCATGATTATATTACTTTTCTATGTTATAATCATAATGAAGGTATTGTATATATTTATATAAATTTTGATAAGCTAATAATAAATTTTATTTAAATTTTGATATATTTATTTATGTATATCGTGCTATGATTTATATTTATATTATAATATATTAAGATATATAAAGTTATATATTTTTTAAAAGAATTATTTATAAAAAAATTTACTTTTATGATGACACAAATAAAAAATTATAAAAAAATAATAATAAATTATAAATATTACTATTATTAAATATTTTTATAAAATATTAAAACAAATTATCTCAAATGAAATCGGACTAACATTTTAATAATAATTAGTATTATTATTATTATTATTATTATTTAACGAATCTTTATAAGAAGAAGCTAGAAGCTGGGAGTATTCCCTGAAGAAAATTAGTTGCATTATTTGTCGTATCTTTTCGGCAAAGTTGCAATTTGACGAAGGATGGTTTTCCTCAATTTTCACTCCACCTTCTCTTTTTCAACCTTTGAAAATCAAACCAATCTTACTTTCCTCTCACAACTCAGAACAAGTAGCCACTTTGCTTTGCTCTTGATTGAGCTTACTTCGTAATTCGTATTGAGGTAGTTGTTTGATGTCGACTCAAAATGATTTTGCGAGTCTATTCACTTGTAGCTGTTTTCCAAATCATTTTATCTATTTTCCAACTTGTTAAAATTTCTTTGATACGATAATAAGGGTTCATTTAGATTATATTAATGATATATATGTATTTGAATAACGAAACAATAATTTTGGTAAGTAAAGTTAATTTGATATGTGATCGAAAAGTTAATGTTAGATCACCGTTGTTAGTAAGATTAATTTTAATAATATAAAAATAACGATAATGGTAAAATTAATTTTTATAGTAATGAGATTAAAATTAATTATGAGATATGTTGTAAATGTAGCAGTGACGGTGAGATGAAAATAAAAATAACCATTAACAAAATTAATATAAAAATATATTGATAAATTATTTTATATATTTTAATAATATTTAAAATTATAATACATATTTTCACATATTTATTTAAATATTTTAACTAATTATTATATAATTATATAAAATTATTTATTATATTAAATATAAATCTATATTTTAAATAATTAATTTTTTAAATTAAAGAATTATTTAAAAATACAAAAAAGGGTAACGTTACCCCTTGGAGCATTTGACGTCGTTTAGTACATTAAATTCCCTGCATGAAAAATGTGGAGAAATCCAAATACACCCCAGCGCACTGCTCTCTGCATCCTTCCTGCCCCATGGGTTTCTCTCTAAACTTCTAGGCCTTCAAACAAACTAATTAATTAAAAGGAAAAACCGTTGTTGCAATCGAAAAAAAGTGCATTTAAAATTGTAGTGACAAAAAATATATATACTATTCAAGATATGTAAATACTTAATGTTTTTGTGATAAAAATACATATATAAAATAATAAAAATTTAAAAATACATTAAACAAAAAGCACAATTAAAATAATAAGACAAGATACTCTCTAACATTTTTTTTTTTGAAGTGAGATACTCTCTTATATTAAACAAATAATGGGGATGTCTCGTTTATTTATTATTATTATCCCATAATTTTGGATGTTTTTCAAGAATGATGTCTTCATAGGGGGAATAATTGTAAGAAATTATTGAAATGGTAATTTACTCATTTAATGATGTTATTAAAATTGCATGACAGACAATGATGTCGTGTAAGGCCAAGAGACACATAAAAGATTTTAGTCATGTAGTGTGCAAAAGCAAAGGAAAATAAAATTGAAAATGTTTGGACTTGTAATACGACGTTGGGAAAAAAAAATATGCACATGCTAGATTAAAAAAAATAATTAAAGGATTTGTTACCATAATTCATTTAATATTTAATCAACTACTAATAATAATAAAAAACAATGGTTCTCTCCCCATTTCTCGAGACAAATAGGGGAAATTGTACAATTTGGTAAAAAACTGAATAAAATTGTATTCATATCAACACTTAAAAAAAATCAAATTAAATTATAAATAAATAAGATTTTTGATAACTCATTCAGTGGTGAAATCAGTTGAACATAATTTTTTTGAATATTAAATAAATAATTTTAATATTAAATGAGTGTTAAATTTAATACATAGATGATAAAAATATGTTTTTAATTAAATAGTATAATTTTAAGAAACCGTAATTTAAATTTTTTTAATACAATAATTTTTTTAAAAAATAAAAATAAGTTTTAAATTAATTTTTTTATTTTACCAAATTTTTATTTATCTTTTAACAATCAATATATTTTTCATCTCTTTGAAAAATCTCCAATTTTATGATGTGTACCAAATTGAATAGGCCATTGATTTTCATCTCAAATATCATTATAAAATAAAAATTTTCTTGGGATGAGATAAAAGATGATAAAAAAATTTTCTCTATCTTAAATTAACTGTATTGAAATGAATGTCGTCTATAATTTAATAGTATTAAAAAAATTATTTTTAAAATTTTTTAAAGATATAATATCATAGAATGATAATTTTAACATAAATTTTTATTTTAAAATTTTTATAGATAATTTTTAAATTTTTTAAAATAATTAATAATTATTTTTATTTTTAAAAAATTTTTATAATATATTCTGATTAATTGATGTAATTCGATTTTTTAAAATTGATTAATGTTTTAGGATGAAGATGCTTAAAAAAAAAAAGGAATTTATTCCCTGTTAAGTGGAAACCCAAAAGGCATTAACAATTTTAAGGAAAAAAAAATCAGTTCACAAAAAAAAATGAAAAAAAAAATTAAGTGGAAATCCAAAAAAAAAAAAAAAAAAGTAGCGTTCCACTTGCATTTGCCATGAGCCCATCCCGCAGTATCCACCTCACGTGTCACCTGTCTTTACTTTATTTATTTATTTATTTATTTTTCGTTCCCTTCGGATTGAAGAAAAAGAGGCCACTTTCTACAAGCTTCACCCAATTATTCTAGAATTCCCTTTTCACTCTTTAGCATTTCGTCTGAACTTCCCCACTTTCATCTCTAATTCATTTCCACTCAATCTCAGGTTTGCTCGTTTCTTTTTAAATTGCTTTTATTATTGTTCTTTTTTTTGCTTTTCGATCCTTCTGCTATCTTGGCCCTCGCGTTTTCTGGTTTATTCAGGTAAACTTGTTGTCCTTTCAGTTCCGATTATGGAATTATCAGTTGTGAGTTGCGATTCTGCTTTTGATTTTTTTTTTATCTGGGCGTTGAGTCATTTGGCCGTTCAATTTCTGGTAGCAACTCAAGAGCATGTGAAAAATTTTATCGTGTAAAAGTTCTTGTGTGTAAGAGTAGCTATTGAAACCATTTTTGTTCATTGCAGTTGGTTTGAGTATTGCTTTCCAAGTTGATCTGCTTGAATTGAAAAACTTATTTGTGGATTTGGACGATCAAGGTCTTTATTTACTAGGACCAGTAACTTATTGTGACTGGAACTAACCAGTTAGATCTGTAACTAGATGGTTTCTGAGTTAAGAACTGCTTTGGAGCTTAGTTAAAACGCCAACTTCTGAATATAACCCAATTCTCAGTTTCCTAGATTATATGTTTAACTTCTAGAAGGAAAAAAAAATGTTAACAAATGGGCTTAGGCACTGTTAGATGCTTTTGCTCGGCTTATGACTATGTAGCATTAACTATCTAGATTTGTTTGCTCACCTACTTGTCTTCGCTCAAGATGTCATATAAACAATTATGATCTGTTTGTGAAGTTTTAAGAAGTGTTTGTTTTCCGGAATACCAAATTTTTTTGGTCTTGCATGACACTTGTGCACTCATTTCTGGAATAATCGAGGGCCGATGATATTATTCAATTGTGTTATCTGGTTGTGTTCTATTATTAGGTCAATCTAAAGTATGGCAGACACAGAAGACATTCAGCCTCTCGTTGTTGATAACGGTACTGGAATGGTTAAGGTGAGAACAATCTGATATTTATTTTTTGGTGCCTGTGTTTTCCACTTTAAGTCTGTGAAGATTTAATAGCCCATATTTACTTCCTTAAACAGGCTGGATTTGCTGGAGATGATGCTCCTAGGGCTGTCTTCCCTAGTATTGTTGGACGGCCTAGGCACACAGGTGTCATGGTGGGGATGGGGCAGAAAGATGCCTATGTGGGGGATGAGGCTCAGTCTAAGAGAGGTATTCTCACATTGAAATACCCTATCGAACATGGTATTGTTAGCAACTGGGATGACATGGAAAAGATCTGGCATCACACTTTCTACAATGAGCTTCGTGTTGCTCCTGAAGAACATCCTGTGCTTCTTACTGAAGCACCTCTCAATCCTAAGGCCAACAGGGAGAAAATGACGCAGATAATGTTTGAAACATTTAATGTTCCTGCCATGTATGTTGCAATCCAGGCAGTTCTATCTCTTTACGCTAGTGGGCGTACTACAGGTTCGTATTAGTATGATGACTCACTTGAGACAACATGATTCTCCTCAAGGTTTGATTCCTAATTTGTTGATAATGCTGTTATTTCCAGGTATTGTGCTGGATTCTGGGGATGGAGTCAGTCACACGGTTCCGATCTATGAAGGTTATGCACTTCCCCATGCCATCCTCAGGCTTGACCTTGCTGGACGAGATTTAACAGATGCTTTGATGAAGATCCTGACAGAGAGGGGTTACTCATTCACCACTACTGCTGAACGAGAAATTGTACGTGATATCAAGGAAAAACTTGCGTACGTGGCACTCGACTTTGAGCAGGAGCTTGAAACTGCAAAAAGTAGCTCATCGATTGAGAAAAGTTATGAGCTACCTGATGGTCAGGTAATAACCATTGGAGCAGAGCGTTTCCGTTGTCCTGAGATCTTATTTCAACCATCACTTATTGGAATGGAAGCTCCTGGAATTCACGAGACCACCTATAACTCTATCATGAAATGTGATGTTGATATTAGAAAGGACTTGTATGGTAACATAGTGCTTAGCGGTGGATCCACCATGTTTCCTGGTATTGCTGATCGAATGAGCAAGGAAATCACAGCTCTTGCACCAAGTAGCATGAAGATTAAGGTGGTAGCACCCCCAGAGAGAAAATACAGTGTCTGGATTGGTGGTTCTATTTTAGCTTCTCTTAGTACATTTCAGCAGGTATGGATTATGTTTATTATATTGCTTTAACAAGTTTGTTTTACCTCTAATTTTTTTTTTCCTCTAGTGTACGAGAAAATTGATTTTTTTTCTTTGAATAATGTGGAAGGCTGAAGAGTTGACGTTGACAAAAGAGTATCACATAGCACTGTTAAATAAAGAAAGAAACCAAAAGAAAGACTTGATTGAAACTTAAAAGCCTTTGCTAGAAAGACCAGATTTTAATAAAAGAATGAATTCGGTGGAATTGCTTAATTTGCTTTGCATCTAACGTTGAATGCTTCTGATGATATTGCTGTTTCCATGGATGAAATTCTGCTTATTTATACTTGGATTGGTTATTCAGAGATCAGACAGTGTTACTCTTTTCTTTAACTCTAAATTTGTATTTTGTTTGCATTGAATGTAGATGTGGATATCAAAGGCAGAGTATGACGAATCAGGGCCTGCCATTGTCCACAGGAAGTGCTTCTAGATATGGTCTTTTGCTGTTTCCTTCTGCATTTTGTGGTGTTGGAGTTTCTGATTTGGTGATGGTCGGTTTGGCTTGGTTTTCGTTTGTTTGAATTTTTTTTTTTTTTTTTAATTTCCATCCATTATGAATGTATGAGACATACTTAGTTGATAAGTATGATTATATGCTAGATTGTTTTGTAGTGTTAACAGATAATTATTCTATTTTATAATGATAGCAATGTTGCTTGGGCTTAACAATGAGATGTGATGCAACGCTTTTTTTTATTCCTGGTAAAAGCATTTTAGTTTTAAGCACGCCAAAAAGTATAATGCTAGAAAAAGCTTGTGGCTTCTAGTATAAATCATTAGGCTTTGAGTGGCCGATGCTTTTAGAATGTTGGTTACAATTGCGAAGTTGGATCAGTGTCTACTTCCCTGCTCTTATCGACGTCAGCTTTTTCTATTTGGTCCCAAGAGGTTTAGAAGTACGTTTGTTGCCATTGATGATTGTTTGCCGCAATAGTAAAAAGGTTTATTTTTGTCTTAGAAGGCTCAACTAGGAATATGCTCTGCAGTTAAGATCAGAGAGAAATGCGAAGCAGATGGAATTGGTAGTTCAGCTGTTAGCGCGTGAAGTTCAACTGTCTTCCAACATAAAAAGAAGCTTTATTGTTGGAAGTTGAATACGAGGGGCAGAGGCACTGCTTCGGAAAAAAAAAAAAAAACGAGAGAATCTGCTGAATGGTCGAGGAGTGTTCTTGTGTTATCTGAACTTTTTGTGTTTTTAAAATGCACATGTTTGATAATTGTGTCCTACACTTGTTTAAATATGGTATAAAAAATATTTGCTAATTATATAAAAAAAAGTAAGAATTAAAACATGTTCATGTTAGATAGCTGCACTAACAATAATCCAAATCCAAGATCTGAATAATATAAGTGGAGGAATCTGTCTGTATTGACCCGCGTCCAGATAAGATGGAGGGGGCAATACGTCAGGCACTTGCTATCACTAGAAGACCCTAGGCTGAATACTGGATCATTTACCGTGGAGGCAACGAGCAGCCGCTTCACCATGTCTGATATGTTACAGTACCTATTCAACAGAAACCGTTTTAATTTTCGCAAATCTCTATGTCTCTCCAGGTCACTTTTTTACTATTAAAATTCAGTTTCTTTTATCTCAATCAACCATGATTCTGGCTAATATACGACATGGTTGACATGCTTTGAAGTCCTCGAATTAGTAATAAAGGTTTTGAATATGTTAAATACAGAGGCATACCAAAAGCCAGTTTTGCATATAAACGCTACGAAGAAGAGCAATCAAAGCTGCTACTGTCCCTGCTCGGACATCGCCGGTCGGGAACCATTGTCAACCCATCGGTGGGTAGTTTCTTCCGATGATGGAGACGGAGGAAGACAACTACAGCGGCAGGTGGGACAAGAGGAGTTGGAAGTCAACCACTGCTGGATACATTGTTCGTGAAATCCATGCTCACACTTTGCCAACACTTGAATTCCCTCTCCCTCCACGAATCCCGACAAGCAAATCGCACATTCAGGTTCAGCCTCTGCTCCTGCCAGCTTCATCCCCGTTGAGTAAACCAGCGTTGGTGCCGCAACCATGAGTGCCGTGGCCGCGTCCGGGACAGGCTTTCTCTGCTGATCAAGTTCCTGTTGGGTGAGGGGAAGGTGGTTGTTGTTGTTGTTGCGGGAATGGCTTGGGCGGTGGGCGCCACGTAGGAAGCAGCTGATGGCAGCCTTAAGAGCCAGGGAGCATATTAGAGCACAGAAGAGAATGATTAAGACCATGGCAGCATTAGCTTCAAAGTCATTCGAGTTGGAGTAAGGCCGCCACCTGCAAGTTTGGGGGTTACATGTAGAGGTTGAAGTGGAAGACATCTGTGGTTCCCCGGAAGAAAGCGATGAAGACATGTGGATGAGATTTTGAGCGGTTGCTGCTGGCGGTGGTCGCATTCAGCTCAGTTTTCCTTTTATATATATAATATTTTTTCTGTCTGCAATGTTCGGGGGTTTTACAGGGTTATGACTTCAGAAAGAAAGAGGTGAATGTTTTATAGGCATATTTTAGCACCCATCCGTCATCAAGGAATGCATTACGACCATAAGTGCACTTGAGGTTTAACAATTCCTTGTCATTAAATGCTGTTAACCCAGTTGGTCCTTTTTTCACCTTGTAACACATATCACCAACAATTAAAAAACATTTAAGAATTGTAGGTGATATGTTTTCTTATAAAAGCATTTTAAAAAACATTTGCTTTTGCTCCTTAAAAGAAAAAAAAAACCTTTATTTTATATTTTTTTCAAGTGTTTTTCAGAATATATAATTTTTTTACAAATAAATTAATAAAAAAATTATAAATATTAAAATTTAAAATTTAAAATTATTTAATATGAATTGAATATGTAAATTATATAAATTAAATTTTAAATTTTTTAATGTCCTTTTTCCATGAATTAATCACATTAACTGTTCCCGAGCTTTTTCGATTCTTCATCACCTAAAGTAGGCAATAATCATTGTTACGCAAACTTTGTCATTATGCTAGGTACCGGAAACTTTCTCTGAAAAATTAAATAATGCCCGGCGGCCCCTTCTCTGCTTTCTTTAATATTTTTCTTAAGACCACATGCTACACCCTTTGCTTTCTTGCTTTTTTTTCTATTCATAAAATGTGAATCAAACTCATATTTGAATAAAATTAAAATATTAATCTAAGTTGTTATTTTCATTTGAATATGTAGCATTAATGTTATGTGGCTATGGGCTTCATATTTTAATCCACGTATTTGGTTTTTCGATAGGCCTTGACGAAAGGTCACAATCTAACATCCGAATCAGAGATAAGAAGCTTGAACTGTTTATAATGTCAATAGTAATAGTCTAAAATGAAACGTAAATGCTTGTCCTTTGCTAAATTAAAAAAAAAGGGGGGGGTCGTCGCTAGGATTTACCAAATGGTTTGATGCCACTTCTTAATGGCTCGTTGACAAGCTCACGACAATGTTCGAATGCAGTTGTGAGGTAAAATAAAAAAATGCTGTTAGGATAAGTTTACATCGCCTTTTACACAGGGTAGACCCCAGGAAAGGCTTATAAGCTTTCAGAAAAGAGTAATGACAAGGTATGTTGATAAGGTTTTCAAACCCAAAGTGAACAAAGATGCTGATTGGTGTTTTTTTTATTGTCGTATTAGCGGACAGTGGGAGGCGTTTCAAAGGATTTCAAAGAGACGTGACTAATACGTGCACAAATTTAAAATTTATAGATTGATATTATTTTTATATTATAATTATTTATTTAATATATTTAAAATTTATATTATAAACATTTTAATATAGTTATTTATATTATATTTTAATTATTTTTTATTTTATGCAATCGGACTCGTGATAACCTAATTTTCGCTGTAGTGTTTCAATAGACAGATGGAGTTATGATTTTGTGGGCATGGGGGGTGGGAGAGAGAGAGAGAGAGAGAGAGAGAGAGAGAGAGGGCAATAAGCTAAGGCCCACATGAGTAAATGAACATGAACATGGCATGGCATTATTGCAGGACGCTGCCATTTACACGATTACAAGCCACAGATGACAGTGTGGACTGCAGCACCCACCCATCCGGCCCACCAGCGCCAGTTTTATTAGAATTTTTTTTTTCTGAAATTAAGTTGTCAGGTCCCGAATCAAGTTAGATTTTGATCCCCAACCCGTGATACATGCTTGTAAGTTATAACATTAAACAAGTAATTAAAAACAGGAGAACAACGTCAAGGGTGCATTGCCTATTTGCCTTTGCCTCCAGGCAACTGCACAGTGTCACATCTAATTGTAACGAGTAATGACAAATCCTTTTTCCCACCTCCATCCTCACATCTAATGCGTTTGGGTGGAAGTTGCTTTCTTCAGACCACAATAATTTCAGACGATTTAGTCATTTTCCTTAATTTCCCAATGCGTACGTCTAGTTGATCTTGATAAAGCTTTTATCCACTAAATATAGCAAAAGAAAAGAATAAATAGTGCCCACTGGAGTATATCCCATCGTCGGCCAGTAATTTACTTCTGAACTAATTACCGACTAGTTCTCTCAGGATACCGTCGAACATGGCATAAGACGATTCTGCTGAAAGTCTGCACCAGACAGAAGCCTTGAAGCCTTTAAACAGTTTATCGGCTGCTCCAGGGACTCAAATTTCTAATACGGTTAATCATATATTGAAAGCGCTCAAGCAGCTGGCCAATATTTCATTGATTGCAAAACGAAAAGAACTTTTGCATATGTATACTTTCTTTTTCGTATTGGGATTCGATTTGGAATTGTAGATCATAAGCTTTATATGAAGTCGGACGATAAAGCTAAAAACGCAAGAAATTGAAGCAGCTATACAACGTTAATCATTTTTGTGACCTTCGTCCAATTTTACTCCGCTATAAGATGATGCAAAGCAGAGTACTGGGTATAACCGGATCAATGTTAACACATCGCGTCCAATCACGAGCAACGTTTATATACAAAATCTAAGATAACGTAAATAATATTTTTAGAGAAAGATAATTAACAAAACAAATCAACATATATAGAAGCATAAACATAACTTGAATCGCATATAAAGATGGATTTGGTGGATTTGTGAGTTTAAAAATTTAAGAACCTTTTCATTGTCATTGAGTCGATGTTTCATTGGTATTATAATTTTTTTACAAGGTTACGTATTTAAAACGTTACAATGATAATCAAGAATTATATTTATTGAATTAAATTATATCAATCAAATAACTTAGGCTGAATCCGTCACTCTTGTCAAAGAAAAGTGAGGGGGAATGAAAATGATAAATCCGATTAAAATAATGACGACTTTTGAAAAACTCTGGTTGCACCAAATAATAAATACAAAAAAATAAAAATTAAATTAAAAATAAACTTAGCCAAAAAAATCCAAACATAAGAATGAGGGGGCAATCAAGTGGAAAGAATAAAGAAAGTAACATTAATCAGAAAAAAAAATATAAAAAAAAAAAGAAATTTTGACACATGATGAGACATAAATTTAAGATTTTAAAATTTTAAGATCTTATCTTTACCGTTGCGGTATATATCATCTTAATTAATATAAAACTAAGATATATTTTATTGTGTTTACTCGTTTAGTTAATACTAAGGCAGAGATGCACTTAGAGGACATAATACATGCAAAGAAAATTTTTATACGTGATTTAGAGCTTAATTTTGTTTTACATTCTATTTTTTAATTTTATTCTAAAAAAAAATCTATATATATAATTTAAAATTTAATTTAATTTAAACTTTAAATATCGAAATTTACAAATTCTTTCTT
>JBBYHM010000026.1:7873930-7893156 GCA_038381775.1 Adansonia rubrostipa
TATATGGGTTACGTTACACTTTGCTTTTAGGTCTTGATTTTTGATATTTGATATTGAAACTTGATGCTTGAGTTTATTCTATTGAGATTTCATTGAGTAATTTGATTGAGAAAACTTGTTATACACATATATGCATTTTATGTTGCAGGCCCTTCGAGCTGTGTCACACAATTACCCAGACTTAATGTTAGGATGCTGGGGACAAATTTCTGCCATTGTTCATAAATTTCTGAGAGAAGGTAATGCTGACGTTCCAACGAAGACCTGGAAGGAACAAGCTGGAAATACTGTTGTATTTGTTGGGGAAAAAATTGTTACAGCTGCTATAAAGGTAAGATATTGCCAACGGCTTTCCTCTTTAGTTTTTTAATTTTGTCTTATTTATGTTTGTGACAATAGTCTTTGTGACCAAGTGAAATTTCAGATGAAATCCTTTTGAATGTACTTTATAGGCATTATTATCATTTTTATTGTGGTTCCTTTGGATTTCGGTGGTTTTGAGAAACCCATCCAATGCATTGAAGACATGGAAGGCTTGCAGATTGTTCTTGTCGGAGTTATTAGATATATTAGATCTTAAAGAAGTTATTGTAGTTGATACGATATTTTGAGCTACCTATGTAATGGACGAAGATGCCCTTTCTCCATGTGGTAGTTGTGTTTGCTAGTTTCCATTTCTGATTTAAGTTCTTTTTTTCTCCTTGTTAGACTTGGCCATTATTCGTAACTTTTGATGTTTACCAATGATTTTATTTTTCAGGTTTTGGATGAATGCCTTCGTGCAATATCTTGTTTTAGAGGAACTGAGGATCTTTCGGATGAAAAATTTTTTGATTCCCCATTTACTTCTGATTGCATAAGGACGAAGAAAGTATCATCAGCTCCATCATATGGAGCCCAGAGTCTGGAAGATACTAAAGAAGAAATAAATACATGTCCATCCGGAATTCAGCAGTGGGCAGAGACAATTGACAACCTCATGCCTCTCATTCTCTGGCATACTTCTCCAATGGTTAGATTCTTCTTCCTCCTGTCTTCTGATCGCCTGGGCAACTGACATGCAGCAGATTAAGGCTTATTCAAGCTGACTTGATTGACTTTCCCTTTTGTTTTTTTACTATTTCTTTTATTATTGTTATCATCATCGTCATTTTGCTTTTGTTCTTCTATTGCAATTAGAGGTGGATGCATGCAATTCTTTTTGCCTTAACCTTGTCTTTTTGTTTTTTCTCTGAATATCTATTTCTGGGCCAATTGTGTTATGGTGTAAATGATCCCTAACTTTGAGTGGCTAAAAAAAATGAAATAACTAAATACTTTGATTTTGAATGGAAACACATTTGACCATCAAAATTCTGAACTCGCTGGCAACTCTTGGAGAAGCTTAAAAAATTCTGATTTAATATGGATGACCATTGGTGCTTTATATAAGAGCAATGTTTTAACTGGTGAATTTTAACTGTTTAAGCACCGGAAACTCATTTTGAGAGCTACATATTTTAGGATTAATGCATTATTAAAAAAATCTTTGTTACCTGTCATAGATTAAATTTCCTATTTTTTAATGATGCTAAACTATCTGGTAAAGCCATCCTAATTGTGAATTCATTTTGGCCTCATTTGATGCCTTGCAGACACAGAAGAACTTATGTTATTACTTTTTATTTCATATGGTTATCTATTTGGTTGAACAAATTGATGTCGACGCCATGGATAAAATTTACTGCATGCTGCAGTTGTTGGCATTAAGTATTTGTCCTTGGAACATTTTCAACGAAGAATATCAAGGAGTTAGATGAAACTTGGGGTTTTGCTTTTTACATTGTGATTATTATCTCATTCATTGAAGGTGGTAACTACACTTAGCAAGATTCAAGTATTCTATATTACCTGTATATGATATTGAACTGCTTGTGTTCTTTGGAAGGTGAGAACTGCATCAGTAACTTGCTTTGCTGGAATCACTTCCTCTGTATTCTTCACTCTCACGAAGGAAAAGCAGGACTTTGTTGTTTCATCTTTAGTAAGTCCTGATATAGCATTATTTCAAACCTGAATTTTTGTTCCCTTCCCCTTATTTTGGCGATCTTACATGTATTCACTCCATTTTCTTATGATTATGTTTGCCAAAAAAAAAAATTGTAGATCAGTGCTGCTAAGCATGATAAGGTTCCTTCGGTTAGATCAGCTGCTTGTAGAGCCATTGGTGTTGTCTCATGTTTCCAAAAAACTTCTGAGAGGTAATTCTGCAATGTTGTTATGATCTAAGTTTTTACGATAATTTAATTGGTTGTATGTGCAAAAATCATGAACATAAAGTTTACAGAAAGCCTAAACTATTTAGTGCAGGGATCCTTGGCAAGTTTATCCATGCTGTTGAGATTAACACTCGTGATCCCGTGGTCTCGGTAATTTTTATATTCTCCTTGAGTTAGACATTAGGGAGTGTTTATATATCTCGTATATAACATGCAAATATCACTTATGAATACTTTTGCAGGTGCGAATACCAGCCTCTTGGGCTTTGGCAAACATATGTGATTCTCTCCGTCACTTTGTTGATGATTTTCCTTTAAAACCGTCAATGGGTAGCTTTCTGGCTTGATGGAATTATTTTTGAATTTGCTATATCTGATGCTAATGTTTTCAAGTATCTAATTACCCCTTTCTTGAAACTGTTATAGATCCAGAAACAAACTTCCATTTAGTGGAGTTATTAATTGAGTGTGCTCTGCGTTTAACCAAGGATGGGGACAAGGTATATAAGTTTGTAGGCATTTTATAACCTTTTATGGATTCATGGGAGATTAATGTGAAAGATTGCTTGTTATTGTCTGTAAGATAGGAATTTGGTGCACACTTTTGCCTTTATGTTGTGTATGCCTGGGATATAGTTACAACGTGTTGTGTCTGTTTCAGCAATACATTTAAGTGTATTAGTTATTTCCCTTGTTAGAATATATCCATTTGTATGAGTTTCTTGCTTTAGCTCTGTACCTGCTAGAAGTTCAATGGGTAATGTATGTTCGAATTACTTCATATGAGAAAGAGAAGGGAGAAGACAGGAAGGGCATTGGTATCTCTCTTTTTTACCAATTTAGAAAATATATAGGGTACTTTGACTGAACTACTTATATTTATTCAGTTGTGGAGTTAATTTTCTGTTGCTTTTACATCATCTCCTAGTTTTATCTTAATCCATTTATGTGAATACTAATTTGTTGCATGTGAGAATTTGTTGTCATTAAACTTGAATCTATAGCTTTTAGGCTCAGCTATATGAATATTTCTTCCCTAGTCGTCCAAGAACAAATGAAATGTCATCAAGGTTTGTCTTGATAGTTTCCTAGAGTATCTATTTCATCGGAGTATCCATTTAACTGTTTACATCTATTTTTATCATATTTCGTGGTTTATGTCTAGTTTTTGGCCTTTTCCCTGCTGGCAAACCACAAAACCTGCTGGTCTATTTATTTGCATATATTTTTCCATATTTGATCTTGGCGTCATGGGTGCTCAGATGTTAGAGTTTACTTGGTTTTGTTCGTTACAAGTTGAAGTTCAGCCAAGTAATATTTTATAAACCTTTTGTATTCAAGAAGAGATTGTATCTATCATCCCAGTACATCAATTAGAAACTATTTTAGCTTTTATTTCTCTATATTTTTGTTTCTATTAGGTCAAATCAAATGCTGTAAGAGCTCTGGGAAATCTTGCAAGATTTGTCAGATATACAAATTCATCATGTGTGCATAAAAAGCCAGTGGGAAACGCAGGATTTTCTTCTACTTGCGACCATTTTACTATGTTGCCTGCAAGAAGTGATCTGAATGCTTTTGATGGAGGTGCGATAAATTCATCCTGCCCAGCATCATTGAAGGATTTGCATTGGCTAGAGAAGATGGTGCAAGCGTTTATTTCTTGTGTTACGACTGGAAATGTCAAGGTACTATCCTGCATTGTGGTTGTTCTGGAAAACATGAACCTCAAACAGTGCAAGCATATAATCTTTTTGCATGTTAATTCAGATATGCTTTGTGGTTGATTCTGACTTTACATTTACTAGGTTCAATGGAATGTTTGTCACGCGCTGAGCAACATGTTTTTGAATAAAACAATACAACTGCAGGATATGGATTGGTATGATGATGCTAAACTCTTCATGCTCTTATTCTTGCAAATACTGCCCAATAGGTTTGCCTGCTCTTGTTTAATTCAGTTTGATGCATACTGTTGTTAGCAATAATCATAAACCCATCAAAATAATAGGTTGGATAAATTATTGATAAGCAATTTGCTCTGACATTGTTTGGGCAAGTGGACGTCTCTCTGGCCTCAGTCTTCATTATCATGGGAATAGTCAATCCTACATTTAAAAACCTGCTTTCAAGTTTGGTAAGAGGAGGAAGTCGCAGAATTCTTGTCTTTGTTTTCAGCTAGTAACTTTATGAGCTCCTCTCTTGGAAGCTTCGCGGCAAGGGCCCACCATCTGACTTAGATATTTTATCATAAGAAGGTTTAAATACAAAATGAGTTTAATATTAAACATTTTCCTGGGTAGGAAGCATACCAAAAAACGGGAAAGCATTTGTGCAATAAAACCATAGAAAATTAACCGTGAAAAAGACCATGGGGAGCTCCTCAATTGTGAATATATACTGGCATAAGTCATAAATCACACAATCCTCAACTTTTGTTGCCTCTAAACTTAAAATATATGATTACTATCCTTTAAGAAATATGTCATTGTTTCTGTTGGTTTTATCAGTAGGAAGACTTTGCTGCTCATATAGCTGAAGTTAAAATTTGAATATCCTCTGCAATATTTGAATTCTAGTTACTAGATCATTTCCGATTACACATGTTTTATTTATATGAGCAACTTGTTTTCCTTCTACAATTTGTGATGCCTAATTGAGATATATATGTAAGTATGCATGTACACAAATTTGGCAGGGCTCCATCTGTTTTTAGCATTCTTCTATTACTTCTACGTGATTCTTCAAATTTCAAGATCAGGATACAAGCTGCTGCGGCATTGGCTGTGCCTGCATCGGCACTTGGTGAGTAGTAGTATATTACTATATTATCATGGTTACACGGCAGTTGTGTTTTTGTTTTCCCTTGAAATTACTGATGCCTCCTTCAATCTTTATTTATGGCTAAACTTAGACTTTTTAACTGGTATTAGTTGTGACAATAGTTTACATGCTTCTTTTCAATGTAAAGCTATTTACTCTTGGTTTGAGATTATCATATTGTTTGACGGTTCAAAGCTGGTTTTTGACATTGCTTACTTTGATGCAGATTATGGCGAATCTTTCCCAGACATCGTCCAAGGTCTGGAGCATGTAGTGGAGAATCTAGGTTCAGACCCAATTTCAGCGTCTTCAAGTTTCAAATATAGGATTGCACTTGAGAAGCAGGTTATTTTATGGATATGAAGAAGTCTGTTGAAAT
Source organism: Adansonia rubrostipa (assembly GCA_038381775.1). Lineage (NCBI taxonomy): Eukaryota > Viridiplantae > Streptophyta > Magnoliopsida > Malvales > Malvaceae > Adansonia > Adansonia rubrostipa. The sequence goes on from JBBYHM010000026.1 coordinate 7,879,391, forward strand.
GATATAACACAGTTTAAGAATCTTGCAATGTCTACATTTATCGATATTTATGATCTAATCCAGGTCAATTGCATTCAATTAAGAGAAGCAATTTGCATTGCCACAATAATTCCTGTGAATCTGAAATGAATTCGTTCATTTGTTACTAATTATTTTCATAAAAGAGTTTTTGCAGTGGTCTTAGTTGATTAAGACAAGGTCATGTCTGGAGCATTAATTGGATTTTCTTTTCTGTTGCAGTTAACTTCAACCTTGTTGCATGTTCTTAGCCTTGCTTCAGCCACTGATCACAAACCGCTGAAAGATTTTCTTGTCAAAGTAAGCTTTAACCAACCTCATTTGATAATGAATTCAATGAACCTTTGTATGAATTTATGTTAGTCATATAGTTTTTGTTTGTTACCGTTGATGATTTCTCACTTTCAAAATAAAAAAGACTGCCTTTTGCTTGGAGTGACTAATTTCTAAGACTTAAAAACCAAGCACCTAAAACTTAGCAACTTGAAGCTTTGGCCTAAAAGCTTTCTGTTAGATAGTAGCTATTAAGCGCTATGAGTATATGTTTGCTTACAAATTTTGGATGTTATCTGATGCACCCAATTGTCACTTCCTACTTTGAAGTAATGTCTGCTAATATAAGCGATCCTTTTCAAGTGATACATGCTAATATAAGTGATCCTTGGCATAGGGGACCATATCATATCCCATAACTGGAACCTTATAGTTGAGGAATCCTTTCTATTCTTGGATATGTGGTCCCACAGGTCCCATGTAGGACCCATTGCTATCATGGATGGCCAATATTTGGGCATCTTTATGTAATAAACTGCCAATAATAATGCTTCTTCAAAATCAGCTACTGTTATCTTATTCTCGTGTGGCTTATTCTCTTCTCGTGTGATAGAAAGCATCTTTTCTGGAGGAATGGTTTAAGATGCTATACTCATCACTAGGGGAGACGAGTGCGCAGTCTGAGATTGTTGAAAGTGATTCTGTTGGCAATCAAAAGAAAGAGATGATATCCAAAGCTCTACAATCCGTAATTGAAGTTTATGAAGGCTTGAACCAGCACATGATTTGTCAGAAATTCAAGAAACTTGACAGTAGCATATCCTGATGGTTTCATAATCATGTATTTTCATTCTGCTTGGCCGGCTGTGGCTAATTTTATATATAGGGTAATTTTGGTTTTGGTCACGTGGGAGACTCTTTTTAGTAGATGGCGATTCACCCTTGAAAAACCAGTTCATTGGAGTGGGAACACCCTTTCCCATCCAATGATTGAACAAAGAGAGTGGTGGAGTAACCGAACCATCCCCTGTGCAGGAAGGCCCCCCCATGGTGGTGAGGAGAGTTTGGTGCAGAACTTGAAGTCGTACAGAACTAGTTCTGCTGCTAGAAATTCAATGCGAAGTAGATGAATGGGGACTCCTTTTGTGCATAACTTGTGATAATTTTGGTTGTATTTCAAAGCTGTGTGCAGCATGCAATGGGACTGGGATTCAATAATTTAAATGCATTCACATATGAATTACAATTTAATACTCTGCGACAGATTTTTGTTGTAACATAATTTAGTAGTGTAATCAAAGGGTCTCTGATTAGACTTTTTTTGAGCTACGCAGTAATTTAAACTTTTATGCGTCATTCAGTCTTGTCCTTGTATAATGCCCTGAATTGAAATACGGTGAAAATCAAAGTCAGTGTGCTTGTATTGAACTGCAGTGTATTGCGTTGTATGTGGGGCCTTCATGTGAATAAATTTTGCATTGCATTCAATACAATACAACAAATGCAACTATTGCCGGCAATGGCTAAACGTAAATGAGGCCGTTTAGGATCATATTCACGGCAATAAAAAGCTATTCGCGTTGTTCAGAAAAAAGATCTCAGAATTGTTATTCTCCCTTGTCTTTAATTAGATGGTAAGCTAATTTTCCTCTTTTGTTTTTAAAAGTTGAGAACGTTCAAGTAATTAGAAGTTTCATTTTTTGTTTTTGGGGGTATAAGTATTTTGGAGGCAATTATTAGAATTATAAGCAAGCAATGAATAACTCGATTTATGGTTGATTGGCAACGGCGATGAGGAAAATTTACTAATGGCACTGGCAGACATCTGTTCATTCGAAGTAGTGAGTTTTTGTTGTTTGGATCACGGGAAGTGATTGGATTGGTTGTGCTTCCCCTGGGTGCCGTGTGGGGAGTGTGCTTGAGTTGAGAGACAAAAAAAATGACGAAAAATTAAAAATTGTAATCAGTCAAAGCATCAATGCCGTCTTGCCGACCGGCAAGGGCGTTGAACCTTCGAAAAAAGACAAATTATTAGCATTATGTAGAGCCATGAAAAATGACAGATAGCACACTGAGTCGCGTCTCTTTGGACTTAAAAAAGTCAGTGTGGTTACCAACTTGCTTTGATTTTTCCCTTCCACTTAAAGCTAATACTTTTGCTGTTTTTTTTTTTTTTTTTAAATGAATATTTTCAGCCAGGATATGATACGTTGAGCAGTATTTGATTTTACGAGCACTATTGCATTGCATGCAAAATGATTGTTATAATCGCCCCCGTTCTAAAGCCAAGAGGCCAAACGCGTGCCACATCATCAAATCTTAAAAGATAAATGATCATATATTTTTAATCACTTATACATTTGAATCCTTTCTAATTTATGTCATTTTTTTTATTTAATTATTTTAAATTTAGATCATTTTAATTTACAATAATTTAGGTTTGATATTTAGATTATTTAAATTTGAATCATTTTAAATTTAATTTATTAAAATTTAAAATTAAATTAAATTAAATTAAAATAAATTATTTGATCAAGTCGAATTTTATTATCAATTTATTTAAAAATAAGAAATTATATTCAAAAAAATGGATTATAGTGTTCTTTAAAAAAGTGAAATAATTGTTAGAAACCATTTACATATTTGTAGATAATGTAAAAGCTTGTGCTTATGAAAAAATTAAAGCCTTAAGAAGCAACCTTAGATATTAAGAGTTTTATCAAGTAATTAATTTTAGAACTTAATATTAATTGCTACAAAAAAAATTATATTCAAGAATTTTATTTGAAATTTTAATTACAAATTATAAAATATAATGAAATATAATAAAAATGTTTATAGAAAATAAAAACATTATAATAAATTATTATAAATTAAATTAGTTAAGTATACTTAATATTTTTAAATGTTAAATATAATGTTAAATTAAATTAATAAAATTTCATAAAAATAAATATGTAACTTTCAAAGCATTGACATACATGATTTTGCTTAATTTTTAAAATAAATTATAATTAATTTAAGTTCATATCATTTTATTTTTACATTAATTTTTGTTTTGAATCATTTAAGTCCAATCTTTTAAAATTCGAATTTGAATAATTTTAAGTATTGATCAATTTAAATATAATTTTTTTAAAATTTTAATCATTTTAGATACAAAATTTTTTATTTTCAAACTATTTTAGATATTACTTTGAATTCCACTACCTATACTTGCTTTTGGTTTCCCTTACCATCCTAGTATTTGTCAAAAAAAAAAAAAAAAGAAAGTATAGAAGAAAAGGGCATGCATGATTGCATATCGTGTATGATCAAGATGGGGTCTCGTTGAAAAGTTGGAACAAATCCCATACCCCACTTTCCCAAAGATATATATATATATATATATATATATAATCAAAAAGGCTTTTCATATTATATTATATATGTTTAAAGTTTGAAGTTGGAACCTAAAAAGCAGGAAAAAATTATGAATGGCAATGAAGATGTGAAAGAAATGGAAAATGGATTGGATGGGAGACAAATGAGGCTGTTCACTCTGCTGTGAATTCTCAACTTCTTCCGCTTCCCCCTTTTGTCTTTTCTTAAAGACCAAATCCACGCTCTCTTGGATCTCTCAATTCTCTCCGTCATGTCCTTAAATTCACTCCATTTTTGGTTTCAAACATCCATCCCCCTCCAACCCCCACCCCTGCAAAAAAAAAAAAAGATTTTGAAAAACAAAAAAAAATAAAATAAAACCCACCAAGGGTCGTACGTAAAACACATGTTTTCCAATCCTCTACTTCTTTTTTAGTAGTGTAGCATCATTTGTTCTTTTTCAAATTATAACAACAGTCACCTGATACAGTAATGGCGGTTATCTTATGCTTTCCTCTTTCATGGTACCCTGTTATTTTAACCTTCTTTATGCAACAATGGTCCTCTTCTTAGTTCTTAATTTATTTTCCTTTTTCTTTTGTTTTTTTTCGATTTATTTATGTGTTTATATGTATGTTTAAACAATGTTCCATGTACCCTTTTTACAGATACCATCATATTTGGAGCTTCTGAAAGTCTCAAAAGAACCGAATCATCTTGTCTGAAAGTCTCAACTGAACCAAATCATCTTCTTCTTCAGGTACTGTCTTTTTTTTTTTTTTCTTTTTGGGTGCAAAAATTTCACTTTTTTTTTTTTACCTCAAGATGAAAGGAGAAAAAAAGTCAGTTTCTTGCTGCTATCATTTACGTTTTATGCTGAAGATCTCCCAAAGTCGGGGTTTTTCTTTCTTTTTGATTCGTTGTTGATGATGAAAACGAAAACCCCAGATAGAAGTTTCTGCAACGTTCATTTCTTCCAACAGGTTTACAAGTTTCTAAAAGGACTACTGTGCTTCTTCATAATTTCCTTTTTTTTTTCTTTTCCTTTTAGTGGAGCTGATGCTCTGTTTCTGTTCGCCGCTTGGGGGCTATTAGACGTATTGTAATAAATGATTTTCATGGGCGTTGAGATGCTTGTTTTTAACTCCTTTCCATTTCAAGTTCTTTACGTTTGCCTGCGTGAATTTCACCATTATAACTGCAGATTACTTATGAGTGAACCACCTGCTTCCGGACTTCTTTGAACGAAATGTGTCCATCTTATCTATCAGACTGACATCTTGCTTTAAGAGAATATGCGTGCTGATATATTTGTTTCACTTGGTGCAGCTACGTTTCGATTCTGATCTTTCACCTTTTCATCTTTTTTGTATATTAGCTTGTCATGAGATAAGGTGCAGTGGATCGTGATGGCAAGAGAGTACAGTGGATCGCCGAAGCATCATCAGCTAGAAGCAAAGAGGAAGCGTCTCACATGGATTCTTGGGGTTAGTGGCCTCTGCATATTGTTTTACGTGTTGGGAGCTTGGCAGACTTCGGCTCCCACTACTCAATCTGATATATACACTAGAGTTGGATGTGATAGTAATGGCACCGCATCAGACAACGGCAATGCAGATCTTAATCAACCATCGACCAACCTGGACTTCGCAAGCCACCATCAAGTCCCGCTAGCCAGTTCAAAAACAGTCCGTCAGTTCCCACCATGCAACATGTCATTCAGCGAATACACTCCTTGCCAAGATAAAGTGAGGGGAAGGACATTTGATCGTGACATGTTGAAATATAGGGAGCGGCATTGTCCTCCCAAGGAAGAACTCCTGTTGTGTCTTATACCTGCTCCACCGAAATACAAGACCCCTTTCAAGTGGCCTCAGAGCCGCGATTATGCCTGGTACGACAATATCCCTCATAAAGAACTCAGCATTGAGAAGGCAATTCAAAATTGGATTCAAGTAGAGGGTGATCGTTTCAGATTCCCTGGCGGAGGCACCATGTTCCCTCGGGGAGCTGATGCATATATCGATGACATTGGCCGGCTCATTCCCCTTACTGATGGAACCATCAGAACAGCAATTGATACTGGCTGTGGGGTAAGTAATGAACATCCTTAGCAATGTATTTTCTTGCATCTTTTCCCATCGTTTAGAACTTGTTGCTAGCTAACTGGCTTATAAACTTTTTAAAATCATGAAAATACCATCAACTTTTGGTCTATTTTGATAACTGATACTCCAATGGTTGTACTAATTGCCTTTGCTAACTCTTTTCTTCTTGTCTCTGGTGTTAGGTTGCAAGTTTCGGTGCTTACCTCTTGAATAGGAATGTCTTGACAATGTCTTTTGCTCCAAGAGATACACATGAAGCGCAGGTCCAATTTGCACTGGAACGTGGAGTTCCTGCAATGATTGGAATCATGGGTTCACAGAGGCTTCCTTACCCAGCAAGGGCTTTTGACTTGGCTCATTGTTCTCGCTGTTTGATCCCTTGGCAAAAGTATGGTAAGGCTTCTCTATATCTTTTGTCCAAAATAAGATCACTCAGCAAGGAAGGTGGAAATGACCCTTTCACTACCTTCTATGTTACAACAGTTAGGCGTCAAAAGATCCCTTTTCTACCCTCTTATCTCATACTTCTATAGGTTGAAAAGTTGTATATTAGCTAATGATTTCATTTAATTGGTATGCAGATGGTTTGTATCTCGCCGAAGTGGACCGTGTTCTAAGGCCTGGCGGATATTGGGTTCTCTCTGGTCCTCCTATTCACTGGAAGAAATACTGGAGAGGCTGGGAAAGGACACAAGATGACTTAAAACAAGAGCAAGATGCAATTGAAGATGTTGCCAGACGCCTGTGCTGGAAGAAAGTGGTTGAACATAATGATCTATCAGTTTGGCAAAAGCCTATTAACCACCTTGAGTGTATTAAAATTAAGAAGATCTTTAAAACACCGCACATATGCAAATCAGACAATCCAGACACTGCTTGGTACTCTCTTTAGCTAAGTGTTTTTCGTACTCTTATTTCTTCCTTTGACACTCATAACAGGTAAAAACCTTTTGGATCTCATTAACCTTGTCATTTGTGCTATAAAAAGGTACAGAAATTTGGAAGCTTGCATAACCCCACTCCCAGAAGTAAGCAGTTCAGATGAACTCGCTGGCGGTGCAATAGAAAAATGGCCGGAGCGTGCATTTGCTGTTCCTCCTAGAATTAGCAGTGGCTTGATACGGGGCATCAATGCTGAGAAATTTAAAGAGGATAATGAACTGTGGAAGGAAAGAGTAGCACATTACAATCGAATTATTAGTTCCCTATCCGATGGACGATATCGAAATATCATGGACATGAATGCTTACCTTGGGGGATTTGCAGCAGCAGTATCAAAGTATCCAGTGTGGGTCATGAATGTGGTCCCTGTAAATTCAGATCATAACACTTTGGGAGTTATTTATGAACGAGGTCTAATCGGAACGTACCAGGATTGGTGTGAGGCATTCTCAACATATCCAAGAACGTACGACCTCATCCATGCTAGTGGCTTGTTTAGCATATACCAGGACAGGTAATATATTTGAGAGGATGGTAATTCTCTATCAGGAACTGTTTCTGGTGTAATCTATAATTGTGGTTAAAACTTGTGTTCAATTTGTTTATGGAAGGTGTGACATGACATACATCTTGTTGGAGATGGATCGGATTCTAAGGCCGGAAGGGACAGTTATATTTAGGGACACAGTGGAGCTGCTAGTGAAGATAAAGAGTATAACGGATGGAATGAGATGGAAGAGTCACATCATCGACCATGAAAGTGGACCTTTCAATCCTGAGAAAATCCTTGTTGCTTTCAAAACATACTGGACTGGTGAAGCAACGCTAGCATAGATTTATATGTACGTTCATAGTGTATCCCATTCTCTCTCTCGTTCTTTGCACTTTCTTTATGTCACTTTTCATCTTGGAAAATAGTCTTCAGTCACTCAGATTTCACCCCCAAGATATTTTTCCTTTTTCTGAGAGTAAAAGGGTAGGTTTAATTAAAAGTATTGTGTATTTTATTTTGATGCAAGGTAAAAGTAAGCATTTTACTTCAAATCTTTCGGTTTACTGTCATTGTTTTAAACTTTTAATGGTTGTATATTAAGGTAGGGATAGAAGATTAATCTGTCTTCTTCAAAAAGCAGATGTTAAGGCACCAAAATTGCTAGAATGGTTCATTGCAGGCAGTATATTATTTGGATCTTCGTGGCTGTAATGGTGGTTGAACTTGGATGGATGTTCATACCTACTTTCCAGCTTTCATGGTGCTGCACTGTTGGAAATGTGGATGTTTTTGTTGTTGTAAGATGATTTCTTTCTTTTCTTTATATCTTTTTCTCCTTTTTCTTCCTTAATACTATTGATTGCAACAAAGTGGAGAATTGCATGTCTCTCACAAGTCAAAGCAAGCCAACAACCTTGTATGCTATTGTGGGTTTTTTTTTTTTTTTTTTAACGATTTGATACCTATATAAAACATTCACAATTAAATACTAAAACTTTATTTTCATAGAATAAGTTAATTCATTGGACTAACATCATTATATAACATATTGATGAAATTTAGTTAATCAATATTAAGTAATCATGTGTTGAGTTAATGTCATATTAACATTTAAGAAAATGTTTGACCTAATACATTGCAACCTAATATTGATCAATTAAGTTAACATTTTATATGACAGCATTAGTCCATTGAGATTTGAATACAAATTCAGATTGTGAAATTTTTAGTACTTATCAAATCGTTAAAAAAGTATAATTAGGATAATTTACATTTTAATCCTTTTACAATTACCTGCTCTATCTATATAGCGTGGCCACTTCGATGCAATGAACCCTTCCAATTCCGAAAAATTAAATAATTGAAAGTAAAAAGTGGAAACCATCATATGCAGTCACGTTTGAACCTTTTTTCTTCCTCCGTTAATAGATAAAAGAAGAAATTTATGGTAACCAGTATTTTATGTAATATATATATATATATATATATATATATATAATTTCCTCTTGATTGATTTAAGTAGTTAGGTTATACCAGGATGAGGAAATCAGAAACTGAACGTGTTTTCTATTTGAAGATGGCAAAAAAAAAAAAAAAAAGCTGTCAGATTAAAGTTATCTTTAATTTTCGTTTTAATTTTTATTTTTTATTTAAAACTGTATTTTTAATAGTAAAAGTCTGCTTCTCAATGTTTGAATATTTAATAACAAGTATTAAACCATAAAAAAGATCATTCATATTGATCAACAATTTTTTTTGCATGTTTTAATAAAAGAAATTAGACTACTTCTTAGAGTTTACCATTGAAATTATCTACCTTACACTTATTTTGTATATATACATAGATATATGCAAAAACGCACAAATGTGTGTGTGTGTGTATATATATATATATATTTGTACGTATTCTTTTGATTTTCACGTATGCACATGTTGTACCTTAATGCTACATTTAGAATCCATCGAAGTCCTGTTTCAGTGTGATTCTTTCTGAATTTGGTGCAAACGCAATCCTTGGTTGGCATGAGCAGCCAATGTATTGACAATGAGAAGAGTGAGTTGAAGGTATTTGTAAGGTACGTTGACTTGGTTAGTTGAATATATATAATTAATTCTGGGGACTGAAGAGGCTTCTTTCGAAGTTGCCAACCGCAATAGATCGTGGCAAAGTCCGAACAGAAGCCTGCGGACGATTAGGGGTAGCTAGGTATGTTTCCTGGAGTTGGGTAAGTTTGGTCCAGTGTTGTACTTGGGATACATGCCCCTTGTCCTCTACCTGCAGAATGATGGTAACAAGTGCTGGAATAATTGAGCAATGCTGCTCGTGGATTGTGGGCAAGCGTTGAGACGAAAGCTTTGGTTCTTGTGCAGCTGCTCTTCAAACCAGTAGAGACTGAGATTACTGCTCTAATGAACCAATTCACGGCTACTACCATTTCTCGAATTGGCTCAGTGGCAAAAATTGTGGTAAAAGAACTTTCTTAAATTTTGGAAGTATTTGGTTCGAGGTGAAGCCCCGAGGCATGTAAATATAACAAAAGAAAAATCTTTAAACGTATAAATGGTTATGTTACATCTCATCGTACATCTATTTTCGAAAGAGAACAATGATCTTATAACGCGCTTGATAAAAAAATAGAGGGTGGCACCGTGATATTCTTGATATATAATATAGGGAGTTAGGCCTCCTAGCAGCAGCGAATGGTGCCGTTTGCTTGCCCCGGTGCCGTGTGGTTATGAAGCCCGATTAATTGCGCTGACATTCGGCTGCCGGGGATTGAATCTATTGCATGCCTGTGACCTGTGGACTCCCAAAGCTAAGCTTGCTTGCCATTGCCGCTACTCAACTTGGACTCTTTGGGCTTGTCTTTGTTAACACCCGAACCCAAAAAAATGGTTGCGAATGAGCTGCAATCGAGCAGGATCAAGGGAGAGTAGCAGACAAAAATGTGACAACAAACAGAAAATTTTTATCTTTATTTGGCAAATAAAACCATTGGGACTTTAGGTGGTCCGTGGTCCATCTCTTTTTTTTTTTTTCCAGATTAATATTACTGCTAATTATTTTTCAATTTTGGAAAAAAAATCTAAAAAACATGAAATTTTTATGATTTGTTTCTTTGGGATTGAAAAATGAGCTGAATATCAGATCAGTGTGATTTATGGTTATCTTTCGATAAATTTGATTAGTTGGATTGATGTCTTCAATTAAAATGATTTTACATATTTAAAAATATTTTTAATATTAAATCAATAATAAATACAATAAATATGAACAAAATACATATTCCGTTTAATGATTTATGATTTTTAAATATAAAATTAAATATTAAATATTAAATATTTAAATCTCATCAACTATAAAAAATAATATAAAAAACTAAAATTAAATTTTTATCAATTAAATAAGTTTTGTACATAAATTTTAGTTCTAATTCTGCGCACTATATTAAACTAAATAGATTTTTATTTTTGTTTAAACAGAGGTTCATATATTATAAAAATATATCGTTAGTAAGATTATTAATTTCGTTTTGGAATATAAATAAATAAATAAATGTGTGTTGCATGGGAGTGTGGGCCAAAGAGGAAAGGAAAGGGGGAGCCAGGGAGACGTAGGCGGGCATTCGGAGTCCAGAACGCATAACAGAAAAAAAGGAGAAGACGCAGAGGAAGTAGCGAAGTTAAAGAAGCCTTTCCTCTCTGGCTTTCTCCCACCTTCTACTCCCGGAAGGTTATGTTTCCAAAAACACAACGACGTCGAAGACTACAACAGAAAATTCAAAAAGAAAAATAATAATAAAGCTTAGATATTAGAAAGAGAAATCTGAGGAGAAAGAAGATAGAAAGGGTGGAGGAATCGCCGAATAAAGTGACAGAAGAAGATGAAGTAGGGAGAGTGGTGGAGTTAGCCGGAGAGTTGCAAGAGTCAGGCGCTGCGCTTATGCCCAGGCTATCCAACAACGGGCAATCTCTTCGCCAAAAGCTACTTCTCTCGAATCCTCCATTCGCCGCCTTCGATCTTTGATCATTCCCTTCTCTCTCAAAAGCTTTTGGATCCCGAACTGGCCGAAAAGGCAAAGTTCTTAACCTTGCTGCCTTGCATCTTCCCTTTTTTTTTTTTTTTTTTTTAATTAATGAAATCTTGACAAAAAAATGTTTCTGAAATTTGGATTCGCAACAGCTCGAAGAGGATTTACGGAGAGCCCAATGCAGTGTAACCGATGGTGACGCCGCTGCTTTTCTTCCTTCCAAGGCTCAAGGCATAATAATTTCTTCTCCTTTTTCCCGAAAATTTTGAAGTAAATTAATTTTCCTGATGTTAGAGTTATTACTTAATTAACTTGCAATTGGGGAATAGCAGGGAGATTTCTAATGATGTTTCTGGGACCAATCAATGTACGTGCATCCCGCAAAGATGTCCAGTTGAAAGTTAAGGAGAAATATAACAGCTACACGGTAAGCATCATTTCTCATTTTAACTTTTTTTTTTAAGTATAAATTTTTTTTATTGGCATCCGAATATTTCTTCAATTTTACAATAGCATGTCATTTCACTTATATAGAAATTCAGTCCAATATGCATCTGCGGCCTCATTCTACGTTTCAGTTATTATTATTATTATTATTATTCATGATTTATTTGTAAATTATATTTTTGACAAAGAAAAAAGGTAATATTTAAAATTTAACTATTTATAGTTCTATTCTTTCTAACTGTTATCTTCAACAGGATAGGACTGCTTTTCTGTTTCCTTTTTTTATTTTCCCCATTAACTTTGCTTATTTTAGGAACTGGGTCTGGAAGGTTGCTTGCCTGCATTTCCAGTTCAGTTGTACGAGGTATTATATGAATTATGCCTTGGGATTTTTTCGTTTGGGATTCGTTTCATTTGTTGCAGATATACGCAGAGTTCTTTTTCTGTGATTTAATGGTGAGTGTATGCTATGTCAGGCATGGTTGTTGTTCCTCTACACTGGTTTGGCTTTGCGAGAAAACATATTGTGAGCAAATGGAAGTGATATTCGTCCGTGGTACTTACATGACATTTTTTTTTCCAATGTTTTCTTAAAAGAAAGTATGTTTACTTTTGAGTGTTGTTTTGTATAAATAGAAAACTATCATAAAGAACGTAATTGTGAATTGTGATGTGTTACTTTTGAGATTAAAATAACTTGAGAGGTGTGTTTAGGTTCATGCAAATGGTTACTTGTGGCCAATATCACATTGGAAGATATGCTTATTCTCCTAGTTATCAGATGGCCTCTATCCTTTCTGTTTCTCCTTGAAGTTTTACTACATTCATTTTAAATTATGTATTCCTGGTTTTTGATGTAACAATTCCAAAGACATAAAATTGGAAAGGGTTGAGAAATTGCTGACCTTGTTCTGGTGTATGTTTATGCACTAAAGTTAATCATTCTTGCACTATTGTATTTTCCTTCTGGAGTAATCATTTTTAATAATGCTTACTTGTGTGATTGTTTTGGACTACTTGAATGGGATGGTTGCGTTCTATAGAGTGCTTTCTGTGTGGGTGAGTGGAGAAGTAGTAGACTTTAGCTTTAGGGAGGATAGGATGTCATAAGGCCGAGGGTGGTGCCCGGTGCCAAGCAATTGAGCGACAAGCCATGTCTATAGTCGGCTGATCCTCCCCTTCCCCTGTTCCCTCTCCTCCTTGCCCTTTTCCTAATCTTACATTTCCCTCCTCTCTCTCAATTCCTTTTTCTTCACGTTCTCCTTCATTTCTTCCTTTTTTAGTTCAAAAATTTTGAAAACCGGTGGCATTCTAATCATGTGTCGTGATTTTATTGGTCATTTTTAGTTTACATCAGCTTATTGTAAACAGAGGAGTGTCTGAGCAATTTGCTTAATAAAATCGACTTTCAAATACCTAATTATAAATTTTTTTTCCTCTTTTAGGTACCAAATTTATAGAAGTGGTATATTTTAGGCGGAAAATTACACATTAATACTTTGTTTAACTTCCTGGAAGTGCCTATACGGCTTTGAAGGAATATGTTTAAGCCTTTTAGGCATTTTGTAGATTGATTATTTAGTTTTAAATCCAAATAAAACTTATCAATCAAATTTTAAAGGTTTTATGGAGTGCTTCTTTAGGGTTGAACTCCCATTAGGTCATTAAACTTTTCCCGATGATAACTGCTTGGATAATAAGGGCTATCGAGTATGACCAGGATCTTGCAGAAAATCTCAGTTGTTGGTTGCAAGCACAAAGTCGATTTTATTTTCTAATTGTATGTCCTTTTGCTCTTTCTCCTGCTTAGTATGAAGCATACTAGTATCGTTTTTTCTTCCCATTTTTCTACCTTGTTACAGAAAGGCAAAGTGATTCATGAAGCTCGTCTTTTTTGTCATTGGAGCATGGTGTTATAATCGAGAGCAACGAGTGTATTCCTGATTAATCCGTTTTCTTTTGTAGTTTCTCCACAAATAATTGCAATTTTAACCATATCATATTCTTATGTGCTTGTGACATGATTTAAAGGGCTTTGAGGCATATGTTGGGTCACTATTGCTCAGGACAGCATTCGTTGGGGTTGTTACC
>JBBYHM010000026.1:7895318-7907532 GCA_038381775.1 Adansonia rubrostipa
TGAGCACGTTTGCCTTTTAGTGCACCACCAGTTGAGCCCAGTTACTTGTAAGCTTCTCGGATTCTGTGTAAATTTTTGTTTTAATATGTGTGCTTTTATTCACTTTGGGGGACATAACACAATATTCATGTTGATAAGTCAGACTGCTGTTACTTGATGGCTTAATGATGCTCAGTATTTACTTTTGCAAATGTAGACTCAATAATGAATATAATTTGAATGTTATTTGCAACCTGTAACTGCAATGTCGTGGATGTAGGCATTTAGTGGTCATCTTCTGAGCTTGGTAAGTTATACCATTCAAGTAACTAAAAATTTTATGGCTACGTGAACTGAATGCAATTCATTTATGCACTCACGTAGGTAGATAGCATAATGGGTTTTAGCCAATGAGTGGCTTTAGGGCAGTCTTTTAAGGTTAGTTAATATATTTTTTACAGTAAGAACATTGTATTTGATGCAACAGCTAACAACTTTATTCATCATTTTCAATGCGCTAGGTGAAGATATTACTATACGTAGTAACTTTAAAGAGTACCTTTAGAGCACTCTGTCTTTTAAATCTTACTATAGCTAGTTTACTTTTGACGAAGGGAAAATAACAGAGTTCGAATATGTTTCTTCCTCTTTCTGTGGGGTACTTTATTGTCCTCCTTTCCATCCTTCGTATTTCTTTCTTTTCTTGTTATTTCTTTAAATTTTTATTTCTACTACCGTTTGAAGCATTAACATTTCCAAATTTTCACTTGCATCTTCACATTGATTTTCCATTGTAACAACCTAAGGTCATTCTTGAGAAGAGTGAGGTTAACGTCCCATTCCACTTCCTCAAGATTGAATAAATTATCTTGGTTAAACATCTTATTCCATCTATGAAGTACCTTTTTATGAGCTATAATTTAATAGCCTCTTCAAGTATAACCATTTTATTAATTAACCAATGCTAACATTCTTCTTCAAATTTTTTTCCTGTTAACCACATCACAGCCACTATTAATCTTGTCATCCTGCTAAGATCGTGAAGCATGTGAAAATGTTTGTCTAAATCAATGCAATTACAATTGTTCTTAATATGAATGATTTAATTTTGTACTCATAGAAGCGTTTCCTAAAGAATATCTTTGCACGAGGTGGAAGTAATCTAATCAGAACTAACACCAACACAATTTCTTAGTGCTATCTCTTCTGTTTTCTTCACTTCAATTGCTTTATTTTGTTGGGTGCTCATGGTGATGCCCTTGGCTTTGGATCTGCCTTCATTTCTCCTCTGTATTTGGTATTTTTATCTTTCGAATTACTTATACTTTTATCATAGTTGGTGATGACCACACTGCATGCACACAATTAGATAAATTTAATATTAGTTCAGTAAATTATATGATCTTTGATCCTTGTCTTTTATATGTGGCATAATACCCCATAGAAAGTAATCACCCCTTCTTAATTGAATAAATTAACTTTAATATGCTATCTGTATTCTTGTTCGAATAAGCTGATGTCAATAACTTGTCTCTGTCTCACTTGCGTCTGAATGTAAGTTTGTGCTTTCAATGCTTACCATCATGGATGGCTTAACATGCTATTTTGCATCTCTAAACGAAATAAAGCTATTTGACTAAATTTTAAAGTTGTTTGGGGAGAAGAGGTATTATTTTCTTTTTGTTTATTTTTTCTCACAATTTGTTCTTTTTTCCCCCTCTGTTAAATTCCCAACAGTTAGAGTTATGTGTTTATGAGATTAGCCACAAGGTGTGGAAATTTGTCATTTATCCAAAGGAGAATGGAAAAAAAAAAAGAACAGTATTTTGTTCTATAAGCTGATTTAAATGATAAAAAATAAATTATATTTATATATTTGAAGGAATACATGAATTACTACTAGAATTAAGAATATGTGGTGGAAAAGAACTTTGCAAATTTGGTATTGAGACCTTTAGGACCAAACAAAGAACTCTCTCCAGAAACTTATAAGAAAGTTAATTGAATTATAGTTTAAACAAAAAAATTTTAAGAGTTCAGTGGAGGATGCCGCCTTCTGCCTTTGTTTAGCATGGTCCCTCAGAAGGTTGCTGGTTATGAAGAGTTGGTAGCTTTGTTTTTTTGCTGAGTAAAAGTTGGTGATTTGCGTTCTAATTGGTTTTAGGAGATGAAGTTGTTTAATTGGATCTGGCTTATATAATCAGCCAAATAAAGAAACCTAAAAAGTAAGGGTTAGTTGGGCTGGCTTGTGGCCTTGAATGACATCATGGATTGCTTTGCCATTACCGCATCTGATTCTTTATTATCATTTATTTTTTGGTTTGATACAATGATTTATGCTTTTACGTGTTTCTTTCATATATTTCCTAGTCCCTGGAACATGTGCCAAAACGTCATTGTTTTTTCAAAGACTGTGAAGTAAGTGTTAATTCATACGATTAATGAGCTTTGCATGCGGATAAACCGCTGAAAATGCTCCTCTTGCTGCATGTACATGTATTATTCAAAGACTTTTGCAACCCTATTGTCATCAAAAGCATAAATATCAGTAGGCAGTAACTTCCATGACAGCGCATTTGAGATCATTCTATATTCACACACGGGAAGTTGGAAACTTTCTCAATGGAAACCCTGGCAAAGTATTGCCTGTTTTGGTTCATTGAACTTTACTGTTTTATCCAAAAAAAATATCTCAAGATTAAGAGTTTAACTCTCTAAATATATATCATAACAAATCTTTGAGAGTTTTCCTATGTTGGATTACGTGTTGCACTTCTGTTCATTTATAGTATACTAATAGTGGAGGGTTTAGCCATTCAACATTTACCTGTTATATAGACGCTGTTGCCATGTGATTTCCCAGTAAAAGAGAAGCTTCTAGTGACCCTCCTGTTGGGCTCCTGCTACCTGATTATTACTGCCATTTTAAAAGGTTGATAGCTAGGGGCCATTGGCTATTGGACTTCAAAAGCTAATCGATGGGAAAAGGGACGAAAAAGAATGGAGGAATGAATGGCCCTTGTTAGTTCTCATTGAGAATCTGGTGAAAGACTATTTTCTCCTCATCAATCATGTCGCGAACCCAAAGATTGCGCCCCAAAAAATAATTAAGCTCTGATCCATAATGCTTGTTTGAAAGAACCAAGCACTCGATGGTCAAACCACTCACATGCCATCATTACTCCACAATATGCAGGAACTTTCGCACTTTAGTTCTCAGTCTCAGATTTAATATAATTCATATAATACCATAATTAATTTATGCTTTATGTTGGCAAAATTATGAAAAATAAAAGAGCAAAAGGTGGTCTCTTTTTCTTTTTTTTTTCCTTGTTGATTGTTAATTTTTCCCAATCGATGATATAACATAAATTAAGCAGAGAGAATGTGCGAACCATTAACACAAAAACAAGGCACAAAGGTAGTCTTAGAAATGACATTTGGGAATCAAGGATTGGTCGCTTTTTGTTTTAGATTGGTGGTTGGACTTTGTTTTTATATGTTATTAAGAACAAAAATTTGGTACTCAAACCAACTTTTGAATAACCAAAGGAAAAGGAACAAGGAAAGAAAAGAAAAGAATATTATATCTTATAATTTTATTATATATGAAAATATGATAAAAAAATGATATATTTAATAAATATAAAAATAAAAAATATTAGAGGTGGTCGTTAGTTGGGTTATAATTTGAAATTTTTTTTATTTTCTTATTCAGGTTAGATTGGTTTAGATTTATCTTGAAATCATTTCACGATTTAAAATAATATTAAAATATATTTTATTTTAATATTTATAATTAAATTTAAATTCAAATAATTTTTATTTGGGTTAAGTTGACTAGAGTTAAGAGAACTTATATTTTAGTTTAGCCTAATATGAGTCGAGCTTGTTAAGCTAAGTAAATTATTTAGCTCATGAATAGATCTAGTAAATACGATATGATTTATTATGCATGCTTAATAAAAAATGTCTAATGTATGTATTATATTCATGTTAATATATAATTAATAAGTTTTATTATGTCTATATTTACACTATTGAAAAAAAAAATTAACAAAAGACACTCAAAACGGACGTGCCGCTTTATGTGGTGACTAAACTGGCGGATCATATTGAAAGGAAAAACAGAAAAGGATAAACGAATAGGCGAAGTTCCCTACTTTGTTTGAGTTTCATATTTCATCATTAAAACCCTCTCTCAAAAAGGAACTCCACTACATTTTGTCCACAAAGTGCTCGTGTAATGAACCTTCAATTTTCATCTTTTTCTGAAAGTCAGATCCCTTCTTTATTTTTTGAAGGAACAACTAACTGCTCGATCGATTCCTTGTTCACAAGGCTACTTTGGACTAGTTAATAAGCCCTTTGAAGGTACTGTTTATATCGACAAGCAATCACAACCCTTTAGATCTATAATATTTTTGGGATAAACAATTAGTTTTTATGAACTGCTACATCAAAAAAATGGGCTTAAAAGGCTAAAATATACTTGTATGATGCTGTCAAGTTAACTAAGAAGGTGCCTAAGACCTTGTCGGTCAAGTATTCTATTTCTCCAGCTAATCCCATTTGTTAATCATGCTTTTCAAAGAATACTTAAAGATGTAGGTCTTCAAATTAAGTGCGTAAACTCCACACATACACATGTTGGAGAAAGAAAAGGGGGCGGGGAGTGGGGGCATAATCTCCACTAAGAATGGCAGCCTTGGTGGTGCTATCGAATAATTCTTAAAAAGAAGTAATTTGACGCATTATTTAATCCTAAAGAACTACTTAATGTGACTTTACCAGCAGGTTTAAATATATAACGAATATAATAAAAAAAATATTCAAGATGTATTACTTTTGTGGGATGGACGGAGGGTCACCGCGTTCCAATTCGGATGCCCTAACCTTTCAATCGAATTCACCTGCATATTGTACCAAAAGACGGATGAATAGAAGTTCAAAGTTTAATTTACTTTATTCATATAATTATTAAAACATGATATTAAATAAATATAAAATTTGAGTCTAAATGTTGTAATTTCAATTATTGGCCGAACTGTCTCGTTCTTGAGCGTGGAAAACTAGAGGGCCCAGAGCAATCGTCTTGTTTCATCAACTTTCGAGTCTATCAGCCAATTAAGATTTAGCTATAATTAGGAAAATGTAGGTTGAGAGAGAAAGAGTAGGTCTTAGGCTTTGGCTTCTGGGTTGGCTTCTGTCACATTGTTGGAATGTCGTGTTTCATCAAATGGGGTTTGAAGAATCAAAAACAATTATGCTGCGGAAATTACATTAATTAGCTACCTAAAAAAATAATGGGAGACAAAAAGGAGTGAACCTGAACGAATGAAATGATTCCAGGATTCTGCTGGTGGGCAACAATCAAATAGGTTTCTCTTGAAGAATCTATGTTTCCACTGCTTTACCTTATCATGATTTCTTATAGCATTAAATGGAAAAACAATTCAACCAATCATAACCTGGTTGAAAGCAGTTTCCAATTTATTTGTTTTATCTTTAGACAATGAGATCTTAATGAAACGATAAGCACAAAATGAATTAAACTTCGTTCAATTAATTTATATAATAATTTTTAAAAAATTAATATTAAATAAATTTAAAATTTAAAATATTTAAAATTTTAACTTGCATCAATTATGATTTAAAAAAATAAATTTAAAATTTAAATTTAATATTTATAAACCTCTTTCACTGTTCTTGAAACCTCTTTTGCTCCTAAAATATAATGATGGCCACAGAGCTGTTGATACTTTATTGTTAAACCATATATATCTCTTACATACAATGCATTTTGTATCTTTGGTTGTTACCTGTGAGAAAAAAAATCAAATTAAACATGATTGAGTTGTTGTTTTTTTTCTTTTTTATCAAATGAAATTGAGTGGATTGAGAAACTTTTTTGAAATTATTTTTACTAACATAAAAATAAAAATAAAAAACATGAATAACATGGAAAAGTGATCAAAAACAGCTCTCAATATTTTAAGAAACAAAAGGTACGCCAATGGCAAATATTATATTTGTAGCATGATGAAGATGATTGAGGAGGAGGGCGTAGGCCTAAATAAAGTTCATTTAAATAAGTTTTCTTTTATTATTTTATCTCTTTTGTTTCTTTTATAATTATCCCAACAAACCCGACATAGCCATTAACACAATGATCATTAATGAGAAATAAATAAATAATACAAAAATAAAAAATTATTGGAAGAAGGTGTACGATCAATCTGTTATTTTTTTAATTTATTTGAAACATAAGAACTAAGATCAAAGAGACACAAAAAAAAAAAAAATTACTTTTAAGTATTTTACTTAGTTGTGTTCTCATTAAGTGAACAAAAAGAGGAGTGACAACAAGTCTACTTGAAAAAAGAGTGAAAACGAGACTGTAAGTTAATTTTAATAATTTTATTAATCTAATTATATATTACTTAATTAATTTTATTTATATTATAAAATTAATTAATTAAAAATATAATAGAAGTGAATGAAAAAATAACAGAATATTTAACTTTACAGATAAAATAAATCATAAAATCTTAAAATATTAAAATTAATATTATAAAATCTTAATCGGTACATTATTAATTTAATATAACTTATCTTAGTGTTATTCTTATTATAAAAAGAAAAATCAGGTGGTGACACGGCCAAGGGGGGGGGTGTGGGGGTTCTTTTGTCATAACAGTTGGGGACGATACCTTGTTGACCCAAACAATCCATCAAAACTCAAAACCGGAAGGCTCCTACATCGTCTGTGAGCCCTTGCTCCAGTCACCGTAGCATTCATTTGTTTAAAAGCCAAAGAGCTGGCAACATGATAGGAACAGGACGTTTGCATTGACTTTTTAGTTACCTTGACATAGAGATGTGCTTTACAGTTAGCATTATTATTGAAAAAAATGGATTAAAAGAAATTTAAGAAAAAAGTTAAAAAATTATAGTAAGAAATTTAGTTTATAAACTGTTTGGCATTCTCATAAAAATTTGTGAGAATTGAAATATAAAAAATATATATTTAAAATAATAAAATTATTTATTTTAAAATTATTTTTTAAATATAAAAATTTTTATTTTATAATTTTTATTTAAATATCGAATTATAATTTGAAGCATAAAAACAAAACTTTATATTTTAATATTTTTAAATAATTAAAATAATTAAATTAAAATTAAAATAATTAAATTTAAACATTTAATCTCTTAATTTTACAATAAATTACAAATTTTAACCTAAAAATCAGATAAATACAAAAACATTAAAAATACAAAACGAAACCCAATCGATGTGATCCAACGGTGAAGAGGTGGATTGTGATTTGATGATGCGGTAACTCTAGCAAATAATAAATATGCCTTTGAAAAAATTGAAAAAGTTAATTAAAGAGGGGTTTCCAAGTGATGGGATGGGATGTTCATTGACTTTTTCTGCTATAAAAAAATATATTATAGAAACCCTAGCCAACCTCGATATGTGTTATATATACGTGGTGCATTGAACTTATAATTTATCCCATCCCTTATAACTCAGCCTTCGCCATTTTCATATATGTAGTATATTTTTCTCAATATTTATTTGTAATCTCGGAATCTCTCATTTCTACTGCTTCTTCTTCATCTTCTTCGGTGTGATCAGCAACTTGACGCCATTTTTTTTGTCAGCTTTCTATCCTTCTTTCATTTGAAGCTGGATCTGTTCGTTTTCGCTCTTCCTTAACTACACCTTTATAAAAACATTCCAAGCACACCTTTCCTTGCGCAAATCCTATTCAGAGAAAAAAGGAACCCGAACATATTGTTTTTGACTTTCTATGCAGGTAGTTGAAGCTTTTTTTTATCTTATCTAGCTATTTATAGTTTGTAATCTGGCTACCTTCATACCTCCTGTTCCTTAGCCAAACGTTTATAAAAGCCTACACAGTATGTAATTTAGTTTGTTTCCATTTTTCCGATTATCAAAAAAAAAAAAAAAAAAGAGGGTTAGTATCAGTAGTTTTAGTATCATATTTCCATAGAATTTGTTAAATACCGCTGTTCCTGGTTCTTAGTGATCGTGGCGGAGATTAAAGTAACCGTGTAGAAACATCTTTATAAAAGCTTCCAAATCATGTAAGAGTCGTCCTTTAATCTAGCTACCATCAAACAGCAATTCTTAAAAAAAAAAAAGAAAAGTAGTTTTTTTGAAGAAAGAATGCCTGTCGATGAGGAGACTGCAACCCCAACGGCGTCGGCACCGGCAACTCCGGGAACGCCAGGTGGACCGCTGTTCACTTCGATGAGGGTGGACTCGCTGTCTTATGATCGGAAGTCAATGCCTCGATGCAAATGCTTTCCGGTGACTGCCCCAACTTGGGGTGAACCTCACACATGCTTCACCGACATCCCTGCTCCTGACGTCTCTCTTACACGCAAGGTGCTACCCACTCTTTCTTTCTCTATGTCTTGGTTCATTCCAGATTTTTTATTAGTTAATTTCAACTCATTTTAAAATGATAATTCAGTAGAAGAGTGTTAAGTCAAGTAGGATAGCATATGGGTTGGTGTGCCTACTAGGTGTTAATTGCTTAATTAGTTGCTATATATATATATATATATATGCGCCAAAAGCCTTGCAACAATAGGGGCCCCACTTAAGAGAAAGGGCTAATTTCTGGCAGAATCATTATATCATCATTTTCTTCTAAGCGAATTATAAGATGTTGCAAATCCCAACTTCCTTTCTCTTTTGTAAAAATGAAATTCAGTAATAAATCAAAACGGAACAGAATTGGAATTACTTTAAAAAATCTTTCATGGTGCGGCAAAATTCGTCTCAAACACTAGGAATTAATCCTTTTTAAACATATATTACAATGCCTTTTTCCAGTTCCACGTAGAGAATAGTGGGGGGAGGAAAATAAAGCAAAACATAAGGTCAAATAGCCCGCAAACAAAGGTGCATATTTTTCAACTAATTAGAAATGAAAGCCACCGACCCTTAGAATTCGAGTGGTCTCCTTTTTGGTTTATGTGTGGGTAGTGAGTGTTACAAACTCATATGAGTTGGAAGAATTCCTCGAGTAGTTTGATCTAACGATGGTAAGATCGATACGTACTTGTTAATTTCTACTCGTTTTTGAGGGAGATTGGTTTGATTATTACAAGCCTGATGAGTCGCTTCTCCCATAAGTACCAGCAGGAGTTGAAAAACTGTTTGTATTTTGAAACAGTGAGTAGTACGACTTACAACTTGCGATGGTTTGGATTTTACATATGCAGCTGGGAGCTGAATTTGTTGGAACATTTATCCTAATATTTGCGGCAACAGCGGGTCCTATAGTGAACCAGAAGTATTCAGGAGCAGAGACGCTGATAGGAAACGCGGCATGTGCCGGGCTGGCCGTGATGATAATAATTTTATCAACCGGACACATCTCTGGGGCTCATCTTAACCCTTCCCTCACCATTGCATTCGCTGCCTGTCGTCACTTCCCATGGGCTCAGGTTCCAGCCTACATAACGGCTCAGGTTTCGGCCTCCATTTGCGCTTCTTTCGCCCTCAAGGGAGTCTTTCATCCCTTCATGTCTGGTGGCGTCACGCTCCCCTCCGTCAGCTATGGGCAGGCTTTCGCGCTCGAGTTCCTCATCACTTTTAATCTTCTCTTCGTCGTCACCGCCGTTGCCACTGACACCCGTGCGGTATGTTATTATCATCGCTATCTGTCAATATAACAATTCATTTTCAGAAATTGAATTTCATGATTGAAATTAAAAAGCAAAAACCAAAGAAAGTAACACATTGTTAATTAAAACCTTGTACAGGTAGGAGAGCTGGCAGGAATAGCTGTTGGGGCTACTGTTATGCTGAACATTCTTGTGGCTGGGTAGTACTTAAATTGCTTCTTTTAACCATTATCAAATTCCTAGTTCATGATACCATGTTTTGATTTTTCTTTTTAATCTATAATTTGGTTTACGCTTAAAGCATGTCACAAGTTGATTTAATTAGTTTAGTATTTATTTTGTCTCAACTTGACTTTCCCTTTTTAAAAGATATTATTTCGATGCACGCTTTGAAATAAATATAATAATTATTTCATTATCTTTTTTTTTTTTAATTTTCAATACTGACAAAATGTGTTATTTAATGTGTATAATTGTCCACTACAATTCTAACTCTGCCAACACTATGTCAATAACGTGTCATTGCTTTATATGAAACAAAAATGAACATAATATCCGATTAGATGAAAAATCATCAAATTATCACATTTATTATATGTAGAATTATTGAACTCTTCATTTTAATTGTCGACCCAGATTAAATGTAATAGATTTAATGGGTCAGATAGATAATATTAATATGAGGCATGAATCGGCCTTATTTTACCTTTTTTTTTTTTTTTTTCACTTTTAACCGACGTGACAGTATGGAAGCGTCGGTAGCCAAACATTTTTGTAGTACGCCCTTGTATTATTATTTTGTGATGCTTTAGGTTGGTTGCAACTTGTCGTGGATGGTCAAGTATCAAGTATCAACCCTCCCTAAACTTTAGTTGTCATCTCAGATGTACGTAGGCGTAGGTCGCCACTCTGATGGCAGAGACATGTGATCTAAGAGACTAATAGTCGGATTTTGATGGGAAAAAAAAAGTAGCTAAGAAATTATCAAAATAGCAATAAATTTTTTTATTAAAAATAAGGAAATTTGTGTTTGACCCTTGTTTTTGCAGGCCAAGTAGTGGTGGTTCAATGAATCCGGTGAGGACATTGGGGCCAGCAGTAGCAGCAGGAAATTACAAGGCATTGTGGATATACTTGATAGCACCCACACTGGGTGCCCTGTTTGGTTCTGCCACCTACACTTTGGTGAAGCTCCGCGATGATGAGGTTGAAGCACCACGACAGGTCAGGAGTTTTCGACGCTAGTCCCCAGCAAATCATTATCATCTTTGAAGGGGGAAAAAGTATACCACCAAATCATTATCATCGTTGAAGGGGGAAAATTTTATACTTTACGTAAAGTTTTTCTTTCTTCTTCTTCTTCTTATAATGTCTCTCAAAGACAGCATATAGTGTTTGTTTGTGTGGGGGTTAAAGATATGATATCATAGCTTTGGAGAATAATAGACGATGTGACCAGAAGCCAATGCCCTACAGTCTTAGCATATAGTGTTTGTTTGATCGTGTGTTGGGGGGGGGGGGTGGGGGAGGGTTAAAGATATGATATCATAGCTTTGGAGAATAAAAGGCGATGTGACCATAAGTCCATGCCCAATAGTTTGGCTTGAATAATGTTGTTCTTTGCTTTTTGTTTTTTTTTTTTCTTTTTGTGGTTTTGTGGACAAATATGTTTGGGATTTGCTTACTGTTTTTTAATTATGTATCACTTAGAATTTGGGTTTGATTTCTAATTTTCAATGTGATGTCTTATTTGCACTATCAATAAAGTACTTTTATCATGTTGATATTATTTAAGATATCATGGTGATATAATCATCAGTAATTTTATAATATCATATTTTGTATAATGTTATTAATTAATCGTGATCTTAAGTTATAATATTGGCAGTGCAAGAAAAAATAAATTAATATAAAATATTTAAAATAACCTTAAAAAAAGATATTTTTAAAGTAAGGTGCACTTATACTTATTTCTTTAAACAAGATATTTTCACTTAGGTGTTGAAAAAAGAAAAGATGCTTTTACTTAAATGATTGTTATATTGTCACCTTCTTCTTTCCTTTTTATTGTTTCTTTTTTATTTTTTTAATCTGAAATTTCAATTAAACTCGTCTAGAAATCATTTAAAAAACATTGCATATTGTAAAGAAAAAAGTGATCAGTTTTTCTTCATTTTGGTAAAATAAAAAAAATTAATAAACTTTGAAAACAAAGTAATCCAAACCAAGTTTTTCAAAAATAGAAAATAAAATTTTTATTTTTCATCTAAAACAAAAACTATTGAAAGACGATACCCCCACAATTTGTAGAATTTCTCACAATGAAATTAAATAGGAGTATATAATTTTTCAATATTTGTGAAAATTATATAAAAAAAATACTTATATGTAATAACCCATTTTTACGCTCCTCGCGATCCAATCTCTCAATTAATCTAATTTACTTCTTAAGGAGTGATAATAAACTAAAATTAACATTTGCTAACTCTTTTCATTAACCTAAAATTTGCTAAGAATTAGTCTTAACTCACATTCAAATATATGTATATATATATATATA
>JBBYHM010000026.1:7907632-7943978 GCA_038381775.1 Adansonia rubrostipa
TAAAATTTTTATATAATTATAAAATAATAAAATTTTTATAGTTCAAATTATTAATGTATTAAAATTAATATAAATATAAAATATTTTAAATATGATTAAAATATTATAAAAAATATAAATATAAAATGAATATACAAATTACCAAATCTTTCTCTCAAATTATTATTTTATTTTCAGCCCATTTATGGTCTTTAATTGTTTTACAAGTTGCGACGATGATAGGACATATATCACAGTAATCATGTAGTTTAACTATATCGTAAGTTTAAAATTTAAATTTAAATCCGTGATACATGTATCATGATGCGCTATAATACGGAAATCAATTTTTTGCTAAAAGTGTCTCTCATGGAAATCAATTTTTTGCTGAAATAGTCTTATATGAATTAGCTTGTCAAGTAAATTTCCCCTTTTCGACAGTTGAATCTTCCGAATTGGGTACTGCTTTGAAATATTGCTCTAATGGCCTGTAGCTTCATATCTAACAGCGCCCTTCCCCCCCCCCCCCTTTTTTTTTTCCTTTGGTGATTAAACAGTTTATCTAAAAAGTTTTCTCAAGCACCTGCCGAGGATATGCGCTGTTCCGGAATAAGATCCATGTTAAAGAGTCTTGGCCTGCGGAACTTCGGGAAGAATTTTAAAGAGGGCTTTTTTACAGATGGCACATTGCTTTCTGATAAGCAAGCAGCCGAAATTTTTTTTTTGAACTTAATTTAAGGTTGTAATTAATATTTTATAGACTGTGTAGATGTAGTATTGTCTTCCTTATATAGCCATGGTTTGTTCGAAAAATTTTGAAAAGATAAAAAGTTGAAAGGAAAGGAAAGTAAAAAAAAAAAAGATAGGTGTATTTGACAGAAATGATGAAAAATGGAAAATAAAATTAAAAAGTAATTTATTTTTGCAATGATTAAATAATTTTATAAATATGCATGTTTTAATTCGTTTCTCTCTCATTTTCCTTTTTCTTAGTTTTTTTTTTTTTGTTTTTTTAGTTTAGAATGATTTGTTATTATATGTTATGACATTATTTTAGGTTAATAAGTATGTTCAAAATTTATTTTTTTATTATTTTTTACTCCACTTTAAATCATTTTTTTTGAACTTTTTTCCTTTATCGAGTATATCTCGATGTTAAAATACATCTCGACCCAAACTCCTGGTTCTTGAATTTGATCATATTTAGATGTTTGACTCAATCTTCCATGTAGAGTAATTATATATGGCAATTGACAATTGGAGTGTCTTACCTTTTGCTTAAATATTTGTCTTCAGGGACCCAGAACAGAAAGAGAAGCGAGGAGGCCAAGGTTGAAGTCCACTATCGTCAAGCTGGTTCATCACGAAAGCAAATTTCCTTATATACATATATATATATATATACATACGAAACTGAAGAACAGGGAAGTAGTTTGTATCTTTTTCAGTGATAAACAAGTCTGTTCTAGCTTTGTTTTATTGATATTTGCATCTGCTTTTTTTTTTTAGACAAAGCATTTGTGATTTCCAAGTTTAACAGGGTTAATGCAGCTGTTATATGTACGTTTGATGTCTTTTTGGTAGCATTCAATTCAGCCCTGTGGTAAATTGAATATGACAATCACATGGCATTAGATTTATAGAGGCTGATTTATCCACTCAAATATGAAACCAATTTTAAATAAAATTTTGAGAAATTTAAATTAATCCGACTTTGCATTATTATAAAATTTTTATAAAAAATAATTTTTTATATTTTAATATTTTTAAAATAATAAAATAATGTTACTCAAACTGAACTTTAAAAACAAAATTCCAAACCTGCTCATAATCCATTTGACGTGGAATATTAGGCTGTTTGAGTTCCGGGGAACGGCCGAAAGCACAAAAGCCAAGGAAACTAGATCAGACTCTGTTTTGGTGCGTATTGCTGCGCGGAGACTGTGGAAGTGCAGCAAATATGGTGGATTGATTTTATCAAAATATATATGTGGTGGATTGATGCAGTCTGCCATTTTGCTGTCGGGGAGGAAAGGTGGTTGTAGCAACAAGAGTTGGTAAATAAGGATGCAATGAGTGGTAAAAATATGATATTTTGATTACTTGAAGGAGATTTTAATAATTGAAGGTCCCTTCAGTCTAATATTTTTTTCCCTCTTAAATCTGGACCATGGCAAATTGGCAACGTCGACATCTCGTCGGGTACGCCTTCACTGCCTGCTTTTAACGTTCATCGAAGAAACGAAAATTTAGAAAGAGAAAATCAAAGGCAAAGCTACCATTAGCTGTCCAGGCCCGGCAGTAAATAATGGCCTCTGATGCACACTTTTCGGGCCATGGCCTTCCATAAACGTGTTAGTAACGGTGGACCCTCCTCTTGCGATCATCCCAGCATTGCCTTCCCCAGCTTTTCATTTCAGTGATAGTCAGAGGCCTCCTCTGAATTATTCGAATTTGATGTAATTATTGATATGATATATTTAATAGATTATATTTTATAATTATATATAAATATTTAAAAATTATGAAGAATCTAAGAATATACCTTGGATCTTTTTATCTTGTCTCCATCCCCATTTCTTTTATTTATTCTTTTAATTGAAACTGTTGCTTGCAGCTTAGCAATTATAAGATCGAAAGGCTCGCATTTTCACTTAAAAACGTTGCATGAGTGATGAAATATATTGATATTCACAAATGAGGATCAATGTTTAAATTATAAATTTTGAATAAAATTAATCTTAAATCATAAAGCAAATAAAGTTAGCTTAATATAGAAAAAAAATTGTCATGCAGTCCGAAAGGGAAGGCTGAGATTTTCACTTAAAAAACGTCATGTACTCGAAAAGGTCCCGTTCCAATTTCCATATGGGGCTTTACATTCAAACTATATACTCGAAAATCTAAAAGTGATTTTGAGCAAACAAGCACTGCATACAGATAAAACAGCAAGAGGTGAGGAAATTACATGCTAGTTCCAAATTTTAGATGCCCTTTGAGGACCACTCGCCAGACAATTAACCTCCAACTCTGGTGGTTGTACTTAACAAGCTTGGTGTAATTTGGTCAACTTCCATATCAAGACTTTTATGTATCAACAAAATGTTCCTTCCGCTACTTTTTTTTTTTCACAATGATAAATAATCTCGTGACTGTGCATGTTTTAATTAATTTCTCTCTTATTTTCTTTCTTCTTAACAGTTTAATTTGAAATAATTTGTTTTTATGCATTATATTGTAAAATGCTTAAAATTCTAGTACTTTGTCTCTTGTTTTTTTAGTTAGAAATTATACTCAAATTTTATTTTCTTTTTATTTTTTAATCAACTTTATCCATGTGCTTCTTTTTTTTTTACCCTATCAAGCACACTGAGGCTATTAAAATACCTCTTCTCCCAGGCTCATGATTCTTGAATTTGATCATGTATAGAGGGTTTGAATCAATCTTCCATGTAGGGTAATTATATATGGCCATCGATGATTGGATTCAATCTCACCTTCTTCTTTAAATATTTGACTTCAGGGGACCAGAACTGAAAGCGAAGCGAGGAGGCCATGGGTGAAGTTCTATTGTCGAGCGGGTTCACCATGAAAGCATATTTTTCTCAAATATCTGAAACTAAAGAATAGGGCAGTAGTTTGTATCTTTTTCAATGAAATGAATTCCTTTTTGTCTCCGTTATCCCGTACACCCAATATTTCTATAAACATGCCTGTTTAGAATTCTTTGAACAAGTTTGCTCTAGCTTTGATTCTTTGGTATTAGCCTCTGTTTTTTCTAGCCAAAGCATTAATGATTTCCAAGTTTAACAGGGTTAATGCAACTGCTATACGTGTGATATCTTTTGGTTGCATTCAACTTGTGATAATTTAATCTGACAACCCCACGAAATTTGATTAATCTATAAGTTGAATTATCTATTTAATTTATATGAATCAAATTTTAAATAAATTTTTTTTAAATTTCTATCAATTCAATTTAAATTATTTAATTTAATATTTTTAAAATAATAAAATCATCCTATTTAAATTCAGCTCAAGCCAAACTTCAAAAAAAAAATAAATTTCAGAACTCCTAAACTAAGCTACTTTATATGGAAGTAGGGTTTCTGCGTTCCGGGGAACGGCCAAAGCTCAAAACCCCAGAAAACTAGGTCTGACTCTGTTGTGATACGTATTGGGGCGCTGAGACTTTGGAAGTGTAGCAAATACGGTGCATTGATGCAATCTGCCATGTTGCTGTCAGGGTGAAAAGTTAATTTTAGTAATAAGGGATGGTAACTAAGGATGCGGCGCGGTGACTGATAAACATATGATGTTTGATTAATGGAACAGAGATATTTCGATAATTGAAGGTTATATAATTTTTTTATTTGGATCACAGCAATTTGTAAAAGTCTATATTTCATTGAATCTTTTTTTTCTTAAATTTTTCGTCATCTAATAATTATATTAAATTTTAATTATTTTACAATTAAAATCAAATTTTAAATAATTTTTTTAATATTAATTTTTTATTTATAAAATTAATAATTTAAATTTTATTTAAAAAATATCATAAATTTTTTATCATTTGATTCAATAAGAGCTGGTATCGGCACCCTTTTTCACTCGCCGCTTTTGATGTCCGTCTACGAAACTGAAAATTTAGAAAGGGAAAATTGAAAAAACCAAAGGTACAATTATCATTAACAGTGTAGGCCCAGCAATAAATAATGGCCTTTGACATATTGCAAACTTTCCGGGCCATGGCCTTCCGGAAACGTGTAAAAGTGGACCATCCTTTTGGGAGTAGCCATCGTCTCCAGCAGACCTTGCCTAGCTTTTGATTTTAGTGGTATTCATAGGCTCTGTTTGAATTATTTAAATTTGATATAAGTTTTGATATGATATTTTATGTTTAGTGAATTATATTTTATATTTTTATTTTAAAGTTAAAAAATTTAGGTTAAAGATTAAATTAATATGATTTTTAATTTTTATTTTAATTGGATGAATTGAATAGTTTATTTAAATAAAATTTAAATATTAAATAGATATTAAAAATATACTAAATTATTAATAAAAGAATGTATTTGTTTTCATGGTCTAGTCTTTAATATAATTTCAAAATGCTATGGTCTAAAATCTTATCAAATGCAAAAATATTAAAAACGAATTTTTTATTTTTTTTTAATTTTTAACAGTTTTTATTAGTTGCAATTTCAGATTGATTCAATTAAAATTTAATTCTTTAATAACTCTGAACTGATTGGATTTGAAGTTTTTGATTGAATTGATTTTACCAATAGATTTTTTTCAATCATGCTATATTTTAATATATATATATTATAAATATTTTAAAATAATGGAAAAGATAGGAATATTCCTTGGATTTCATTATTTTATTTGTTCTTTAATTGAAACTGTTACTTGTAGCTTATCAATTATTGGATTGGATTTGGAAGGCTAACATTTTCTCTTAAAAGCGTCATGTAACATCTAGCCAAAAGAAAAAAAAAAAAAAGTCCCTTTCCAATTTCCATATGGGGCTCTTACATTTAATTATCTATGTACTCGAAAATCTGAAGTTGATTCTGAACAAACAAGTATTGCATACAGATAAAATAGTAAGAGGTAAGGAAATTACATGCTAGTTCCAAATTGAGATGCCATTTTTGAGGATCACTTGCCAGAATATTAAACATTAACTCTGGTGGTTGCACTCAACAAGCTAGGTGTACTTTGGTCGACTCCCATACCAAGACTTTTATGTATCAATAAAATATTCCTTTCGCTTCATTTTTTTCCATCTTTCCTTTTTATTAGGATGTTTTGAAATTATATATTTTTTTTTGAAGTTTAAGATTCCTTTTATGTAAAGAAAATATTTACTTTTTATAAACAAAGAAAAGAAAATGATAGAATTAGAAACCAATTGCAACCGAAGATTTAAATTTCCTGTTCAGATGTGTTTTTGTTCTCTGTTACATTTATTAATATAACCATGATTAATTACGTGAATCAATATTAATAATAAAAAATTAAAATTATAAAATAACGATCAAATAGTAATTTTACTTCGTGATCCATGAGTAGATAGAACGAAGAAAATGAGAAAATTTGACGCCCGAGCAACGGGTGATAGTTTGAGTTTCGCAATTTGCATTGGCCAGAAACACTGAAATATATACTACACGTTGTTAACACACCTGCTTCGGCATCTGCCTTGGATCTAGCTTAACAATTAACAACAAACTAAAACAAATATTAACACAAAAATTGATCGATTTAGACGCCTCACGCCTTTGTTTATAATAAAAACATTCAGACAAAAGCAGAAGCTATATATATATATATGTACTACCAAGAAACAAAATCAGAGGATGGAGATGGGTGCAGGGGAGCGGTGGTTATTGACGAGAACGTTAGCCTTGGACTTGGAGAGCTGATCCATGAGGGAAAGGATGTGGGCGTTGTAAGCACGGGCCTGAGTGACGGACTCTGCTTCTAGCTCCCCCAGCTGAGAACAGAGCCTCTCCTCCGCCTCTTCTGCCACCCTCAGCCTCTCCAATATCTTTCGTAACTCCTTTCTCATCTGCTCCTCTCTTTCACGACTCTCCTTCAGTTCCTTCTCTAACTCCTGGTTTCTCTCCCTCAATTCTTCTTCCTCTTTTTTCTTTGCTGCTATGGCTTCGGTACCAGCTATCGCCTTCGTTGGAGCCATTTGCAGCTGTTTTACTTTTTTTTTTTTTTTTTAATTTGATTGGTGGAGAATATAGTAAGCGTAGTTTGGGATCAACAAATGTGGAGGAGGGGGACTCTCTTATAGCCTACGGCTCTCCAACCAAAAATGTCCAGGTTCAATGTATCTAGCCTCCTTGGTTGTTTCCCTTGTTTTTTTTTAATTATTATTTGCTTACGTGTTTGCTTTGATAATCCATTTTTCAGCGTTCAATTTTCAACTTTCATACTATGTTAGTATTTTTTTTTCATTTGTCACGCAATTACATAAATATAACGGTATATATAAAATAAAATATAAAATATAATTTAATATAAATATATTTTTAAATTTTATCTAATATATATTATAAATATATTAAAATTTATATAAATATAAAAAAATTTTAAATATGATTTTGATATGATAAAATATACGAATATAATATAAAAATATAAATTAATAAATCTACTTCCTAGTAGAATCTCAAAATATTAAATATAATATAATAAAAATATGATATAAAATATAATATAATATTTAAAAATAATATAAATATATTAATATTTATATAATATAAATTATTAATATATTAAAATTTATATAAATTTAATATATTAAATATAATTATAATAAATAAAAATACACATACCTTTACTTGCCCCTCATATGCATAATAAGTTAATAACCGTCCGTCGTTACACGTGACCCAGTTGTGAAAAGGAGTTCGTAAGTGGAATTTACCCTACTTCTTCGACCATTTAAATTGGGTTCAGGGTCCATTACTGGGGTCTAGGACTGGGACCCACTGCCTTGTCTGATATCGACCTATAAAAAGCTACATATATATATATATATATATATATATATATTAAACTGGTCTGGTTTCAAATGGTTGAAGTATTGAGGTTTTTTATTTATATTAAATTTAATTTTTTATTTATAATTAAAAGTTTTAGATTTAATGTTTAATATAATATATATTTTTGTTTTTACAACCTATCATCCTCGTGGTAGGTTTATTTCACTATAATCACTTTATTAATATAATATTATTTTTTTAATTTACACAATAGATCTATTAATTTTTAAACCTTTATATTTTACATTTAATTCACTATAATCATTTTATTTTTAATTTTATATTTAATATACATATAAACCGAATGCTACATTATTAGGTATTGATCCATTTTATAAGCTGTGGTGGTATTCCATTTATAAACTTAGCGGGCCAACGAAGAAACAGTGAGCCTTTAATTCTTCTGGTTTCCTTGTTTCGGGAAAGATACTTTATTCTTTTCTTATTATTATTATTCATGGGTTATCAAATCAAATGCGCATGAAAGATAGAGTCACTTCGGGAAAATAAAACAAATAGACAAACGTGAACCTCAAGTTCTCTTGGAGGCTTCCTGAGACCTCCAAGGGCCAAGTATCCAACCAATCCAAGGGCTCTTTTCTATGATATTTTTCTGAAGGGCTTGTTTCCAGGGGTCATCAAAATCAAATATGATAATCTACTCAGCTTCCTAAATCTACTCAAACTTTCTATGACATATTCTGTTTTCATCAATCGCGCTGGCATAAAAACAAATATATATTTATTATCTATATAAAGACTTTCGAATGCGATAATCTACTCACCTTCCTAAATCGTATCGAATGGATGACGTGTGGAAAACAAGCTATTGTCTATGATTTAACTTGAACCACTAGTTTGCAAAACGCTTGTCTCCACGCTTCCCCCTTCTTTCCAGGAGAGACCAAGATTTTTACAGCTTTAGAATTTGGTATTGCATATTTCACTTGGCTTTGAAAACTGGGTTTTAGGTAACGTGATCTCTATATTTTTTTAGAATTGCGAATTTGGAAAATTTTAATTATGTAATTTGTTTAAAAATTAATTATTTTTTTAAATGTAAATGTTTTTTTATATTAGATATTAATAGGATCAGTAGCTTCTATTCCGTACAAATTTTTGGGGCATAGAAAGACTGTGTTGCCAAGCAATGAGTAGCTTCATTTTCAATACAAATTAAGTAAAAAAATAATATTTTATATTTAAATAAAGTTTATTTGAATTATTATTTTATAAATAAATTTTTTATTTAAATTTAATTATAATATATATAAATATTATATAAAAATGATTTTAATATTTAAAATATGTTTTGAACCCTGCAAGCCAAACCGAATCTTAGTAAATTCTTTATTTAATCTACCTTGAACTTCTATCTATTTAAGTTGGTTGAAAATATATATTACACATATTTGGGTGGACGTAACTTTGATACAAATGATTATTTAAATATTAAAAATTAATTATAAAAATATATAAATATTAATATAAAAAATTAAATATTTTAATGTTAAAATGAGTTGCAGGTTGATTTGGATAAAAAGTTTTTTTATTTAAATCTTAGTCGATCTACAAATATCTTTAATAACTATTTACATATATGATTTATCATAATTTACAAATGAATCTATCTGTATCTTTGCATTTGCCGAATACATGGAATTATATACACACACACAAGTTCCTAACAGAGGACTCGCTACTTGAAGGAACAAGAAATCGAAAGAATTGGTTATAGTTGCTGAAGAAGCTGAAGAAACAAGAAGTAGCTAACTCTGAAAGCAGAATTATCTTCAATTGAGGTAAGACCCCACAGCACTGGCTGCACTGCTCACATATACTGCTTCTTTGAAACTTTTGAGATAGAATTAAGCCCCTTCAACGTCATCCATCATACTCAGTTGATTTAAAAAGCATCTTGGCAGATTATTTTATTTTATTTTACTTTATTTTTCAACTCAAAACAGTGTTTCCTGGAAATTCTTTCTCTACAAACTTGGTAAATGTAACTGGACAATAATTTTTATGAGATTGGGAGCAAATCTTCTGCCGTTCATACCTTCCAAGTTTGTAATTGCTCAAAAGGAAGTTAACGACTTCATTCAACAAGGATGTGATAGTTGGAATTCGATAGAGAGGATCATAATTGCAATGATTTCTCAAATTAAAGGCTCCAATTTTAAAGATTTTTACAGTTGATTGCTTGCAATTTACGTGAAAAAAAAAATATGGGATTCTTCGCAATGGCTTTCCAAGTAACAATGAAGAGAAATTGTTGAAGCCTTCATGTTGAAGATTAGAGGCCCATAGGCTCTCTAGCCCAAAGGTGCATGAAAGTGACATTTCGTGGCTCTGGATGTGGCACAAAGCCACCTATAATAACGCCACGGAACAATTTGCAACGTGAATTATTTATAAATTGAATTAGGTCAATAAAAAAATTATATTTTATTATTTAAAATATATTAAATTATTAAAGATAATTTTATATTTATATTTATATATTTTTTATAATTAATTTTAAATAAAAAATAAATTTTTTATTAAGTAATGATTTATATATGAATAAGGTTGAATTTAAAATATTTTATTTTAAATTTAATTTATTTCAAATTAAGTATGTCTAAATAAACCAATAATTTAACCCTTTAACTAATAGTTACAATATACAACTTTCAAATACTAACCAATATTCATGTGCGTGGATTTGGATGGGTTCCAGATCCAAATGCTTCGCGTTAGGCCGAATGCCTGTATCTAAATCAATGTTGTCGGTATCGCACCGGTATTAGTCATATCAGTTGATACGTATTAATTTTGATATATAACAGTATCGACGATAGTTGATTTTATTTCGATCTTAATTTCGATCTGTACTGATCGTACCGATAGATACCAGCCTGTTTCGGTGGTACTGGTCAAAAATAATTGTAACGGTCGAAACATAATATAAGCTTGTAAAAAAAAGTTAAACTAATACTGATCTTAAATTTGATAAATATTACACATAATTACTCATAAATTTGATAAAACTTAGACATAATTACTCATAAATTTAATAATTATTAAAAAATTTTAACTTTATTACTTAACTGATATTGATTTTTTATATTTGATGAAGTTTTTTTATAGAACATTATATATAATTGATGAATATTTAATATATAAAATTTATTTAATTTCATTTATTTTATATTTAAAAATATTATATATATATAAATTAAAAATATTTAAACTCTAATAAACCCGAAACGATACATCAAAATATACTAATATCGATATGCACTTATACCAAAATAAAAAAATACATCCATCGATACGATACTTACCGCCTCAATCCAAATGCCTTGTATTCGGCCGAATTCCTTTTATTCAGATGCCTTTATCCTTTAATCTATTTCACAATTTGGATTTAACTTTGACGGTGAGAACGTAGAGGGAAGAAAGCCGCTGAATTCACGGCACACTCAGTTCCAGCTAAAAAAAAGGAGAAAAAAAATTAACAAGCTGCTGTGCTGCTGTTGGCATCGTTGTTCACATGCTTAGAACACCGCCTCCTCTGCGAGGGGACAACAAGACCCAAGTTGTTACTCAACTACTCATTCTTTTGTTTTTTTTTCGGGACAGAAAATACTTTCATTTGTAAAAATAAGTTCCATCAAGATTAAGATAAGGTGATAGGATTGGGTTACTAACGGATTATGTGCGTATTCCATGTACTAGACAATTTGATTTTCAATTTTTTAAATTTAAAATCTATAATATTAATAAAATTTCATTAAATTTAGTATCATGAATAAAATAACATCAATTTAGATAATTTACAAAAAATTTAAATAAAATTATTAAAATAAATATAAATTAAAAGTATTTATATCTTTTCATTTGAAATAAAATTATCTATTTTTTACTTTTAAAAAATTGACTCTTTAATTGGAAAAAAAAAAGCTACCGACTTTTTTAATATATTAGTTATTCCAAAAAAAATATTAAAAGAAAAAAAATTTCGCCCACATTTATTGCTGTGTCAAATTCTAGTATTCAATGAGTCCTTGAATCTTATTTCAAATTTTCAGATTTTTTTATAATTTTATTATACTCAAATAAATTTTAAATTTTAATTTATATATATTAACGTGGAAATGCTACAAGAAAACCTGCAAAACATAAAGGATAGGGGGCTCAGAGTTGGACTTTGAAAAACACTCCAATGCTTAAGTTAGTAAAAGTTATTGTGAATAAAAAATAAAAAGAGAATAAAAAAATTTTAATAGCTCATACATCAGAAATACTGATGTTGCCTCTTTATATATGCCTAGATAGAAGTTCTACTTAATCTGAGATTTTAGGTAGATAGAAGTTTAATTGCAATCAAGTTTATCTAGTAATGTAGAGATTCAAGTTATCCAACCATCCTTCAATATTTATCTCTTCAAAAAAATCACACTTAGTGATTAAGTGATAACAATATCTATCAAGTTTTTGTTCCAAAGATAAAGTTATTAAATTTAATTACAATAATGGTACATTTAATTTACTAAAATAGAATAAAATTATAATATAATATTTATTATGTAGGAATGGAGTAGAACCAGGATATAATTGAATAGCTATAATAATAGTTTGGTTTAATGTAGAATATTATGAGATTTTAATCCTTGACAAAAAGGATTTGAATCCCGTAAAAGGAATTACCATTCAATGGAGAGGTGGGATTAACTATTTCGAGGTTTTAAGAAATAAAGTTGAAATCGATCATTCCGCTAAATCATCATTTCACAAATTAAATAATCATATTACTGTAATACCTTCAAATAATCTTATAATTAAATAACTATGAATATAAACCACACGTGTCAATTTAAATTTTAGATTTTTTTCTCCACATCTCTGCATAAAATATATGTAGCCTGATGATGTAGCTGAAAATTAAAAACATTTCTTTTAAAAAATAAAATTTAATTTAAGTATAAATTTGAAAATAAAAAATTTATTTAAATATAAATTAAAAACTATACAATAATATAAACAAAATTGTAATAGGAAGGGATAAAATTGAGATTTTCTTTAATCCGTACTATGTCGAAATGAGAACGGGAGCGCAGGGAGGATTTTCCTCCAATTCAATTTTGAAATTTCCCGTCTTTCCTCGTTTGTCTCGAACTGAAAAACAAACAATACAAAAAAGCACGGCGTCGTAGGCAAATCGTCGGCGTCACTCTAATCTCCTCTTCCCTCGCCTCCGCCTCAGCCTTCGCTTCTGTATTTGGAGGTTAGCTTCAATACCCATCACCGCATCTTTCTTTCATCATAGTTTCCGGCACTGACTTTTATTCGTTTATTAATTTTATTGCTATTATTCATCAGAATTGTAGCGGTGCCCTTGAGATTCAGAGTTTCAACGAAATTGAGATTAAAATAAAAAAATAAGTTATAAAAGTTAAACTATATAAGTTGTAAAAATAAACCTTTTAAACTCCTAGGCATTGAAGAAATAGCGAAGTACGGTCTATGGAATCTTCAACTTGTCCTTTTTGTCACCTTACAGTTCCCTCCTTTGAACTCCAATGGTATGTTCTTTTCCTTTTTGCCTTTTTTTTTTTTTTAATTTCTAATTTGGTTTAGGATCAAATTGGCAGTGGTAATTTTTGATACAGGCACGCCGACAGTCACTTCGAGGATGAAGACGAGGAAGCTAAAGGCCTGGAATCTGCTATTCAAATTCAAATTGCCTCCTCTTCAGGCTCCACTCAAGCGGATAGTATTTCCTCCTTGATTGGTTTACAAACAAGGAGCAACTTTTACCATGTCAAAGATGGTTTGATCTCCTTGCTGAGAAACTGTTTAGAACTAGAAACCCAACACGACTCGTCAGTAGCCATATTGTCCGGCTACGTGGATCACTTCCAAAGCATTCCGTCCGTGGATGTTGGTTGGGGTTGTGGCTGGCGTAACATTCAAATGCTAAGCTCTCATTTGCTTGCTCACAGGCAGGAAGCTAGAGATGTCCTGTTTGGTGGGTCGGGTTTTGTTCCTGATATCTCTT
The DNA here is from genome assembly GCA_038381775.1 of Adansonia rubrostipa. NCBI lineage: Eukaryota > Viridiplantae > Streptophyta > Magnoliopsida > Malvales > Malvaceae > Adansonia > Adansonia rubrostipa. The sequence goes on from JBBYHM010000026.1 coordinate 7,921,223, forward strand.
TCCTCCAGCGTTGGCTTGAGATTGCTTGGGAAAGGGGATTTGATCCACCCGGTGCCCAACATTTTAACTACAAAGTATATGGTTCCAATCATAGAATTGGGACTACTGAATGCGCCTCTCTTTTTCGTTCATTTGGTCTTCGTGCTAGGGTTGTTGACTTTGGTCCTGAGGAATCTCAGCCGTTTTATCTTTCTGTTCCTGGTGCTTCTCTTGGACAATCAGTGATGCAAAGGAACGCAATTCACGTTTTTGGACCAATGGATAGATTTGTTCGTCACCAGCAGGGTTTGACGAAGCAAAGACACTCTTCTGACTCTTTGGGTAATGGGAGGAGTGATAATTCTACAGGGAGAAGTGAGGGACCTCAGGTTATGATTGATTGGGTGTGGAATTACTTTACAGATAAAGGTTTAACCATATCTGGCTCCAGTCGAGTTGTAGTCAGTGATAGAACGTAAGTGACTATCAACACTGATAGCTATACTTCTATTTTAATGTTCCTTTTTATTCTGGGGTATGCATGTAAGGCATGTCATTGTGTTTCTATCCAATTTTCCCGTAATAATTTTATTAAGATACGAAAGCATACTTTTCTTATTGTGTTCTATGATTCTGTTTTTACGGTAGCTTTAATGAGCAGGCCTTTATACTTCCAACACGACGGACATTCTAGAACAATCGTTGGAATTCAGGCTAAACATCATCAGGGTGGAATGCACCAGTTCAATCTCTTGATTTTGGATCCTTCGGATGTGAGTTTAATTCCCTTTGGTGGTTATCTGATGTTTTTAGCAGCTTTTAGGCTCTGACATATGACACCTCTACTGTATATTTCACCAATTTTGGTACTTATGAACCATGATATTATTTGCTCGTGTATTTTAACTATGTTTGAATACTGTGATTTTTATGCATATTAATCACATATAGAGTTCCAGATATAAAGTTTGGTTTTTTCGTGTCTGATTTAAATATTTGGTTGACAAAAGTTGTATGGTATGATTATCAGACAATAAACATTTGGTTCACAAACTCAGGCCAAAGCATGACCACCGTGTTAAGGCTTAGGTTTTTGCCCTTGTGGCTGTAGACTTTGTACGATGCATGTGCCAGTAAAATTTGTTCTGTAATTAGAAAATTGAAATTTGGGAAATATGTAATCAGATTAAGTCCTTTTGCCAGAGATCGATGAAGTTGGAACTTGCAGGGCTGTGTCAATGACCATTTTTTTTCTTTATGTTGCTAGAACCTAGTACTTTTTTTTATGTCTGTGCGTGCACTTGTTGGTGTATGCATGTTCATGTAGGTGATTGTCATGCAGCTAATGTTACATTTCTTCTGTAATATTTTACATAAGTACAGGCAACAACTGCTTTGGAAATGTCACTTAAAAGGAATTTGGGATGGCAGAAGCTTATAAAAAGAGGAGTCCACACCTTTAAGAAGCCACAATACCAGGTTATAACACAATTGTATAAAAATAAATAAATAAATAAATCTGTTATACCTGACTATCTTTTGATTTATGCGCTTATGTTCTTCTTCTTTTTCAGTTGTGCTATATTGATCCCGGAATTGCTAGCGGGGAGGAGCTAGGACAACTCAAAACAATAAATAGCACCTTCATTAGATTGTAGAGGAATATAGTGAAGTTCTGTGTTTTTAGGTACTGTGGATCTATTTTATCTAGTTTTAAAGTTTTATGCGTTATCCTTTCTCATGAAAAGACATTTGATAGTGCATCAATCCTATTAGTTTCAGAAGCCTAAATGGTTCCAATGTGTATACTGCTATATTACCCTTCCTGTGGAGCATTTGCGATTCTATGTGTATTTCTTGAATCGAATTGCTTTATGTTCTTTTGGTTGGAAGCATAGATTCTTTGCTTAAGGGCTAACAGAGAAGACTTTCATGCTCCACTCAGCCTGAGAAATGCCATTTTTCATCTTGGTTTCAACTGAATCCTGGAAAACTGGTGCTCCTTTGTCTCATTTCCGCCAACATTAAATGAAGTTTCACATTGTCAGATAGTATAGTTAACGAGGGAAAAAGAAAACTATACTATTTTATGCGGTTAAAATTTAAAGTAAATTTATGCAGTAAAATGACTGTTGCGTATTTATGAATTAGGATGCAGTAGAAGATTGCTCTGACTGAGATAAAATTCCTTCCTCATAATTTGCGGGAATTTGGGACGAAACATAGGTGGGCAGGGGATGGGCTGGATCGTTGCTCGGCTCTTGCGAGGTAAGCCAAGGAAGAATTTCCTAAGAAACAAACTGATAAAAATAAGTTTTGGTTTAAAGATTTAACAAAACTAATCGTGAAGGAGGAGCAAAGTAATGCAAATTATTCACCAAGAAAATAATAAACAAGGAAGGACATAGAATTAGTTAGAATAACTTAATGCTGCATTTATCACAACAAGTTGTTTACTCGTCAGAAAGATCAGAATTCAGAAAATCACATTTTGTTTTGGCAGTGGAGATAAGGATCATGAATGCAAGGATTGGATGCCATGCTGATGCTGGTGTTGTCACGATCGTAAGGAATGCCGTCCACTGTCGATGGATTATTATTTTAACGATTTTATGGACGCTAAGATATCATGCAGGGATAGTAGCGGTCGCTGCTGATCAAAATGCAATTAGGCTTGAAACCTTGTCATTGGCTTATTTTAGTGATTTACGGCAATCTGTTTTCTTTCATTATTATAGCTTGCTGGTGTTCGTGTTCAACTCTTCATCATGTCCATCTAGTTGGTCGGTTGCTGGTTATTAATGGCAAGCTGGGCTTTAAATGAGCCTACATTATATCCAGGGACTGAAATGGCACCTAAAGCAGAACCCAAAGGGAAAATAGAGGTGCTGGTGCTGGTGAAGCTCATGAACGGGAAATTCTAAAAGCGTTGCTTCTAACTTTATGCTTTTGTCATTTACATCAAGTTTTTTCTCTTTTATTGCAGTGAATGTTTTGGTTTTGGGATTGGCGAATGTGATTGGAGGAGTTCTCGTCAGTAATGTGAGTTTTTCTTTTCGTGGTAAATATTAATTCGTTTGTTAGCAACCGTGATGCATGATAAAATTGGAAGTAGTATGTAAATACACACACACTCACACACACACACACACACACTCACACATATTTATATGTACAATTTAATCTTTAAATAGTTCTAATGTATTATCATTTTCCTTACATACATAATCCTGAACACTTTATTATTATTATTATGTCAATATGATTTTCAGTCACACTTTTTACATAGATCTTTCTTGGTTTTGGAAATTAACTGGCTTGCATACAGGTCCCTTAGAGTTATATATATATATATATATATATATACACGACTTTAATCATGGCTATGTGCTTTAGAATTATCGTTGAAGAAAAGGGGCATCAATCACTGTTAGGACTGAGACAGAATTTTTGTATTGCATGCGACTGTCGCTACTGTATCTATATTCTCCTCATTTTCAGTCAGTCCTTTAATTTGTTTTAGCTTTTATTTTTGGTATCTATATTCTCCTTCGTACTTTATTTTTGTGCTTTAAGGCAATGACGAAACCTTGCAACAGGAAAAAATAAAAAAAAGGTTAAAAATAGTTCTTCAACATCATTACATTACATAATTGGCAAGTGGAACTTTGCTGAATCTTAGCGGGGGAAGATTTGTCTGAACTGACCTGATGATGCATGCGGATTGGTATGGGCCGCAGCTGTTTGGTAACCTATGGGCTTGGGGAAAGCTTGGGGATCCTATGGACTGGATAGAGTGCTGTTACAACTTCTTTGGAATGAAAAAATAATTCACTAATAATTTGTTTTATGTAATAATACTATATCTTAATAAGACCCTGAAAAATTTTTGAAATTAAAATATGTTGTAATAAAATTAACTACTCTATATGGCTATATGAGGATTTGGAATTAAACCAAGTGATGATAAGTATAAATTAAAGTAAATAATAATTTAAATTTATAGTTTATTTTAATTGGTTCATCGAATAACATTTAAAATGTGATATTTAATAAATATAAAATTCCAACTTTAGCATTTATAATTCTTCACATATCCTCGTACGATAATCTCATTTTTATATAAAAAAAGTAAGTAATAAATTAGGGTTTGCCTGTTATAGGTGTTTGGTATAGGGTAATCATCGAAAATATAATCAGGGTAATTTGCATTTTGTGGTTAAAAGGGGTACTCAAGCCATGCCATCATCTACAAAGATAAAACTAACCAAATTAAGAATTTTATCTTATCTTTATTTATTGTTTTCTTTTTTCCTTTCCTTTTCTTTTCTAAACAACATCAATCCTTCCACAACTTCATGTTTAATCTTTAGGGTTTCACAGAGGAAATGAGCTATTTCCGGCCAACTTTTTTTTGGTGATCCAGATTTCCGTTCGTTACCACTTTTTGATTTTTCTTGAATTGGGAAAAAGAACAAAGCTCAAAGTAAATTCGAGGAAAAAATTGAATAACTTTTATGAGTCCAGTTTAGAGTTTTGTTTATTTGATAGGAGAACAATGTAAGTTCTTGGCTGTTTTTAAAAGAGAAAAATTTAACTCTTTCAATCCTCCTCATATATGTATATATATATATATATATATATATATATACATATATGAGGAGGATTGAAAGAGTTAAATTTTTCTCTTTTAAAAACAGCCAAGAACTTACATTGTTCTCCTATCAAATAAACAAAACTCTAAACTGGACTCATAAAAGTTATTCAATTTTTTCCTCGAATTTACTTTGAGCTTTGTTCTTTTTCCCAATTCAAGAAAAATCAAAAAGTGGTAACGAACGGAAATCTGGATCACCAAAAAAAAGTTGGCCGGAAATAGCTCATTTCCTCTGTGAAACCCTAAAGATTAAACATGAAGTTGTGGAAGGATTGATGTTGTTTAGAAAAGAAAAGGAAAGGAAAAAAGAAAACAATAAATAAAGATAAGATAAAATTCTTAATTTGGTTAGTTTTATCTTTGTAGATGATGGCATGGCTTGAGTACCCCTTTTAACCACAAAATGCAAATTACCCTGATTATATTTTCGATGATTACCCTATACCAAACACCTATAACAGGCAAACCCTAATTTATTACTTACTTTTTTTATATAAAAATGAGATTATCGTACGAGGATATGTGAAGAATTATAAATGCTAAAGTTGGAATTTTATATTTATTAAATATCACATTTTAAATGTTATTCGATGAACCAATTAAAATAAACTATAAATTTAAATTATTATTTACTTTAATTTATACTTATCATCACTTGGTTTAATTCCAAATCCTCATATAGCCATATAGAGTAGTTAATTTTATTACAACATATTTTAATTTCAAAAATTTTTCAGGGTCTTATTAAGATATAGTATTATTACATAAAACAAATTATTAGTGAATTATTTTTTCATTCCAAAGAAGTTGTAACAGCACTCTATCCAGTCCATAGGATCCCCAAGCTTTCCCCAAGCCCATAGGTTACCAAACAGCTGCGGCCCATACCAATCCGCATGCATCATCAGGTCAGTTCAGACAAATCTTCCCCCGCTAAGATTCAGCAAAGTTCCACTTGCCAATTATGTAATGTAATGATGTTGAAGAACTATTTTTAACCTTTTTTTTATTTTTTCCTGTTGCAAGGTTTCGTCATTGCCTTAAAGCACAAAAATAAAGTACGAAGGAGAATATAGATACCAAAAATAAAAGCTAAAACAAATTAAAGGACTGACTGAAAATGAGGAGAATATAGATACAGTAGCGACAGTCGCATGCAATACAAAAATTCTGTCTCAGTCCTAACAGTGATTGATGCCCCTTTTCTTCAACGATAATTCTAAAGCACATAGCCATGATTAAAGTCGTGTATATATATATATATATATATATATAACTCTAAGGGACCTGTATGCAAGCCAGTTAATTTCCAAAACCAAGAAAGATCTATGTAAAAAGTGTGACTGAAAATCATATTGACATAATAATAATAATAAAGTGTTCAGGATTATGTATGTAAGGAAAATGATAATACATTAGAACTATTTAAAGATTAAATTGTACATATAAATATGTGTGAGTGTGTGTGTGTGTGTGTGTGAGTGTGTGTGTATTTACATACTACTTCCAATTTTATCATGCATCACGGTTGCTAACAAACGAATTAATATTTACCACGAAAAGAAAAACTCACATTACTGACGAGAACTCCTCCAATCACATTCGCCAATCCCAAAACCAAAACATTCACTGCAATAAAAGAGAAAAAACTTGATGTAAATGACAAAAGCATAAAGTTAGAAGCAACGCTTTTAGAATTTCCCGTTCATGAGCTTCACCAGCACCAGCACCTCTATTTTCCCTTTGGGTTCTGCTTTAGGTGCCATTTCAGTCCCTGGATATAATGTAGGCTCATTTAAAGCCCAGCTTGCCATTAATAACCAGCAACCGACCAACTAGATGGACATGATGAAGAGTTGAACACGAACACCAGCAAGCTATAATAATGAAAGAAAACAGATTGCCGTAAATCACTAAAATAAGCCAATGACAAGGTTTCAAGCCTAATTGCATTTTGATCAGCAGCGACCGCTACTATCCCTGCATGATATCTTAGCGTCCATAAAATCGTTAAAATAATAATCCATCGACAGTGGACGGCATTCCTTACGATCGTGACAACACCAGCATCAGCATGGCATCCAATCCTTGCATTCATGATCCTTATCTCCACTGCCAAAACAAAATGTGATTTTCTGAATTCTGATCTTTCTGACGAGTAAACAACTTGTTGTGATAAATGCAGCATTAAGTTATTCTAACTAATTCTATGTCCTTCCTTGTTTATTATTTTCTTGGTGAATAATTTGCATTACTTTGCTCCTCCTTCACGATTAGTTTTGTTAAATCTTTAAACCAAAACTTATTTTTATCAGTTTGTTTCTTAGGAAATTCTTCCTTGGCTTACCTCGCAAGAGCCGAGCAACGATCCAGCCCATCCCCTGCCCACCTATGTTTCGTCCCAAATTCCCGCAAATTATGAGGAAGGAATTTTATCTCAGTCAGAGCAATCTTCTACTGCATCCTAATTCATAAATACGCAACAGTCATTTTACTGCATAAATTTACTTTAAATTTTAACCGCATAAAATAGTATAGTTTTCTTTTTCCCTCGTTAACTATACTATCTGACAATGTGAAACTTCATTTAATGTTGGCGGAAATGAGACAAAGGAGCACCAGTTTTCCAGGATTCAGTTGAAACCAAGATGAAAAATGGCATTTCTCAGGCTGAGTGGAGCATGAAAGTCTTCTCTGTTAGCCCTTAAGCAAAGAATCTATGCTTCCAACCAAAAGAACATAAAGCAATTCGATTCAAGAAATACACATAGAATCGCAAATGCTCCACAGGAAGGGTAATATAGCAGTATACACATTGGAACCATTTAGGCTTCTGAAACTAATAGGATTGATGCACTATCAAATGTCTTTTCATGAGAAAGGATAACGCATAAAACTTTAAAACTAGATAAAATAGATCCACAGTACCTAAAAACACAGAACTTCACTATATTCCTCTACAATCTAATGAAGGTGCTATTTATTGTTTTGAGTTGTCCTAGCTCCTCCCCGCTAGCAATTCCGGGATCAATATAGCACAACTGAAAAAGAAGAAGAACATAAGCGCATAAATCAAAAGATAGTCAGGTATAACAGATTTATTTATTTATTTATTTTTATACAATTGTGTTATAACCTGGTATTGTGGCTTCTTAAAGGTGTGGACTCCTCTTTTTATAAGCTTCTGCCATCCCAAATTCCTTTTAAGTGACATTTCCAAAGCAGTTGTTGCCTGTACTTATGTAAAATATTACAGAAGAAATGTAACATTAGCTGCATGACAATCACCTACATGAACATGCATACACCAACAAGTGCACGCACAGACATAAAAAAAAGTACTAGGTTCTAGCAACATAAAGAAAAAAAATGGTCATTGACACAGCCCTGCAAGTTCCAACTTCATCGATCTCTGGCAAAAGGACTTAATCTGATTACATATTTCCCAAATTTCAATTTTCTAATTACAGAACAAATTTTACTGGCACATGCATCGTACAAAGTCTACAGCCACAAGGGCAAAAACCTAAGCCTTAACACGGTGGTCATGCTTTGGCCTGAGTTTGTGAACCAAATGTTTATTGTCTGATAATCATACCATACAACTTTTGTCAACCAAATATTTAAATCAGACACGAAAAAACCAAACTTTATATCTGGAACTCTATATGTGATTAATATGCATAAAAATCACAGTATTCAAACATAGTTAAAATACACGAGCAAATAATATCATGGTTCATAAGTACCAAAATTGGTGAAATATACAGTAGAGGTGTCATATGTCAGAGCCTAAAAGCTGCTAAAAACATCAGATAACCACCAAAGGGAATTAAACTCACATCCGAAGGATCCAAAATCAAGAGATTGAACTGGTGCATTCCACCCTGATGATGTTTAGCCTGAATTCCAACGATTGTTCTAGAATGTCCGTCGTGTTGGAAGTATAAAGGCCTGCTCATTAAAGCTACCGTAAAAACAGAATCATAGAACACAATAAGAAAAGTATGCTTTCGTATCTTAATAAAATTATTACGGGAAAATTGGATAGAAACACAATGACATGCCTTACATGCATACCCCAGAATAAAAAGGAACATTAAAATAGAAGTATAGCTATCAGTGTTGATAGTCACTTACGTTCTATCACTGACTACAACTCGACTGGAGCCAGATATGGTTAAACCTTTATCTGTAAAGTAATTCCACACCCAATCAATCATAACCTGAGGTCCCTCACTTCTCCCTGTAGAATTATCACTCCTCCCATTACCCAAAGAGTCAGAAGAGTGTCTTTGCTTCGTCAAACCCTGCTGGTGACGAACAAATCTATCCATTGGTCCAAAAACGTGAATTGCGTTCCTTTGCATCACTGATTGTCCAAGAGAAGCACCAGGAACAGAAAGATAAAACGGCTGAGATTCCTCAGGACCAAAGTCAACAACCCTAGCACGAAGACCAAATGAACGAAAAAGAGAGGCGCATTCAGTAGTCCCAATTCTATGATTGGAACCATATACTTTGTAGTTAAAATGTTGGGCACCGGGTGGATCAAATCCCCTTTCCCAAGCAATCTCAAGCCAACGCTGGAGGAAAGAGATATCAGGAACAAAACCCGACCCACCAAACAGGACATCTCTAGCTTCCTGCCTGTGAGCAAGCAAATGAGAGCTTAGCATTTGAATGTTACGCCAGCCACAACCCCAACCAACATCCACGGACGGAATGCTTTGGAAGTGATCCACGTAGCCGGACAATATGGCTACTGACGAGTCGTGTTGGGTTTCTAGTTCTAAACAGTTTCTCAGCAAGGAGATCAAACCATCTTTGACATGGTAAAAGTTGCTCCTTGTTTGTAAACCAATCAAGGAGGAAATACTATCCGCTTGAGTGGAGCCTGAAGAGGAGGCAATTTGAATTTGAATAGCAGATTCCAGGCCTTTAGCTTCCTCGTCTTCATCCTCGAAGTGACTGTCGGCGTGCCTGTATCAAAAATTACCACTGCCAATTTGATCCTAAACCAAATTAGAAATTAAAAAAAAAAAAAAGGCAAAAAGGAAAAGAACATACCATTGGAGTTCAAAGGAGGGAACTGTAAGGTGACAAAAAGGACAAGTTGAAGATTCCATAGACCGTACTTCGCTATTTCTTCAATGCCTAGGAGTTTAAAAGGTTTATTTTTACAACTTATATAGTTTAACTTTTATAACTTATTTTTTTATTTTAATCTCAATTTCGTTGAAACTCTGAATCTCAAGGGCACCGCTACAATTCTGATGAATAATAGCAATAAAATTAATAAACGAATAAAAGTCAGTGCCGGAAACTATGATGAAAGAAAGATGCGGTGATGGGTATTGAAGCTAACCTCCAAATACAGAAGCGAAGGCTGAGGCGGAGGCGAGGGAAGAGGAGATTAGAGTGACGCCGACGATTTGCCTACGACGCCGTGCTTTTTTGTATTGTTTGTTTTTCAGTTCGAGACAAACGAGGAAAGACGGGAAATTTCAAAATTGAATTGGAGGAAAATCCTCCCTGCGCTCCCGTTCTCATTTCGACATAGTACGGATTAAAGAAAATCTCAATTTTATCCCTTCCTATTACAATTTTGTTTATATTATTGTATAGTTTTTAATTTATATTTAAATAAATTTTTTATTTTCAAATTTATACTTAAATTAAATTTTATTTTTTAAAAGAAATGTTTTTAATTTTCAGCTACATCATCAGGCTACATATATTTTATGCAGAGATGTGGAGAAAAAAATCTAAAATTTAAATTGACACGTGTGGTTTATATTCATAGTTATTTAATTATAAGATTATTTGAAGGTATTACAGTAATATGATTATTTAATTTGTGAAATGATGATTTAGCGGAATGATCGATTTCAACTTTATTTCTTAAAACCTCGAAATAGTTAATCCCACCTCTCCATTGAATGGTAATTCCTTTTACGGGATTCAAATCCTTTTTGTCAAGGATTAAAATCTCATAATATTCTACATTAAACCAAACTATTATTATAGCTATTCAATTATATCCTGGTTCTACTCCATTCCTACATAATAAATATTATATTATAATTTTATTCTATTTTAGTAAATTAAATGTACCATTATTGTAATTAAATTTAATAACTTTATCTTTGGAACAAAAACTTGATAGATATTGTTATCACTTAATCACTAAGTGTGATTTTTTTGAAGAGATAAATATTGAAGGATGGTTGGATAACTTGAATCTCTACATTACTAGATAAACTTGATTGCAATTAAACTTCTATCTACCTAAAATCTCAGATTAAGTAGAACTTCTATCTAGGCATATATAAAGAGGCAACATCAGTATTTCTGATGTATGAGCTATTAAAATTTTTTTATTCTCTTTTTATTTTTTATTCACAATAACTTTTACTAACTTAAGCATTGGAGTGTTTTTCAAAGTCCAACTCTGAGCCCCCTATCCTTTATGTTTTGCAGGTTTTCTTGTAGCATTTCCACGTTAATATATATAAATTAAAATTTAAAATTTATTTGAGTATAATAAAATTATAAAAAAATCTGAAAATTTGAAATAAGATTCAAGGACTCATTGAATACTAGAATTTGACACAGCAATAAATGTGGGCGAAATTTTTTTTCTTTTAATATTTTTTTTGGAATAACTAATATATTAAAAAAGTCGGTAGCTTTTTTTTTTCCAATTAAAGAGTCAATTTTTTAAAAGTAAAAAATAGATAATTTTATTTCAAATGAAAAGATATAAATACTTTTAATTTATATTTATTTTAATAATTTTATTTAAATTTTTTGTAAATTATCTAAATTGATGTTATTTTATTCATGATACTAAATTTAATGAAATTTTATTAATATTATAGATTTTAAATTTAAAAAATTGAAAATCAAATTGTCTAGTACATGGAATACGCACATAATCCGTTAGTAACCCAATCCTATCACCTTATCTTAATCTTGATGGAACTTATTTTTACAAATGAAAGTATTTTCTGTCCCGAAAAAAAAACAAAAGAATGAGTAGTTGAGTAACAACTTGGGTCTTGTTGTCCCCTCGCAGAGGAGGCGGTGTTCTAAGCATGTGAACAACGATGCCAACAGCAGCACAGCAGCTTGTTAATTTTTTTTCTCCTTTTTTTTAGCTGGAACTGAGTGTGCCGTGAATTCAGCGGCTTTCTTCCCTCTACGTTCTCACCGTCAAAGTTAAATCCAAATTGTGAAATAGATTAAAGGATAAAGGCATCTGAATAAAAGGAATTCGGCCGAATACAAGGCATTTGGATTGAGGCGGTAAGTATCGTATCGATGGATGTATTTTTTTATTTTGGTATAAGTGCATATCGATATTAGTATATTTTGATGTATCGTTTCGGGTTTATTAGAGTTTAAATATTTTTAATTTATATATATATAATATTTTTAAATATAAAATAAATGAAATTAAATAAATTTTATATATTAAATATTCATCAATTATATATAATGTTCTATAAAAAAACTTCATCAAATATAAAAAATCAATATCAGTTAAGTAATAAAGTTAAAATTTTTTAATAATTATTAAATTTATGAGTAATTATGTCTAAGTTTTATCAAATTTATGAGTAATTATGTGTAATATTTATCAAATTTAAGATCAGTATTAGTTTAACTTTTTTTTACAAGCTTATATTATGTTTCGACCGTTACAATTATTTTTGACCAGTACCACCGAAACAGGCTGGTATCTATCGGTACGATCAGTACAGATCGAAATTAAGATCGAAATAAAATCAACTATCGTCGATACTGTTATATATCAAAATTAATACGTATCAACTGATATGACTAATACCGGTGCGATACCGACAACATTGATTTAGATACAGGCATTCGGCCTAACGCGAAGCATTTGGATCTGGAACCCATCCAAATCCACGCACATGAATATTGGTTAGTATTTGAAAGTTGTATATTGTAACTATTAGTTAAAGGGTTAAATTATTGGTTTATTTAGACATACTTAATTTGAAATAAATTAAATTTAAAATAAAATATTTTAAATTCAACCTTATTCATATATAAATCATTACTTAATAAAAAATTTATTTTTTATTTAAAATTAATTATAAAAAATATATAAATATAAATATAAAATTATCTTTAATAATTTAATATATTTTAAATAATAAAATATAATTTTTTTATTGACCTAATTCAATTTATAAATAATTCACGTTGCAAATTGTTCCGTGGCGTTATTATAGGTGGCTTTGTGCCACATCCAGAGCCACGAAATGTCACTTTCATGCACCTTTGGGCTAGAGAGCCTATGGGCCTCTAATCTTCAACATGAAGGCTTCAACAATTTCTCTTCATTGTTACTTGGAAAGCCATTGCGAAGAATCCCATATTTTTTTTTTCACGTAAATTGCAAGCAATCAACTGTAAAAATCTTTAAAATTGGAGCCTTTAATTTGAGAAATCATTGCAATTATGATCCTCTCTATCGAATTCCAACTATCACATCCTTGTTGAATGAAGTCGTTAACTTCCTTTTGAGCAATTACAAACTTGGAAGGTATGAACGGCAGAAGATTTGCTCCCAATCTCATAAAAATTATTGTCCAGTTACATTTACCAAGTTTGTAGAGAAAGAATTTCCAGGAAACACTGTTTTGAGTTGAAAAATAAAGTAAAATAAAATAAAATAATCTGCCAAGATGCTTTTTAAATCAACTGAGTATGATGGATGACGTTGAAGGGGCTTAATTCTATCTCAAAAGTTTCAAAGAAGCAGTATATGTGAGCAGTGCAGCCAGTGCTGTGGGGTCTTACCTCAATTGAAGATAATTCTGCTTTCAGAGTTAGCTACTTCTTGTTTCTTCAGCTTCTTCAGCAACTATAACCAATTCTTTCGATTTCTTGTTCCTTCAAGTAGCGAGTCCTCTGTTAGGAACTTGTGTGTGTGTATATAATTCCATGTATTCGGCAAATGCAAAGATACAGATAGATTCATTTGTAAATTATGATAAATCATATATGTAAATAGTTATTAAAGATATTTGTAGATCGACTAAGATTTAAATAAAAAAACTTTTTATCCAAATCAACCTGCAACTCATTTTAACATTAAAATATTTAATTTTTTATATTAATATTTATATATTTTTATAATTAATTTTTAATATTTAAATAATCATTTGTATCAAAGTTACGTCCACCCAAATATGTGTAATATATATTTTCAACCAACTTAAATAGATAGAAGTTCAAGGTAGATTAAATAAAGAATTTACTAAGATTCGGTTTGGCTTGCAGGGTTCAAAACATATTTTAAATATTAAAATCATTTTTATATAATATTTATATATATTATAATTAAATTTAAATAAAAAATTTATTTATAAAATAATAATTCAAATAAACTTTATTTAAATATAAAATATTATTTTTTTACTTAATTTGTATTGAAAATGAAGCTACTCATTGCTTGGCAACACAGTCTTTCTATGCCCCAAAAATTTGTACGGAATAGAAGCTACTGATCCTATTAATATCTAATATAAAAAAACATTTACATTTAAAAAAATAATTAATTTTTAAACAAATTACATAATTAAAATTTTCCAAATTCGCAATTCTAAAAAAATATAGAGATCACGTTACCTAAAACCCAGTTTTCAAAGCCAAGTGAAATATGCAATACCAAATTCTAAAGCTGTAAAAATCTTGGTCTCTCCTGGAAAGAAGGGGGAAGCGTGGAGACAAGCGTTTTGCAAACTAGTGGTTCAAGTTAAATCATAGACAATAGCTTGTTTTCCACACGTCATCCATTCGATACGATTTAGGAAGGTGAGTAGATTATCGCATTCGAAAGTCTTTATATAGATAATAAATATATATTTGTTTTTATGCCAGCGCGATTGATGAAAACAGAATATGTCATAGAAAGTTTGAGTAGATTTAGGAAGCTGAGTAGATTATCATATTTGATTTTGATGACCCCTGGAAACAAGCCCTTCAGAAAAATATCATAGAAAAGAGCCCTTGGATTGGTTGGATACTTGGCCCTTGGAGGTCTCAGGAAGCCTCCAAGAGAACTTGAGGTTCACGTTTGTCTATTTGTTTTATTTTCCCGAAGTGACTCTATCTTTCATGCGCATTTGATTTGATAACCCATGAATAATAATAATAAGAAAAGAATAAAGTATCTTTCCCGAAACAAGGAAACCAGAAGAATTAAAGGCTCACTGTTTCTTCGTTGGCCCGCTAAGTTTATAAATGGAATACCACCACAGCTTATAAAATGGATCAATACCTAATAATGTAGCATTCGGTTTATATGTATATTAAATATAAAATTAAAAATAAAATGATTATAGTGAATTAAATGTAAAATATAAAGGTTTAAAAATTAATAGATCTATTGTGTAAATTAAAAAAATAATATTATATTAATAAAGTGATTATAGTGAAATAAACCTACCACGAGGATGATAGGTTGTAAAAACAAAAATATATATTATATTAAACATTAAATCTAAAACTTTTAATTATAAATAAAAAATTAAATTTAATATAAATAAAAAACCTCAATACTTCAACCATTTGAAACCAGACCAGTTTAATATATATATATATATATATATATATATATGTAGCTTTTTATAGGTCGATATCAGACAAGGCAGTGGGTCCCAGTCCTAGACCCCAGTAATGGACCCTGAACCCAATTTAAATGGTCGAAGAAGTAGGGTAAATTCCACTTACGAACTCCTTTTCACAACTGGGTCACGTGTAACGACGGACGGTTATTAACTTATTATGCATATGAGGGGCAAGTAAAGGTATGTGTATTTTTATTTATTATAATTATATTTAATATATTAAATTTATATAAATTTTAATATATTAATAATTTATATTATATAAATATTAATATATTTATATTATTTTTAAATATTATATTATATTTTATATCATATTTTTATTATATTATATTTAATATTTTGAGATTCTACTAGGAAGTAGATTTATTAATTTATATTTTTATATTATATTCGTATATTTTATCATATCAAAATCATATTTAAAATTTTTTTATATTTATATAAATTTTAATATATTTATAATATATATTAGATAAAATTTAAAAATATATTTATATTAAATTATATTTTATATTTTATTTTATATATACCGTTATATTTATGTAATTGCGTGACAAATGAAAAAAAAATACTAACATAGTATGAAAGTTGAAAATTGAACGCTGAAAAATGGATTATCAAAGCAAACACGTAAGCAAATAATAATTAAAAAAAAACAAGGGAAACAACCAAGGAGGCTAGATACATTGAACCTGGACATTTTTGGTTGGAGAGCCGTAGGCTATAAGAGAGTCCCCCTCCTCCACATTTGTTGATCCCAAACTACGCTTACTATATTCTCCACCAATCAAATTAAAAAAAAAAAAAAAAAGTAAAACAGCTGCAAATGGCTCCAACGAAGGCGATAGCTGGTACCGAAGCCATAGCAGCAAAGAAAAAAGAGGAAGAAGAATTGAGGGAGAGAAACCAGGAGTTAGAGAAGGAACTGAAGGAGAGTCGTGAAAGAGAGGAGCAGATGAGAAAGGAGTTACGAAAGATATTGGAGAGGCTGAGGGTGGCAGAAGAGGCGGAGGAGAGGCTCTGTTCTCAGCTGGGGGAGCTAGAAGCAGAGTCCGTCACTCAGGCCCGTGCTTACAACGCCCACATCCTTTCCCTCATGGATCAGCTCTCCAAGTCCAAGGCTAACGTTCTCGTCAATAACCACCGCTCCCCTGCACCCATCTCCATCCTCTGATTTTGTTTCTTGGTAGTACATATATATATATATAGCTTCTGCTTTTGTCTGAATGTTTTTATTATAAACAAAGGCGTGAGGCGTCTAAATCGATCAATTTTTGTGTTAATATTTGTTTTAGTTTGTTGTTAATTGTTAAGCTAGATCCAAGGCAGATGCCGAAGCAGGTGTGTTAACAACGTGTAGTATATATTTCAGTGTTTCTGGCCAATGCAAATTGCGAAACTCAAACTATCACCCGTTGCTCGGGCGTCAAATTTTCTCATTTTCTTCGTTCTATCTACTCATGGATCACGAAGTAAAATTACTATTTGATCGTTATTTTATAATTTTAATTTTTTATTATTAATATTGATTCACGTAATTAATCATGGTTATATTAATAAATGTAACAGAGAACAAAAACACATCTGAACAGGAAATTTAAATCTTCGGTTGCAATTGGTTTCTAATTCTATCATTTTCTTTTCTTTGTTTATAAAAAGTAAATATTTTCTTTACATAAAAGGAATCTTAAACTTCAAAAAAAAATATATAATTTCAAAACATCCTAATAAAAAGGAAAGATGGAAAAAAATGAAGCGAAAGGAATATTTTATTGATACATAAAAGTCTTGGTATGGGAGTCGACCAAAGTACACCTAGCTTGTTGAGTGCAACCACCAGAGTTAATGTTTAATATTCTGGCAAGTGATCCTCAAAAATGGCATCTCAATTTGGAACTAGCATGTAATTTCCTTACCTCTTACTATTTTATCTGTATGCAATACTTGTTTGTTCAGAATCAACTTCAGATTTTCGAGTACATAGATAATTAAATGTAAGAGCCCCATATGGAAATTGGAAAGGGACTTTTTTTTTTTTTTCTTTTGGCTAGATGTTACATGACGCTTTTAAGAGAAAATGTTAGCCTTCCAAATCCAATCCAATAATTGATAAGCTACAAGTAACAGTTTCAATTAAAGAACAAATAAAATAATGAAATCCAAGGAATATTCCTATCTTTTCCATTATTTTAAAATATTTATAATATATATATATTAAAATATAGCATGATTGAAAAAAATCTATTGGTAAAATCAATTCAATCAAAAACTTCAAATCCAATCAGTTCAGAGTTATTAAAGAATTAAATTTTAATTGAATCAATCTGAAATTGCAACTAATAAAAACTGTTAAAAATTAAAAAAAAATAAAAAATTCGTTTTTAATATTTTTGCATTTGATAAGATTTTAGACCATAGCATTTTGAAATTATATTAAAGACTAGACCATGAAAACAAATACATTCTTTTATTAATAATTTAGTATATTTTTAATATCTATTTAATATTTAAATTTTATTTAAATAAACTATTCAATTCATCCAATTAAAATAAAAATTAAAAATCATATTAATTTAATCTTTAACCTAAATTTTTTAACTTTAAAATAAAAATATAAAATATAATTCACTAAACATAAAATATCATATCAAAACTTATATCAAATTTAAATAATTCAAACAGAGCCTATGAATACCACTAAAATCAAAAGCTAGGCAAGGTCTGCTGGAGACGATGGCTACTCCCAAAAGGATGGTCCACTTTTACACGTTTCCGGAAGGCCATGGCCCGGAAAGTTTGCAATATGTCAAAGGCCATTATTTATTGCTGGGCCTACACTGTTAATGATAATTGTACCTTTGGTTTTTTCAATTTTCCCTTTCTAAATTTTCAGTTTCGTAGACGGACATCAAAAGCGGCGAGTGAAAAAGGGTGCCGATACCAGCTCTTATTGAATCAAATGATAAAAAATTTATGATATTTTTTAAATAAAATTTAAATTATTAATTTTATAAATAAAAAATTAATATTAAAAAAATTATTTAAAATTTGATTTTAATTGTAAAATAATTAAAATTTAATATAATTATTAGATGACGAAAAATTTAAGAAAAAAAAGATTCAATGAAATATAGACTTTTACAAATTGCTGTGATCCAAATAAAAAAATTATATAACCTTCAATTATCGAAATATCTCTGTTCCATTAATCAAACATCATATGTTTATCAGTCACCGCGCCGCATCCTTAGTTACCATCCCTTATTACTAAAATTAACTTTTCACCCTGACAGCAACATGGCAGATTGCATCAATGCACCGTATTTGCTACACTTCCAAAGTCTCAGCGCCCCAATACGTATCACAACAGAGTCAGACCTAGTTTTCTGGGGTTTTGAGCTTTGGCCGTTCCCCGGAACGCAGAAACCCTACTTCCATATAAAGTAGCTTAGTTTAGGAGTTCTGAAATTTATTTTTTTTTTGAAGTTTGGCTTGAGCTGAATTTAAATAGGATGATTTTATTATTTTAAAAATATTAAATTAAATAATTTAAATTGAATTGATAGAAATTTAAAAAAAATTTATTTAAAATTTGATTCATATAAATTAAATAGATAATTCAACTTATAGATTAATCAAATTTCGTGGGGTTGTCAGATTAAATTATCACAAGTTGAATGCAACCAAAAGATATCACACGTATAGCAGTTGCATTAACCCTGTTAAACTTGGAAATCATTAATGCTTTGGCTAGAAAAAACAGAGGCTAATACCAAAGAATCAAAGCTAGAGCAAACTTGTTCAAAGAATTCTAAACAGGCATGTTTATAGAAATATTGGGTGTACGGGATAACGGAGACAAAAAGGAATTCATTTCATTGAAAAAGATACAAACTACTGCCCTATTCTTTAGTTTCAGATATTTGAGAAAAATATGCTTTCATGGTGAACCCGCTCGACAATAGAACTTCACCCATGGCCTCCTCGCTTCGCTTTCAGTTCTGGTCCCCTGAAGTCAAATATTTAAAGAAGAAGGTGAGATTGAATCCAATCATCGATGGCCATATATAATTACCCTACATGGAAGATTGATTCAAACCCTCTATACATGATCAAATTCAAGAATCATGAGCCTGGGAGAAGAGGTATTTTAATAGCCTCAGTGTGCTTGATAGGGTAAAAAAAAAAGAAGCACATGGATAAAGTTGATTAAAAAATAAAAAGAAAATAAAATTTGAGTATAATTTCTAACTAAAAAAACAAGAGACAAAGTACTAGAATTTTAAGCATTTTACAATATAATGCATAAAAACAAATTATTTCAAATTAAACTGTTAAGAAGAAAGAAAATAAGAGAGAAATTAATTAAAACATGCACAGTCACGAGATTATTTATCATTGTGAAAAAAAAAAAGTAGCGGAAGGAACATTTTGTTGATACATAAAAGTCTTGATATGGAAGTTGACCAAATTACACCAAGCTTGTTAAGTACAACCACCAGAGTTGGAGGTTAATTGTCTGGCGAGTGGTCCTCAAAGGGCATCTAAAATTTGGAACTAGCATGTAATTTCCTCACCTCTTGCTGTTTTATCTGTATGCAGTGCTTGTTTGCTCAAAATCACTTTTAGATTTTCGAGTATATAGTTTGAATGTAAAGCCCCATATGGAAATTGGAACGGGACCTTTTCGAGTACATGACGTTTTTTAAGTGAAAATCTCAGCCTTCCCTTTCGGACTGCATGACAATTTTTTTTCTATATTAAGCTAACTTTATTTGCTTTATGATTTAAGATTAATTTTATTCAAAATTTATAATTTAAACATTGATCCTCATTTGTGAATATCAATATATTTCATCACTCATGCAACGTTTTTAAGTGAAAATGCGAGCCTTTCGATCTTATAATTGCTAAGCTGCAAGCAACAGTTTCAATTAAAAGAATAAATAAAAGAAATGGGGATGGAGACAAGATAAAAAGATCCAAGGTATATTCTTAGATTCTTCATAATTTTTAAATATTTATATATAATTATAAAATATAATCTATTAAATATATCATATCAATAATTACATCAAATTCGAATAATTCAGAGGAGGCCTCTGACTATCACTGAAATGAAAAGCTGGGGAAGGCAATGCTGGGATGATCGCAAGAGGAGGGTCCACCGTTACTAACACGTTTATGGAAGGCCATGGCCCGAAAAGTGTGCATCAGAGGCCATTATTTACTGCCGGGCCTGGACAGCTAATGGTAGCTTTGCCTTTGATTTTCTCTTTCTAAATTTTCGTTTCTTCGATGAACGTTAAAAGCAGGCAGTGAAGGCGTACCCGACGAGATGTCGACGTTGCCAATTTGCCATGGTCCAGATTTAAGAGGGAAAAAAATATTAGACTGAAGGGACCTTCAATTATTAAAATCTCCTTCAAGTAATCAAAATATCATATTTTTACCACTCATTGCATCCTTATTTACCAACTCTTGTTGCTACAACCACCTTTCCTCCCCGACAGCAAAATGGCAGACTGCATCAATCCACCACATATATATTTTGATAAAATCAATCCACCATATTTGCTGCACTTCCACAGTCTCCGCGCAGCAATACGCACCAAAACAGAGTCTGATCTAGTTTCCTTGGCTTTTGTGCTTTCGGCCGTTCCCCGGAACTCAAACAGCCTAATATTCCACGTCAAATGGATTATGAGCAGGTTTGGAATTTTGTTTTTAAAGTTCAGTTTGAGTAACATTATTTTATTATTTTAAAAATATTAAAATATAAAAAATTATTTTTTATAAAAATTTTATAATAATGCAAAGTCGGATTAATTTAAATTTCTCAAAATTTTATTTAAAATTGGTTTCATATTTGAGTGGATAAATCAGCCTCTATAAATCTAATGCCATGTGATTGTCATATTCAATTTACCACAGGGCTGAATTGAATGCTACCAAAAAGACATCAAACGTACATATAACAGCTGCATTAACCCTGTTAAACTTGGAAATCACAAATGCTTTGTCTAAAAAAAAAAAGCAGATGCAAATATCAATAAAACAAAGCTAGAACAGACTTGTTTATCACTGAAAAAGATACAAACTACTTCCCTGTTCTTCAGTTTCGTATGTATATATATATATATATGTATATAAGGAAATTTGCTTTCGTGATGAACCAGCTTGACGATAGTGGACTTCAACCTTGGCCTCCTCGCTTCTCTTTCTGTTCTGGGTCCCTGAAGACAAATATTTAAGCAAAAGGTAAGACACTCCAATTGTCAATTGCCATATATAATTACTCTACATGGAAGATTGAGTCAAACATCTAAATATGATCAAATTCAAGAACCAGGAGTTTGGGTCGAGATGTATTTTAACATCGAGATATACTCGATAAAGGAAAAAAGTTCAAAAAAAATGATTTAAAGTGGAGTAAAAAATAATAAAAAAATAAATTTTGAACATACTTATTAACCTAAAATAATGTCATAACATATAATAACAAATCATTCTAAACTAAAAAAACAAAAAAAAAAAAACTAAGAAAAAGGAAAATGAGAGAGAAACGAATTAAAACATGCATATTTATAAAATTATTTAATCATTGCAAAAATAAATTACTTTTTAATTTTATTTTCCATTTTTCATCATTTCTGTCAAATACACCTATCTTTTTTTTTTTTACTTTCCTTTCCTTTCAACTTTTTATCTTTTCAAAATTTTTCGAACAAACCATGGCTATATAAGGAAGACAATACTACATCTACACAGTCTATAAAATATTAATTACAACCTTAAATTAAGTTCAAAAAAAAAATTTCGGCTGCTTGCTTATCAGAAAGCAATGTGCCATCTGTAAAAAAGCCCTCTTTAAAATTCTTCCCGAAGTTCCGCAGGCCAAGACTCTTTAACATGGATCTTATTCCGGAACAGCGCATATCCTCGGCAGGTGCTTGAGAAAACTTTTTAGATAAACTGTTTAATCACCAAAGGAAAAAAAAAAGGGGGGGGGGGGGAAGGGCGCTGTTAGATATGAAGCTACAGGCCATTAGAGCAATATTTCAAAGCAGTACCCAATTCGGAAGATTCAACTGTCGAAAAGGGGAAATTTACTTGACAAGCTAATTCATATAAGACTATTTCAGCAAAAAATTGATTTCCATGAGAGACACTTTTAGCAAAAAATTGATTTCCGTATTATAGCGCATCATGATACATGTATCACGGATTTAAATTTAAATTTTAAACTTACGATATAGTTAAACTACATGATTACTGTGATATATGTCCTATCATCGTCGCAACTTGTAAAACAATTAAAGACCATAAATGGGCTGAAAATAAAATAATAATTTGAGAGAAAGATTTGGTAATTTGTATATTCATTTTATATTTATATTTTTTATAATATTTTAATCATATTTAAAATATTTTATATTTATATTAA
>JBBYHM010000026.1:7944078-7955874 GCA_038381775.1 Adansonia rubrostipa
ATATTTATATTAATTTTAATACATTAATAATTTGAACTATAAAAATTTTATTATTTTATAATTATATAAAAATTTTAAAAATTATTCATATTATATCAAATTTTTATTATTTTATATATATTATATTTAAATAATTATATTTATAATTACCCTAACTAGATAATAATTAAATCACTTGGAAAAGCTCACCATGAACAAGTGCGGAAAAAAGTCCTGTAGTGACTACAATTGCAGCCAGATTTGGGTAACCCGTGCCAGCCGCTAAACAAAATATGGCCTCAAAACCAAAAAGCCGCCACCATGCTGCAGTAGTACAATATTTTATCCTAAACTGAAAGAGTAAACCTAAAGTATAAAATCAGCCAATATGAAAAACAAATGAAATCTGCAGTTCTTTATTCAATCAACAAGCTTGGATCATCCTTAATCATCGTACCACTACAAAATAAAAAAATAAAAAATAATCAATATTTATATTAAAAAAGTAAAAATTATTTATAAAAGTTTTAAAATAAAAAAATTATTTTTAATAATATTTTTTTAAATTATATTTTTAAAAAATTTTTAAAATAATGTTAATTCTTAACATTATTAAATTTAAGATAAAAATTTTTTATATTATTTTATTAAAAGGGAAGTCGCGGGAGCTACCCACTTGTGCGGCCGCTTCCCACCTGCAGCAAAAAGACAAGGAGTAGCAGATTTTAACTCTGAGGACTGTGTGCTCTTAAGGTCAAATCGGCAATGAAAATTTCCCTTGTAAATGGTTGGTTGACAACGACATTGACGACGGTCATGGTCAATCTAGAAAGAGTTAAAACCAAATTGTTACAATTTATTACTTTTTTTTTTTTTTTTCAATGGAAGAATGTCTTTTGTTGCTCTTGCCCGACTCTTTTCGGTCGCTTTGAAACTCCTTTCGTGGGCTGTTTTATGCTAAATTTTGGACTAAAATGTTCAAGCATAAATTATATCTAAAAATGTATTAATTTTAAATATTAAATATGAATATTTAAAAAAAAAATTTTTAACAACGTAGAGATTTGGTAACAGAAAAGTTTATGAGTTTTCTGTGAAGTTATGACATTTTTACATCGGTCACTTTCAGCTGGTCTTGTCTCCACATGGATCTGGAAA
Organism: Adansonia rubrostipa; assembly: GCA_038381775.1. Lineage (NCBI taxonomy): Eukaryota > Viridiplantae > Streptophyta > Magnoliopsida > Malvales > Malvaceae > Adansonia > Adansonia rubrostipa. Next base: position 7,945,216 of record JBBYHM010000026.1, read on the forward strand.
ATATGACACCGCAGGAAATGCCCTTTTATCTCTTTCAATTTGCTACCATCCTGAATACTAGGCCATTTAAAATTCCATTAACAAAGTAACTAAAATGCATTTTATAAAACCATTTTACAACGATTTATGACATTTCTGGAATTGATAAAAAGAGTTTGATATCAAATTTCATTTCAATTCATTGAATTGTAGCGCTGTTTTCCGTGGCCACTCTTTCGTTTTGCTGCAGTTGGGAAGCCGCCGTCGAGAAAGAATGTCACCTTCTAATTTATAGAACGAAAAAAAAAACAATCAGAAGATGATTTTCCTTTTGTACCCAAAAAGTAAAATATTTTGAATATTAATTTTATTAATTTTTTTAATAAATTTTAAAAATTCTCACTACGGTGGAGATATTTTCTCTAGGATTGAGCATTCAGTCCGTTCGGTTAAAAAAAATTTCAAATCGAATTAATCAACTTAGCTAAAAAAAACGATCGACATTTTAACCATAATCGAATTAACCGAACCGACTAAATTTCGGTCATTTTGATCGGTTAGTTCGGTCAAATTTGTTTATTAGGTCTTGGGCTAATGATTATATATTTGGTTTGAGAATAGGTTTAATTAGATTATTAATATATATAAATATATAATTATTAAATATTAAATATTCAAAGTTCGTTTAATTCGATAAATAATTTTACTAATCGATAACCAATCGAATTAATTAAATAAACTGATATAAAAAATTAATATAATTATCAAATCAATTTAATCAAATTAAATTAATTAAATTTTATCAATAAAACCAATTTGAACTAATTTATGCACCCTACTTTTCTCTTCAAAGTATCCTAAACACTACGGTCAAAACCCTTTGCTTAAAGCAAAAGGATAAAATTGTCCGAGCACAAATGGCAACAAAAAAAAAAAATAAAAATAAAAAGAAGATACTGTATCGTCCAGTCAGCCCAATGCCCAGTGTAAAGCCCTAACGGATCCACTTCTGATAGACTCTCTATCAACTCCCGAATCAAATCCCATCCCATGCGCACCAGGTGACTGACTCACCTTCCCTGATTCCTTAGGGCATTGGGCCTACAACTCATAAACCCCAGTCTAGCGTTGCCGCTCTATTTCTCTTCCTCGTTCCTTCCCTCTTCTTCCGATATTCATTTTCACCAACTCCTTTTTCTCTGGTACTCTCCACTTTCCATTTTCCTTTCTTCTTCAGTTTTTTATTTTCTTTGAGCTACACTCCCGGCGCCGTTGCATTACAGTTGATTTGTTTGGCTTTGCTACCTTTTAGTTTACTTAATCAGCTTTTGAACTCAAAGGCATACCTTTGTTGCCTTTAGGCTTTTAGGGTTTCTCTGTTAACATTTCCTTTGGTTGTATATGAATTTTGTTTTTGTTTTCTCAGCTTATAAGTGCAGTTGAACTTATAAATTTGTATAATCTAATGTCAGGGAAGAATAATTTGGTGCGGAATGAACAGCTCTAGGGAAGATTCCCCAGATTGGCTGCGTTCTTTTCAGGTATGTTTTATCCTGCTTTCTTTGGCTTCTAAATTGCTTTTACTTGAGAGCTATTTGCTGGATGACATTCTTCATTATATTTTCCCCCCATTTATTTTGCAATTATTTTTTTATTCCTAAAAATTTAAGGAATAATCAATTTGTTCGCTTTCAAATTTTTTTTTCTTTTTCAATTTGTGAACCATATAGCAGTTAGCTTATTCTTACAACTTTACAGTGTTTTCTTTTGACTTGCGAGAATTAACTTTGTTTTCAGGCACCAACTTCGGCGCTGACATTATCTTCGGATTCCAATTCTTCGCTAAAAGGTATAACAGAGTACTGTTCCTATGAATGTTAACAAGGGCTGCTTCCTAACAACTGACATGATGCTTTAATAAAATTGTGAAAAAGAAAATCAACTTCTGATTTATGAGCCCTTTCTTTCTATTTGGCTTTGTTTTTTACAACTTGTTCACTATGAACTTTTTCGCAATGATACAGAGAATGAGGATGATGGAAATGTTGCTATGGAAGAAATATCTAAGAAACACTCGGGACCTCGTGTAAGAAATTTCACTTTGCATTTCCTTCGGATTACCTAATTCAGGGTATTCTTTAATTTTTTCATTTCATGGTCCATGAAAAAAGTCATCAAACTTTAAAATTGATTTCAGGGCGCATTTTAGAATTTACGAAAATAAAGGCATTTTACTTTGATTCCTTATAGAACAAAGCCATTTTCATTCATTCATCAGTTTGATTACATTATTTTAATGTAAATTTTTACTCCATATGTTTCACAGTTGAGATATTTACTCTAATAAGATAATAAGCCTGGTATGACTCTAATTAGATTGGAGGGCCACTATTGTATAGATGCTGATGAATGTGGGTAGATGTTGAACAGGCAGCAAATCATTCGATTTGGACATTATCATCAGATTCTGAGTCTTGTCATAGTCATTCTCCTAAAAGGAAGGGGAAAGAGTCTCTATCTCAAGAGAGCGGAGAGGCCATTGATCCGGTTCTGATTGACAGAGTTGAAGAGTTTCCACGAAAGAAGACTTCTAAAGGAAAATCTCCAAAAAAGAAGTTAAAAGCGGGGGGTCAGACTCCAAAAAAGGAGAAGAATGTGAATGATGATGCTAAGATAGCAGGTATGATACTGGATTTATAAATTTAAAATTTGCTTTAACTTTCTTGTATTGGGTACATTAACATAGCTGATGCAAAGGCTATTTATATGATAAAGCCACCTAGGTTGCTTCACATGCAATTTCTGATTATGATACAGAAAATGATGGTAATGTGGAAACTGCTGAGGAGGAGGCATCTGAAAAGCACATTGAGCCTCAGGTAAGACTGTTGGTAGCAACTATGATGGTTTCCTTTCTGTCATCTGAGGCTGTGGCTTACTGAATTCTTCAAAATTTATAATATTTAGGTTTCTACATCAAGGTTGCCTTTGGTGCTGCCTGAGAAAGTTCACCGCTCGAAGGTAGGGTACATTTTGTCATAGATAGAGCTTATTTACATCTACCTTCCCTAAAGAATTGGCTGTGAGTATCAAAAGAGGATTATCTTGGCCATGTAAACCACTTTTAGTCTCTTGGATGTGTTGTGAAGTTTTACATTTATATTGTGCACAAATCAATCAAGGGAGATGTAATTGCTCTTCGGAGAATAATCAGAAATAATCTAAAATTGTTAATTTAGTTACTTTCTTAGCCGCTAAAACTCTGCAAACAAACTGGGAAAACCAAACTTAACTAGTATATTTGGCCTGTCTACTAATGGACCTTTAAGGACTTAGATTCTTTTCTTTTATTGTAATTCAAAATCTAAAACCTTGTAGTTTGGTTTGATTTTTTGCTATAAATGTGTGCAAAAATGAAAGTCCTCAAGTAAATCAAACATATTTTGTGTTATGGAGATCTTAAATTTTATAGAATTAACTTAATAAGTTTTGGGCATATGATCACTTATGTATATGCAGTGAAAAGAAACTAGCGACTAACAAGAGGTTTTGTGGTTTATGCAGGCGCTTGTTGAGTGTGAAGGGGACTCCATAGATTTGAGTGGTGATATGGGGGCTGTTGGCCGAATTGTAATTTCTGGTTCTGCATCTGAAAATCATGAGATGTTATTAGACTTGAAAGGCATGTGTTATTTGAATGGACTTCTTAGGTTTAGATTATATGTCTGTTTATTTTATGTTTGAACTTGTTAGTAATCATCTCTGAGTGGTTAGTGCGGTCCTGACACCATGAGGGTAAAAGAATACATGCGTACTTACCTCTATAACATGGACTTGTTCTGCACTGAAATTCCGCAAGTTACTAAAATTTTGTTAGAGTTCATTTATTTGTGCTTTTTTCTACTTAAATCCTGGATACACTACAGTTCCACTTTGAAGACCTTATCTTTCTTAAATCTCTCATGACTGGTTTTACATGGCTTATTTTCTCAGGAACAATTTACAAAACAACAATAGTGCCTTCCAGAACATTTTGCATCGTGCGTAAATTCTGTCTTGCATTCTCTCTGTGAACATTTTGTGATTCAATTGATGATGTTTACAAAGATTTATTGCTGTACAGGTTAGTTTTGGTCAGTCTGAGGCTAAGGTTTGTCCTAGTACTTAACTTTGGTATAACTTTGGTCAGTCAGATGCTTTTTATTTTCCTGAACATTGCTGTTAAATTTCTTCATTGTTCCTGTGAATTGCATATTCTATTCTCAGATAGAGGCTATTATGAATGACTTCATTCAGCTGAAGCCACAATCCAATGTTTATGAAGCAGAGACAATGGTGGAAGGTAGCCTTATTTTATCTATTTATTTATGTATTTAGTTATTCATTCATTTGTGGAAAGAAGAAAAGAGATGGTGGGGTTGGGGGCAACTAGCAAGCTGTGTTACTTGGACTCAGGTCTGAGTATAAAATACAGATATGTGTCCAACTTAGTATGTTCAAAATTTTCTGAGTTTTTTCACGTATTTGGAGGGTCATAGTTCTATATCCATGTTCAAAAATGTGTCAGACATGGGTACCTGAAGAAAAATAAAGAGTCGGAGTAACATAGCTAGCAAGTGTGTCTATCTAATATAGATTATGGTTCATATTTCGACATATTTCCTTAAAGAATTTGCTACCTTCTTGATATGTTATCATCTTGCTTTAATAGGTACACTAGAGGGCTTCTCATTTGATTCTGATGATGAAGCTGATAAGGTGCCTAAGGCTATTCCTCATCAATCTGATCAAGATGAGGACATTGATGGGCAAACGAATGGGAAAGCCAAAGGAAAGGCCGACAAAACATCTGTATGCATTCAGACCACCTTCACTAAAGTGCATCATTGTTAATAAGAAAAATTGAAAAAAAAAAAAAAAGTCCTGCTTTTATTGCAATAATTTCTGTATGCTTATATAATAAGGGATGTCTTGGTGCAGATTGTGTCGCGGAAGAGAGGTAAAACTGTTGGAGGAAAGTCACAACCACCCAAGAAAGCAAGAAAGAAGACGGCCATTTCAAAGAAACCCAAAGCCAAAAAATGAGAGACAATTAATGTTCATAATTTTTTTTTTTTTTTTTTTTTTTTTTATATGCAGCCAATTATAGAGACTAGTGATTGGTAATACGTATTCCTTTAGTTGGCTTTAATCAAAGAGATGTAATTGCTTTTTTCCTTTTTATGAATAAAGGATTTTTTTTTCTCTTGGGCATCATGCTTTTGGTTTCTTCAACTTGTAAGCAATTGCCCTCATATTGTAAAACGTAATAGCCGCTGCTACACCCCCAAAGTAGCATTGAATGAATACTGGTAAAATATTAAATGATAACATTATATCTATTTGAGCTATTTTCTCCTTTTGCTTTTTTTCTTCCGCAGAATCATCTCATGGCTATTAAGTTTGGTAAACCATGTCTATGTATCATGCTTCTGGCAGTCTGTATGTGTACCATGTATATGTACCATGTATATCGTGTTTTATATATATACATATATATGTATATTTATATATTTCAATTTTGTGTCAATCACACAAATGGATTAAGTTGTTTCAAAACTTGAATATCTCGTTTTCTCGAATGGTGTCAGATCCTATGGTTATTGGCAGGTAAAGTCAACGCGTTTTGGGAAAATAATTTAGTGAATTGGTATCGGACAATCTCACTACAACTGGGAAATTCGTGAAAACTTAGAAGGATCAGCGAATAGAAATGTACTTGTTGGGTTTAGCAAATTCGTCACTTTCAGCAATATCTCCATCAACCGCTTAAAAGAAATATCTTGAAAATAGCTATACACCGTTGCTTGGTCTAAAGGTATAATCACAGGACTCTTTGTCCAAAGCTGGCACAAAACGACACGCCTGAATTGAAATTTACATTATGATTAAACAGTTATGAAATCTAGATATAATCCGTATGTCATAGCACTACACCTAATAATTTTAAATACACCTGTTAAAATGTTGATATATATACTAATTTATGTTGCACACGAAACAAAAAATTGAAAATGAAATTAAAAAAAAAAAAACAGAAAATACAACACCGATAATCGAATTACAAGGTCTAAGTAATTCAAAAACAGCCCGACTAATAATTTTGCTTCCATGTAAAACGGGAATGGCATAATTGTGACAATCAATTACATAAACACTGTTATGCCAGCTTAGCCTTAAAATTAATGACGGTTTTTACTTCTTTTGAATTCCGGACAGCAGAGGGAAATGGGGAAGAAAAGAGAGGGGCCCTTACAACTTTAGCCAAGCGTGATCGACAGCAAAACAGAGGACTAGGTAAATGAAAAGCACACCTACCAAAGCTTAAAATATTCAAGAATTCAAGGACCACTGCTTCAATAATATTAAGCATACAAAACTGCTTCCAAGTTATAACAAGTTCAGATGAGCAAGGGGGAATCAGTCTTGGCAAAACTTCATTTAACAAAACTTCAATGTTTCAGTGTAATCCGCTTCACCAGCTAAAAGACCCAGCAACAGTGCCTTTTATTGCCAGGACATTAGAACCAAGGATCATGTGATGGAATGGCATGATTCTGAAGTTGTAATTAGCAAAGCTTTGATGTTTCGGGTCAGGCACAACCCAGGACAACTTCCCAGCTGTACATTGCAGCTACAGAAAACCAATTCATTTCACCAACTAAACTAAGCAAAACATGCTTAATTTTCACAAAAACTTTTATTAGCCTGCAATTTAATTCAGCCAGGACAAAGGAGCCCACAATGCACAATCTGACAATCAAAGGTCCATAAATAGTCATCTCACTTCTTCAGCTTAGAGCACCTGATCCAATAGAAGTCAAACAATAACGTCATATTTCATTGTTGGCATATAGATTACAGCAAGCAGCTTAACCAAGCAATTAATTGGTAAGAAGATCAATCACCTTACTAACAGCTCCATTTTCATTTGGCAAACCAAGTTCAGACCTCCAAAATTTTTATTTTGTTTGGAAAAACCGCAGCATTAACACAACATGTATTATAAGCAGCCAAGCAGAAGATACCCCATTGGCTTCTACTCCCCATCAATGCTGCAACATGGCCATTGATTAAACATTAGCATGAAGCAGTTCTTCCACAGGCAAAACTCAAACAGCACACCTTCACACATGGCATGTAGAACAACCTCGTTGCAGTCTGAAGATGGGGTTTGTGTGTGTAACTTCGGTAAGGTTGAACCACATTACATTCAATGGCGGAAATCCAGCCGAAAGCCAGATTGCTAATAGTAAGCCACAAACGTAACATGCAATTGATTTCCTCAGCAGTATAGCCATGGTTTTGATATCCAACACAATCAATGACAAGATTACCTACACAAGAATGATTAAAAACAATAAAATCAAGAAAATTTCAAGTCACAGAACCATGAAAGGGAAAAACCCATTCGTTATTGCAAAAACATATTTAAACTCTCCTGAATTGCAAACTTTCACCCTGCAAAATCAACATATATCTCAGCATCTTATATAACAAGCCAATAGGGAAAACAAAGAGAAAAGAAAAAAATAGAATATAAAAAACACATGAAAATAGTCGTATCATTACCCTTCAACCTGCATTCACTAGTCAAACCACAAAGCAACAAGTTATAGAATCACATCAAAATATAAAAGCAAACCAAAAAAATGAATATAATATACACAAAATGAAGACCTGCAATTGATCCTGCACTAAACAATACGATTCAGACCTAGATTAACAATCAAATTTTGCACATACATCCACAAATAGTAAAGTTCAACAAACAATTAAAGGTACAATAATAACAATTAGAATAACAAGGAACAGACAGATGAAAATCATAATAATTAAACTCTTATCAAGGACCTAGAAGCACCCTGTAGCTGTCAAAGTTAATAAACCTGAGTAGAACAGTTAGAAAGAAACTGAATTAAATCCAATTTCCGTAACCAACTAGGAAAGGGCTACATAGCATTAGAGAAGATTAAGTAATAAAAGTGTTTTTCCTACAGGCAGGTAGAACACCGAGGCATCTACCATCTTCAAGTCTATTATCCATTTATCCATATTTGTCCCATGAGAAGAAGCAAAATAGAATAAGTTTCAATGGAACTAGATAAGTGAAACAAGATAAATGAGTCCTTAAGATTAATAATAGGATACTATATATAATATATGTAATCTAAATTCCGATCTAATCTAGCTCATATCCATGCCATCTCCAACTTGACTGTAGATCGGACTAACAGCAGAGAAAGATCTCTCAAAAGGAGAAGGATGAATATGCGCATTGCGTCTGCGCTTAAAACCACAGCTATCAGAGGGTGGGGAATTGCCAGCATCGAGCTTTCTCCTGATGCCTCTGACCGCCTGTTCCTCGGCTTGAGAAAGGGGAAAGACCTGGCCGCTTGCCAGGCAAAGGGAATTATGGTTATCATACACAATTCTCTGGTTACAGTTCTTGTCACAGATGTGTGTGATCCCTGTTAGTTTGCAGCGATACATGTTGCCACAAACATGTTCGTTTTGGCATTTCCAATCACATTTGTGAACAGGAAAAGGCCCATCACGGCCCAGAATAGTAGACAAATAAATAACATTTGCAGGGGCAGCAGCTTTGCCGTATACCTCCATTGCCTTCTGAGACCAAATTTAACCAACAAAGTCTTTCTAAGATGAAATTCCAAAAAGCTCCCAACCGTGTAAAGCTCAAACGTTCTTCTGCAGAGCCCAACATAATATCAAGAAATTGGTCAAAATTTTGATACACTTTGGAGGGGTATCTTCACTTGCTAGCTACTACTAATACCTTTCGTCAGAATTCTACACTAAGAAAGTACTTTTGCAATTTAACAAAATTATAAAAACGATCCAACCCAGCTAAAGATCAAAAATTTAAAAGAAAGTAGCCTTAAACGTTGAACCCATCACATAAAAGGAAAATTACATGATGAAATCGCAAACGGATCTGAAAATGGGCAAAAAATTGCTCATTCTCAAACAATTAAAAGCACAAAACTCAAAGGAAACAATAGCAAAAGAATGGAAAAAGAAAAAAGAAGAAACCAACCTGGCGCCGGAAGAGTGATAAAGAAAGAAAACGACCCACAAAAAGAAAAAAGACGAAATAAAAGAACTCTCTCGCTATTGGAGACGAAGAAGAAGCAGCAACAAGGAAGAGGCGAGGAAAGAAATAGGGGAAACACCAGCGAAGGGTGGGGGGTATATATAGAAAAATGGGCAAAGGGGCCGAAGAGTGGGGTTGGGAGGGGGGTTGACGCGGCGCGCCCTTAGTAAAAACAACGGAAAAAATTGAAGCAATTTGGAGTTTGGACACAACACGCACGCAAAGGACCACAACAAGAGAGAGAGGGAGAGTTTTGGACTTTTGGGGGTTTTCTTGTTTGGTGTTGGACATGAAATCGAAATGCAATACAAATTCACATGTAATTTCGCAGAACTCGAACCCAAATGACTGTATCAGCTTTGAATTTGTCTCCCTCCCCCCTGACCCTCCCCCTCTCCCTTTCTTTCTCTCTCCGTTTAGTTTCCCATTTTTTGCTTAACCATTGTCACGTGTCTATCGTTTTTCTACACTTCTTTCAGGGCTAACCTTCTGTAGATTGTCATTTGAATTAAAAATTTATAAAAAATTTTAATAAATAATTAGAATATATATAAATTAAAAATTTTTTTTCATTTCATAAATTAAATATAATTAATACCAATAATTTAACACATAAGCAAATTTATATTTAATCATTTTTATTATATTTATATTTGTAGATTTAATACACAAATAACAAAATACACGGATTCTCATTTACAATAGAGAAAATTTTCTTTTTTTTTTTTAATTTAAAGGGAGGGATAATATAAAATAAAAATAAAAACAAAATTTATAAAGTAGACTTTATCCTCCACCATTGCCATCATCAAATGCCAAACGATATCGATAATGATTATTTATCTTCTTGGTCCCCCACCCAGATCCTGACCAATCTAATCCAATTTTTCAAGGAATATTGCTAGATTTGGGCACATTGTTATTAGACCTTTCGATGAACGTACTATTCGTTTCTTTTGGCTCAGATTTTGAATATATACATATATTTTTAATTTAAATTAAATCGATTTAAATTATTATTAAATAATAAAATTAATTTATTTAAATTAAATAATAAAAAATTATAAATATTAATATAAAATAAATTTTTATTTTTAAAAAATAATTTAAATTATTAAACAAGACAAGAAAAATAAAAAATTTTAATTACGGTCCAACGAATTGTTATATGGTTGATAGAGAAAAAATTTTTGGAAACAGTGAAAGAAAAACGAAACTACGGTACTTATTTTTTATTAACTTGTTTGTACTGAATCAGTAAATAATTTTAAAAAATATATATTTAAATCTTCATTAAATTATATTTATATTTTTCATGTTAATGTTTTTAATAGTATGATTTAATATGAATTTTATATCAAATTTTTGTAGCCAAATTTATATTTGCTTATTTGCAACATCAAATTCAGATTCAGTTCAGAAATTTTGTTATCAGTATAAATAACTTTGTAATATGTATTTTATATACATATATTTGGGCCAACTAGTGGAGTTTCATATCCTAATAGATGGGCGAGCGTTGATCA
>JBBYHM010000026.1:7983111-7999090 GCA_038381775.1 Adansonia rubrostipa
AATTTTTTGAATTAATAAAAATACTCATTATTGTTCATTATATTACTCATTTTATCATTTTTAATATTTTTTATTAATAAAATTTTTACATTTACAAATAAAAAATCCAATTATATTAAAAGATTTGATTAAATACTTAAATAAATTTATTGCATAATAAGATTTATCATATTTGCAAATAAAAATTCTAATTCTATTGAAAGACTATAAATAAATAAAATTTATTAAATAATAAATAAAATTAATTAAAATTTATATTGAATTAATTTAGCTTCAAAGTTATATAATTTTTCCATTGTCCTAATAAAAGTAAAATGAAAAAAATTATATTAGTTTAATTTAACTTTAAATGTTAAAGCAAATTTTAAGTATTCATATAACATGTAAATTTATGTTTAATATACAAAATTTTTTAAATAAAAAATTTTTATAATATAAATATTTTATATTATATTATAAGTAATAATAAGATTTATTTCATTTTTTATGATTTTTGGTTTTAAATGTTAAAAGATATTAAATTTTAATATCATGATAATTTTTTTTAAGAAAAAAAGCGATTAGTAAAATATTTTAAATAATACTTTTAACTATTAATAAATAGTAGAACCTTTAAGTATTTAAATTTTATCAAATAATAATTATAAAATTAGAGTTTATAAGTAATTAACTCTCATATTAACATAAATAATATGACACATTTTTATTTTTATCGATTCATTACATAAGCTGAGAAAAAAAGTTAGAATTTTGATTTTTGATAATTAATAAGGTTTTTTTTCGTGTTTTTCATTTGGTTGATGAGGCAATAGTTTTTTATTAACTCAAATCATAATTTTAGTCAGATTATTTCAAATGATTTTTTTTATTTTTTCTAAGGTCTTATAATAAATTTTTAGCTTATATTCCTGTGATTTTTTTTAAATTAGTATTTTTTTTGTTTAAATAAGTAGATAGAATAATTTTTTATTTAAAATATTTTTATATAATATAATATTTATTTATATATTTTTATTATTAAATAATTTTTTATAAATATAAAATAATAAATACATAAAAATACATGCAACACATGGCTTACAATGACTGTATGAATAAAAAATTAGTAAAGGATCCGGAAATCATTTTAGAAAATTGTACAAACTTTTGGAAAAATAATCGTAACATTAGAAGGACAAGATTTTAACATACCTACAGTATAACTAATTTCTTTAGTGTAAATATTTTTTTAAAAAAATAAATTAAAAATATTTATATTTATAAATGATATTTTTATTCTTTATTCTATAAATTTTTTATAACATAATTTAGATATTTCGATTATTTTATAATTAAGTTGATATTAGTAAATCGGTGACGTAACAAGAGGCAATAATCCCAGCTCGTTCAACGCCTAATTCCCAATTGTCAATTCTCCAAACTCAAAGTGACGGTGCTGAGGACGATGATGCTGATGCCAATTAATTCTCAGTTCTAAAAGTTGGGTCTTTGCTTCAAGTCTTGCTTATCTTCTCCGTTGGTATGATCAATAAAAAAACGATGATTACTACTGATGTTGTTGATTCTGTTTACTTTTTCTTATCCATACAAAGTTTGATGCCAAAATTGTTTTTTTTTTCTTTTGAGTCTGAAAACTGAAAAAGCTGTTGTCGATTCTTGCAGAATTCGAACTTTTTTTTGGATGATCGATTAGGTGTCTAATTTTTGAGTTTTTTTTTTTTAGACAAAGCAAGATGATGGGATTTGGATCTCATGGTTGGAAGGCTTATGGAGGAGGATCTTCAAATCTATCGGCTTTAGCTCCACCTTTCACCGTCGACCGATCCAGCCCGAAACCTTCAGCTACCCCGCTTGTCGATTTGGGTGAACCCTTGAATTGGGTTGATACTAATCCTTACACCTTTAATTCACCTCAATCTGCTCAACTCCCTCAGTTGGATTTGGACCCAATTCCCACTTCTTCCTACAACCAAAATTCGGATCTTTTTGAACCCAAATCCTATTACCCTTCTTATGTCTCACCTCCCCTTCATGTGCCATCTTTCAATGAGCAGAGCTTGTCTGGCTCGGACCATACGGCTCAATGGGGTGGTGGCTTGTGGGATTGGGAGAAAAGGAAGCCGGCTCAGCTTGGTGGGAGCTTCTATTCAAATGAGACGAATGTAGCTCCTTCCTCCATTTACGTGGATCATATCAACGTTGGTAAGTTTTCCTTTTCTTTCGATCATATATAAATGCAGTTTTAGGTAAACTTTGCACCTGAAATTTGTTTCTTTCCTTGCTTTCTTATGATTTACTTGTGTTCCTATTGTTTTTGTCTATGTTCTCTTGTGATATGTTTGGAAACTTGAATTTGAAAATTTCGATCTCTATTTCATTTGCTATATAAATTGAGAGAATGAAATGCATATATTATGTATAAATTAGTTGATATTTAATATGATTATATATTTGAAAGATATAAAAGCATAAATTTTAAAGTAACAAAAGATATTTCAAATTTACCACTAAATAGGTATCCAGCGAAGCTGTGAATTTGAAAAATAGTTATGACTATTACATTTACATGTGTTTTATTACAATTTAAGCTATTTTTAAATTCCAATTTCCCAAATGCAACTTGGATGGTTCTTGCATTTCCATTACTCTCATTTTTGTCTTGTCTATCCCATGTGCAGAATTTCAGTGATCAAATGCACTGTGTAAATGATAAAGTATTTCAATTCAGGCATTCCCTCCCCCACACCCTCTCTTAAGCTCTGGATGACTGATCATATCTCAGCAAATTTTCTGAGATAAGGTTTACCTGCACATTTAATAAGCTCGCCTAGACAATTGTCTAAGCATGGCTTCATATTGTCAAAACTCAAATATAATAATCTGCTTGATTTAGTGTTCTCTCGGCTGGCATGATTAGTCAACTTTTCTTTCCCCATATACTGTCTGACTGTATTCTCTTCCCTTTCTCCCTCCTGTTTGTTATTTCTATTGATCATGGTCTTTACATGCACCTGAAAGCAGGATGGCTCCCTCATGCATTTTTTCCCGGAACCTAGACTCGTACATAGAAAAATTTTTGACGTCTTAATTCTCTGACCTGCAGCATTTCACAAAAATTAAAAAAGAGTATTAACCACTTTGCTTGGTTGCAAATTTGATTCCCGTTATTAATTTGTTATCAGTACAACAATTGTATGAAAATGCATCTTCACTCTTTGTTTACTCCACCTCCCTTTCTATCCGTACATAATTTTGGATTTTCAAATTTACTTTTGGGAAGAGATGCATGTGAGAAGGAGGGAACTAGAGGATAATGGTAAAGAAAGGTCTGGTGTAATGGTACATAACGCTTTTTCTTTTTCTTTTTGTGCCTGATGCAGGAGCTCAACCCTCCAACAGCCTAAATACATGTGAAGAAACTTCACATAATTGTTATTCACTAGGCAGGGAAAAGCAAGTTGGGCCTCCTAGTATAGATAAACTAGATTATAACCCTGTCTTGGGGCAAAATCTCTTATTTATGCCTGTGGATTACTTGAAGACGTCAGTTGTTGGGTCCAGTTCAGCACTTCCTGAAACTGATTTGCTTGTACCTCCCTTAAATCTAGTAAATTGCAAGAACAATCAAGTGCCATGCAGCACTCCATATGAGAAAACTGTGAGACAGCATGGTACTACTCCAAGTGATAGTATACCTTCCATGAAGTCTTCCCCTGGAATTGTTATCAGACCACCAGCTCTTGGTGCCAGCTTTTCAGCATCCAATACTGTTTCATTCAAAAATCTTAATACCGGCATTGATGGAACTGATATAAATTTGAGTGGCAACAATCACTCTAATATGAAGGAACCTCATAATTTTTTAAACTATGATAGCAAAAATGAGTTTGACCCAAGCCAACTCAGCTTGCACCTTGATGGAAATTGTTATTTGTTTGGTGAATCATCAGCAACAAGGACTGAAAAGCTTTCAACATCAAATATGGCCTCTAAGGATGCCTCTGATCATTTGTTCAGAACGAAATATGGAGTTACTTTTTCTCATATTAGTCCAGATAATTTCTGTTTGGCACTGGATAATAATGAAGGAGTCATTGCTGTGGAGAATTCTTTGGAGAGTTTAGATCATTACAACCCTCCTATTGACTCACCTTGCTGGAAAGGAGCTCCATCTTCTCATAATTCCCCATTTGGATCTTCTGAGGCTGTTTCTGTGCAGCTTGTAAAGAAACTTGAAGCATGTGATGGTTCAAATGGTCAAGCCCTTAAATTTATTCCTATGAATACGGCTAATGTGATTAGACTCCCTTCAGGAAAACCAGGTGAAATTAGGATGACTGTTGAAAATGGGAATGTGGAAGATGGTTCTGTCTCTTGTCTGAAATTGCCTTCATTCTCTATCATGTCATCTAGAGATCATCAACCTGATGATGCTGGGAAAGCAGGATCCTATCACAGAGAAACAAGTTCTGCCCGTGAGATCAAATTGTCTGATGATGCATGTGAACAAAAGAAAAATTACGTCGTATTCAACAAGTCAGTGGACGTGGTTGAGATGGCATCTTGCACCATTCAACAAGGTCCTGCAGACGGTTGTTTGGCTTCTAAAAATTTGCGCACATTTGAGACCAGCTTCTCAGATCCTGAGACGAAGATAAATGATGTCGCAGGCTGTGTTTCGTCTCATATGTCATGCCATGCTGTAGAAAATCTTTCGTGTTCGCCATCCTCTGTGGAAGATGTTTCTACTAAGCATTCTAAATTCTTTGGAAAAGAACCAGTTTCAAATAACAGCGTCAGTATTCTAGTAGATACGATGCATAACCTGTCAAAATTGCTTCTGAATCACTGCTCCAATGAGACATGTGAATTAAAGGAACAAGAACTCAAGTCCCTTGAAAAAGTAATCAACAATCTTGATGCATGCATGTCAAAAAATGTTGGACAAGAATCATTTTTTAGCGAGCATCATGAGGTATGACTCCCCGTTTTTATTTTCTTTGTCTTGTCTGATTGATTTGTAATTAAATGTAGGAAATTTGAAATGCTAAATTCTGCTTCTCGTTGCTTTTGTGCTTACTTGGTCTGAAGTCTGTCATAGAAATGCTTTTTTGGTTAATCACTGATTTGAAAACTTTCTTCTCAGGGTGCAAGCATGGGAAGGCCACCGGTGGCAGCTATTGATCTTTCGAGTCAGCATGTACAAGAGAGAAGGAAGCATTCTGGTAAGAAAGATGAGAAACGTGCTGATTTCATTTCTGTCCAGAGTGGCGCAGACATAAAAGTGAAAAGTGATAAGATGACCCAGGTAATTGCTTATTTGATTCTTTATCTGTACTGTTGATAGATGTTTTTATTTCAGCATTTATCTTTCAATTCTAGGAAGGAAAAGAGATGAAATTTGAAAGCACGCTTATGTTCTATCTTTCTTGGTTGCCGTTTGCAGGCTATAAAGAAGGTTCTTATTGAGAATTTTCATGAAAAGGAAGAGGCACACCCACAAGTTCTCTTGTATAAGAATCTATGGCTTGAGGCAGAAGCTGCTTTATGTTCCATTAATTACATTGCTCGTTTCAGTAACATGAAGATTGAAATAGAAAATTGCAAATTGGACTCAGAAAATGGTTAAAAATTCTCCTTACACTCATTGGATCACATCTTGTTCATACCATAAAAGCTTTAGAAATTTCTGCTAAAAATCCTTGACTCTTTATTTTGGCTTATCTGATATATGGTTTATACCCTGTTGTTTTGCTTTAGATTTGTCAGAAGACGCACCAGATGAGGACAAAATATCGAGATCTAAATTTTTTGCTGAAATAAACACCAAAGAGAAGTTGACAGCTTTAGCTGAGAGTGGACCACCATCCCTTGCTGTTTCTAACCAGAATTCTCCTATCAAAAGCTCCAGCTACCATGCTGATGATGTAACAGCCAGATTTACTGTACTAAAACAGCGGCTTAACAATTCATATTCTATTCCTTATACTAGAGATGCAGATGAACTCTCGAGCTCCAAGCTTTCTTTGGAATTGGATGGTGTTGACAAAACTGAAGTAAAGAACAACTCAACCCTAGGCCTGCCATCCCAAGACTCCCCTGTACAAGGAACAACCCGCCATACTGATGATGTTGAAAACTCTATCATGGCTAGGCTCCATATTCTGAAAAACCGTGGCATTGACAATTTGGATTCTAATGAGATGGAAAGGAAACTACTGCCTGAGGTTGTTGATCTTGGATCTACAGGAAAGGGAAAGCAAATACCCATTGATAAAGACACATTGGAGGATGGAATTTCAGGTGTTAATCTGGAATCAGTTTCACAGCATCAGGTGGCTAACCATGCTGGAGAACAGTCAGTTGTGAAGGATTTTCATCCATGCGTCCCGCATGATTGCACGATACAGTCTCCTGGGGCCACCAGACTTGGAAATCAACTCTCTGCAGGTTGGTATGACAGCTGTTCTTCTGACTGGGAACATATTTTTAAGGAAGAGCTTTCGGGACAGAACAGTTGAATCTAAAACTTTTGTCCAGCCTGTTATCCTATGGTGAATGATATCTTGTTTCCCCATAAAACATTTGTATAAAGTGTGTGGAACACCAACTGTTAGTTGCTCAAGAACATGACTGCTCTCCAACCTTGTAAAAAGTTGTTAAAAACTTATTTAGAATAAACCTTTTTATGTTATCTTTCTTTTCTTGTTTGATTTGGATAGCCCTCTTATTAAAGCTTTTCAATTCTTCTTCTTTTCGTGTGTGCTAGCTGCTATGCATGCATGGTGTAGTGAGAACCAAGGATGATGTCGTGACATCACTCTGTTGAAATCAAAACAAAGTTCATCATGAGCTGTAATTTCTTGGTGGCACAATTAACTATACAAATTTGTTGCGACACTAGCTTTTTTATTGAATTTGTTTGAAGACGATCTAGCTTGAGGAGCAAAACATGTGGAAAAGTATGGAAACGTGAAACAGAGATGGGTTCTCTCTATATTTTTATTATAATTGCTGTTGCAAACCCAATCGTTACGGCTTCCCCTGCCTTCAGATCAAAAACGGTTTCAATGTTCAGTTCTTCTCACTGTTCACTGTGTACCATAACGGATTTCAGATTTGGAATATAGTACTAGATGGTTTCGGAAAATCCCATTTTGCTGTACCGATCATTGGATCGATAAACAACTACTAACATATCTATTATTAGGAAATTGGAGGTTTTTTACGCTAAAGCAGAAAAATTTAAATCGAACATAAAGTTTAGTTTAGTTGATTCTTAATAGATGACATGTGACTCTTCTTTATCCTCAAGTTGTGACCTTTCATTTGATTTTTTATCACTCGGATCAAATTATTGATCTTTTAACTCTGAATTTAATACATTCTCGTTTGAATCCTGTTAATTGCCTTCATTATAATACAATCGAAGAAGAATGTCTAATATTTGTCATCAAATCCACTCAAATTGTCGGTTCTCTAATAAATTTTTCTCGAAAGTGCCAGCAATGTTCATCTCCTTAAGTGACAGTGACATTCCAGAGCATAGCCTCCTTAAATGACACTACTTCAACCCTCAAGATAAGCAACCAATCGAAGATTATTCAACCCTGAGAATTATAAATCATTTTATCTTCAACTATAAGTAGATGTGACAATTTTGGAGCATAATTGAAGCATTAAAGCTTTGTTAGAGATTAATTAAGATGAGTTCAGGGAATCTAACTCTAACAGTCCTTACGATTTTGGCTGTGGTTTTGTTTTGTCAGAATGTTCATTCTCAGCTTCAAATAGGATTTTACAAAGATACATGCAGCCTAGTAGAAATTGTTGTCAAAGAAGAGGTGTTGAAAGCATTTATTAAAGACAGAGGAGTAGCTGCTGGTCTCCTGAGAATGCATTTTCATGATTGCTTTGTTAGGGTGAGTAGTGCATGAATCACTCGTTTTTTAGCTTCATATCTAATTGACTTAACTATATACAAAACTTGTTCAATTATCAATAGCCATCAGATGTTGCTACCAATTAAGCTATATACTCATAGCTAGGCATAGAGAAAGAGGTGGTAGCTGCTGGGATTCGAATTCCAAATCTGCTGGATACCACCTATTAAGAATAGTTTTATGAACCTTGTTAAGACTGAGGTTCATTACTAAGAGAGTATAGCTATTGTAAATATTTCCGCAAATTAGACTAATTCACTTGCACCTGTTTCACAGGGTTGTGATGGATCAGTACTCCTTGATTCCACTCCCTCCAGCACAGCAGAGAAAGACTCTGCTGTCAATAACCCGAGTTTACGAGGCTATGAAGTCATAGACAATGCAAAGGCTAGACTGGAAGCTATTTGCAAAGGAGTAGTTTCCTGCGCTGATATAGTTGCATTTGCAGCAAGGGACAGCGTAGAGATGGTAAGAACGCATGGTTTTACTTTGGGTTGATGCTCTCTAGAAAGTTTGAACTTCTTAATTAAGCAACATTGCTAAAATTTGTGAAACTTTTTAATTTTCTAGTAAAAATCTTCGTGCAGACGGGAGGACTTGGCTATGATGTCCCTGCCGGAAGAAGAGATGGCAGAACTTCACTTGCCTCGGAGATACTAGGAAATCTACCAGCCCCAGTATTTAATGTCAGCCAACTGACTCAAATGTTCGCAAGTAAGGGCTTCACACAAGAGGAAATGGTTACACTTGCGGGTAAACAGATATCTTCAGACTTTGTATTGGAAGTAGATTCAACTAATTAAAAGTGTACATTGATGGTACATTGGAAAAACTCTGAATCAAGTAAACTTTATGGTCAACAGGTGGACACACCATTGGGCGATCTCACTGCAGTTCATTCAGGGACAGATTGTACAATTTTAGTGGGACATCGATGCAGGACCCGAGTTTAGATCCTAAGTATGCAGCTATGTTGAAGCAGCAATGCCCACAGGGCAGCAGGAACCCTAACCTGGCGGTACCAATGAACCCTTCTAGTCCGAGCATCAGCGATGCAGGCTACTACGTTGATGTTCTAGCAAACAGGGGCTTGTTCGCGTCGGACCAAACTCTGCTGACAAGCCCGGCTACAGCAAACCAAGTGGCTGAGAATGCGAGAAATCCTTTGCAGTGGAGGGTCAAATTTGCAGCGGCGATGGTGAAGATGGGCCAGCTTGAGGTCTTGACAGGAGCCGCAGGAGAGATTCGAGCCAATTGCAGGGTGATCAACAGCTAGAGATGGGATTGGGAATCAAAAAGACTGATGGACTTGCTTGAAGTAAACTTTAAGTTTAAAGCTGGATGTGATACAGTTTTCTTTGTTAGTTAGTCTGTTTGCACTAGAAAATATAAATGGTTTGATTGTAAAACAAAAACAATTGCATAAATTTTGGATATTGCATACCTGTTCAAGGGGTGGTACCTCGGGCTGGATTTGGATTTTTTTTTATTTGGATTGGTTTGATTTGAATCACTATTCAATTAATAAAAATTTTTAGTTAAATTTAATTATAAAAATATAAATACTGATATAAAATTTTTATTATTTTAATATTTTTGGGATAGTACTTCGAGTTTATGGGTTGAATTAGATCAAATTTGGATCGCTACTCGATCATGAACACAGAGTATAGACTCGGCCAAAAGACATTTTGGATGCTAGTATTATAAAAACAAAACTTCGCATAGCAGACAAAAAAAAAAAAAATCATAAAGCAAATAATTGTTTTCAAATCAAATATTGTTGATAAAAACTTGTTTAAAAGTCTAGAATATGAAAAGAAAACTTGAATAAATTTGGTTAAATATTGAAGTAGATAATGAAATCTTTCCAACAGCTTTAAATCAAATGACTTTTATTACCAAATTGTTCTAAATTTATCATGGGTTAAAAAAAAAATTAGAATCTAAAATTACCAGCAAGATGCAAACTATCAGGTTTTTCTCCCTTGAAGTTCTCAAAGTGCATGAGAAAATTTGTAGGTACTATAGAACGTGATAGTGGAGATTAAAGTCAAGCATACACTTTCCAACTTAATGCATGATTAGTCATAAATGATAAGATAGTGGAGGAAGTTAGCAGTTTTCAATTGCAGACCTGACTGTCTTGGATATCAGCTGCTGTTTGAAGGTTAAGTAGGCATTGAAGCACTGGGGAAGAACCGCAAATCCTTGATTTTGTTGAAATGAAATATGGCTCCACCGGAATTGGAGAGGCATTCAAGCTCGATGATCTCGAGGCAATGGTCATAGCTGATACAATGGGATTGCTCCAGCAATCTTCAGCTTGGTTTTGGTCGTTTCAGGTATTGTGGTTTTCATGCCATCCTTGCCAAGTGCAATGCTCTCACCCACCTTGACATCCAAGGATGATGGAACATGAAACTGGAAGCTGAGTTGGGAGACAGATGCCTGCAACTGTTGGATTTTTAAGAGCCCCCGGATCTATGGCAAAGATGATGATGATGAGATACCCCAAATTTTAATAGACCTGACACCCTAAAGAAATCAAAGTTGTCCAATATAATCGTCTGACTACAATCATGCGCACCTTTTTTCTATGAGCATGATGATTTTGGAATCTTTAATTTGTTTCCTCTGTTTTGTTGTGATTTCTTCAAGTAATTTGCACATACTGTCCATAAGTGTATTTTCATGCTGATCTTAGAACAGTTACATGCAACAAGGATGAAACTCCCTGCTGAGCCTTTGCTCAGATAGACATCTAAAAATAACAACTTATAAAATTTTAGTTTATGACCCCAAAAATATGAAGGACTAAAAATTGGCTAATTTTTGTTTTTTTTTGGGATTAGTAGATTGCTATTCTTTTATCCAAGAAGCAGTATCTGTTACAAAGAAACAATATATAAGAATTCCTCTGAATACAAGAATTACATGAAGCAAGAAAAAAAATGCATAGTTCAACCTCATAACATCAGAAGGAAGTTAAGAAAAAATGGCAGATTTCAACCCCCAATCATTGCATAACACAATATTTTTAAAGTCCATCTTGACATTCCTAAGATCATAAAGTTGCAGGGCAACTGTGTTACAAATTTGATCCATTAATCTAGTTTCTGTGAGCTCAATTTGAGTATGAAGTCTATTGTTTCTTTTTCTCCAAACAAAGTATATAAGTGTATTCCAAGCTATGCGTAAGATAGTTGCAATTAAAACTCTGCCTTTGATAAACCTAATGGCCTAAAGGAATTCTCCCCTTCAATTCGAAGCTCTTCTATGAATTCTGCAGAGATCCAGTACTTGCTGCCAAATTTGCTTGGAGTATCTCTAGCTAAAGAAGATAAGTTCTCGTCTCATTCTCTTTTTTGCAGAGAAGGCAGTCTGCATCTAAAGTCATGCCCCATGAGATTAGCCTACCCCTGGTTGGAAGTTTATCAAGAATTGCCATCGAGGATATGAATGAGTGACTTGGAATGAAGAATTTAAACCAAAGCAGCCTTTGCCAAGGGACGCTTTTTGGACGGATGGTGCTCCAAACAGCTACTACAAAATATTTGGGACTAGAAAAAGGCCCACTGGTTCCCCCATCATGAACAACTCAAAAAGCTACTTGCCTTAGTTGTAGGAGTTTCCCCAGATTCCAGCTACTATTCCTGGGAACGGAAATCTGCCATACATCCCTGTACCTACTATTCCAGCTTCAGTGAAATGAAGGACATCAAGATTTCTCCCAGCTGGGCAGACCTCTACCTCACCTTCCTTTCCCCATAGCAAATTAACCATCCTTTGAAGCAAGCTGAAATTGGGTGGCCTTCCAATGAATTGTGCCACCAGTGAATTCTTCCATTGAAGAATACCTTCCTCAAATACATTATCAGGAGGTTTCACTGTAATTTTGGCATCAAGATTCTGTGGTGGAAAAAACTGCATAGCTTGTGTTTCGGAGGCAGCAAAAAGTTTTCTCCAGTCCACTATTGACAGATCACGAGAGTTACTTATAACTAACTCTTCTTCACATTTGCTTCCCCCCTTTTTCCCCTGGAGAAATTTTGGAATTCCTGTCCATTTCAGATTTGGAGGAGGAATCTCCATTGACGACTTGCTTGAAGCTCTTCTTTTTTATATCTGAACTATATCTCAATCTAAATTGAGCTTCGAAAAGGATTTCAAAGAGTCCATGAAACGCGCAAGAACAAGAAAGACAGTGGAGCTTAGGCACGGATTAATGAAATTTTGGACCAGGCGAGCAGTAGATTTGAAACAGAAACAGAAAGATTGATGAAATCAGCAAGATAAAAAGATGAAATTTGGTGCGATCTGGCAAGAAATCCTCAACTCAAGATAATCTTGCTAACGTGAGCTGAGAGCATTTCAAGCCCCCTTTTTTTGTCCTCAACATCATATCATACATAAATTCCGTTGCTACAAGTTCTGAATAGCCAAAAACAAGTTTAATCGAGTTGCAAAAATTCCTTAAAGAGAAGGGTAAAGAAGCAACCAGTAACAGAGATGCTGATCATGTGTCGGGAGAAAATTTAAAATTTGATGTAAAAAAAAAAATGAAAGGATAATCTAGAGACCGAGTAGACGGTAAGCTAGCTCAACTACGACTAATGAAATCGTACTAGTTCCGAGAACTCATTGACAGCCTGAGAGCGCACGATAAGACAACAAAGATGATTTTAAAGTGGTAAGCTCCATAATAGCACTAACAGTGTCCCTACTGTGAATCTTGAGAGCCTTGACAGCCTCGCTCCTCGATACCCCAGTCTCATCAATTTCTTCCTCCTTTTCATCTGCTGATGCTCCAGCAGCGGCAACAGAGATGTTCGATTTTGCCATCACAGATCCCATGCCTGGCATCCTGAACTGCTGAGCAGCTTGTGTCTTTAGCTGAGAACTCAAATCCTCTATCTTGGCCTCGCCAAAAATGACATAGGTCTCAGAAATTGGGCTCTTGAAGACATCGGGTTTTGAGATGAAAAATAGTATCTGAATCCAAGAGAAACCGGGTTATATTAACATTCATCAGGTAGCTCAACTATTTTAAAAGAAAATTAGAGAAATCATATATTTTTGTTTCTCTTTATGATGACCCTGCTTACACTAGTAACAGGTTTCATGCCAGCTTTATTATTGCCTTCCGACTCTTCTTCTCACATCTGCTTTGCTTTGAACTTCCATTAGCACCTGCAACCAATATTCCAACCAAACTATAGGGCTTTATAGAAATATCGACACAATTAACTTCAGATAAGACGATTAGATAAAAACGTCAGAAATAACAGCAAGTACGCATAGTGTGATAACCAAAGAATAACACCAGCAAACATAGAAATGATGACATGCCTAGCAACAAACAAACCAGATATCCAAAATGGTGCCTTGCAAGTAATAACATGCTATTCAAAGCTAATAAATTTGCCTGAACCATAAGACTTTTTCTAATTCCTAAGACCCTGAGTAGCAAGCTATGCAGGAGGTCCTAGAATTTCATCGGATTC
Source organism: Adansonia rubrostipa (assembly GCA_038381775.1). NCBI lineage: Eukaryota > Viridiplantae > Streptophyta > Magnoliopsida > Malvales > Malvaceae > Adansonia > Adansonia rubrostipa. The sequence goes on from JBBYHM010000026.1 coordinate 7,996,562, forward strand.
TAGAGTGTAGCAGGAAACCAGTAAGCAGAAATCAACAGCGCAAATGATATAACAGTTTCCAAGATTAGGAAAGAATTTGAGAAAATGAAATTGCAGAGACTTTTATTCAAGCAATTTTAGACAACATTTAATAAGTTCATTTCATAGTTAAAGATAAGTAAACAGCCAAAGTGAAATTTAATGCATATATGCAGCCCAAATTCCAAAAAATGATTAAGCAAAATTTGTACTGATTTATAAAGTATTACAAAATCACGATAATGTTGTTAATACTGAAATGAAAACAAAGAACCCTAACAAAGTTTTGAGGGAAAAAGGTAAAAGAAAAAAAGTGTTTTAAAATAAGCTACAAAAGGGAATTTAAAATTCCATTTTCACGTTTGCTTTAGTCGAGTGATAAAAAATTAATGCTGACACTTACGCTGAGATTTACTGTTACATTTTCAGGATAAATAATTAAAATAAAGTTTATTTTTATCATTGTATTTTAGTTTGTATAACACTTAACTCTTATGCTTTCAAGAAATGCACAAATGTAAAAAAAGGACCAAATAAATCACTCTTTGGGCTAAAATTACCATAGGTAGTTCGTTCATTTTGTGAATTGTTGATTCCTTATGCCATATTAGTATTTTCTAACAGTTAACAGCTAAACCACACGAATACACATATATATATATATATATATATAACACAAATACATACACAGAGGTTAAATGTAGCACAATTTCCAGAAAAGAATGATGAAAAGAAAAGAACCGCAGCAAGTAACAACTCAAGGCGAAAAAATAAAAGAGCGAAACCTAGGGCACCATCTTCCTTATCATTGTCATCCTCCTCTTCATTGTAGTCGTCATCATCATCTTCTTTCTCATCTTCCTTGACAATCTCAACCACAGCCTCCTACTCGCTCTGCAAAACATACAACATTAAAACAGAGAAGGTGAAAAAATGAGTGAATGACGAGACTGAACCTTTTGCTTATTCTGGGGTTCCTCAGTAGGAGGAACCTGCTCGGTAGAAGGCTGGGCACCCTCAAACACCGGTGTTGGTGACATGCTTATTATCGTTAGATAGTTTAGCCTACTTGGTATATATATATATATATATATATATATATACACACACATATACATATATGGATAATTTGAGAGATTCAGGCGCGTCGACACTCCGACGACTTCAACATTCCGCGGGGTTTCGCTTCTTCTAAACAAGGGTTTCTTCTTTATTGGCCTCCCCTTAAGGCCCGTTCACAGGATTCCTATTGCCTTCTAGTTCTCGACATATGCAGTCTGAGGCCCGAACCAAAATGCCTTGCAGCCTTGTAGTTTTTTTTTTTAAAATAAAAAAAAAAAAGAACTTAACTTAAGGATAGAGAATAAGTTGAAAATGGTAAAATTTAAATCTAAATTTGTTATATATATTTAAAGGTTATTCTATAAATTAATTGGATTAATCTCGATTCAAGTATAAAATTTTGTTAGATCGGGACAGTAGCAAATAGTAGCTAGTATTTCGTTGTGTGCAACATAGAGCAGAGGACAAAAATTTTAAATTTCAAGCGTAAACCTGTTTTTTATCAAGCTCGACTCTTAGACTCTAATTATTGTTCACCTATATTAAAAAAATTAAAAATAATTTTTATATTTATAATTAAATTTAAATAAAATAAAATATTTTAATTAAAAAAATATTATTTTGAGTCGAGCTAACCTGAAATAATAAAAATAAAAGATCAAGCCTGAGCTGAGTTGAATGTCCGACCCTTAGATAGGTCTAATACGAAGTCAATGATATAAACAAATATATAAAAGAGCATAATAGAAGGCAAGGCTAAGCATTTTTATTAATGAGATTGTATTTGATATACTACTAATATATCAATAAGTTAAATCACATCATTTCATTAAAAAATTTTAAAAATAAATACAAATAGTTTTTATTTTTAATAAAATAAAATAATATAATTTTTTATAATATATAAATGTATATATTATTATATCAAATATAATAATAATAATAATTCACACTCACCTTTTCCACTTTTTACTCTGGTAACTGTGAATTTTTCAGCTACAGCAATTAGACAAAAGCATCCTTGCAAAAACTTGAATTTTTTAAAGGACAACCTAACAATCAAATATATAAAAAAAAAACCTGGGCCCTGCTCAGCAACTGACAGAAGCAAGGAAAATGTTCACTAAGATCCAATAAAATGTTGATTTCCAGACTATTATTTCATTCTTACTACTCATTTGCAAATCAACTGAAGGGAAAGGAATAAAAAAAAAAAAATTGAAAAGCGACTAAAATCTGCGACAAGCAGCCATCATAGCAATCATTTGTCCTTACATTGTCCATTTCATCGAGCCAACATTTTCCATCAGGATTATTAAGATCCATTTAGACGAGTGGTATATTTAATTTTGGTAAAATAAAAAATAATTATAAAAGTAAAGTTAAAAATTATAATGATAAATTAAATATTATAATGATGAGTAAAATCAATAATAGAAATATATGTTT
>JBBYHM010000026.1:8066925-8084920 GCA_038381775.1 Adansonia rubrostipa
CTAATTTTTTTACCCAATCTCATTTTTCGAACATAATATTTTTGTTCAAACTCTCCTAAATATCGAATGTATCTTCGGATTTGGATAAATAACTCAATCCTTGAACAGATTTGATACCAAAGAAGAGGTCAAAACCGGAGAAAAAAAAAGATTGAGAATGCATTGATGAATGACAGTGAGAGACAAGGCAAAGCAACTAAAATGGGATTTGAAGTCGTATTTATATTTTTTTTATTAAAGATAATAAAATTATTAAATATATTAAAATTTTTAATATAAATATAATACATGTATTAAATATATGTATTGTAGAGTGATAACCAAGTTGTGCTTCTGATTCTATTGCAAGCTTAATTATGTCAGGGAAACATTCCGTTTTATGTTTAACCAAAAGAGTTTTGTTTTTGTTTTTTTTTAATATCGCAAAAAGATGTAATAGTTTGAGGGAATGAAATAAGAGAAAGGATTCGAAACCTATCGAATATAATTTTCTTGTAAGTGACAAGATGACTTATGTCTCGGATTGGGATTCATGTTCCTTTTGCTCACCAAACTCTTGCTTCTCTAACTAAATTTTAGTTCAACAAATCATGTGAAAAAAAAAAAAAAAGTGCGTTATGTTGCATAGAAATAGTCAAATACAATGGGAGGTGGAGCTAGTGCGGGGGAGACGTGTACCTTCTGCAAGGAAACAGAAGAATAGGGACTGTATAGACACGTTTCGAGATATTTTATATTTATATAAATTTTGATATATTAATAATTTATATTTTAAAAATTTTAAAATATGTATTAAAAATTATATATATTATATTCATATAAATATATTTAAAATTGATAAATTTAATTTTGATTGATCAATTTCTAAGTTACCATCGCCAAGTAAATAAAACTTTTGCTCTTTCTTTTTTTCCCCCCTTAATTCAGAGTTATTAAAGCATTGTATTGTTCTTAATTTGTAGTCAAAGACAGCCAAGTTTTATTGGATTTCACTGGTAAAGCATGTGGTTGGGACATGGGCTTTGCTTGCATTGCATTGCCAAGGGACCACACGGTCCTCACACTTTTGACCTTTTTATCTTATCTTTTAGATTTGGTGATTTTTTTTTCTTTCAATAGCATAGGAGTTTGTTTATATATATATATATAATAAACTTTTTTTAATATTATTAATGAAATTAAAAAATTACTACATATTATATAATTTTAAATTAATTTTTTATTCTTTTAAACATATCTAAAAATAGAGATATTTATTTATTGAACAAAATTTAAGCATGATATTAATATCATTTATATTTATCTAAATTCGGTTTGTCCAAAATATGGGCTTCAAAGTTTATCTACTGTCTGCTCATATTTATAAATAGATAGTTTCAACTTGCTTTTGCTACCCATATCATATTTTTTCTAATTTTTTTTAAAAAATATATTTTTTAAGAAGTTAATCTTTAGTAATTTAATATTTTGTTTTATTAAATTTTAAAAAATCTGTAACATAATATATTTTTAATATTTATATTATAATATTATAATATTTATTTTTTAATGATATAAATTATATAATATATAAATATTAAAATAATATATATTATATAATTAAAAAATAAGTTGGTCATAACTAGACTTTAAATGTTACAATTAAAGTCTCACCCCCTTTACAAAAAGAAGTCTCATTTTTGTTTTATTTTTTTTTTTTTGCAGAAGTCCAGTTTTTGATCTAATATTTTTTTCGTCAAAAAATTAAATTAAGTTTTGAATTTAAATGAATACTCAACATCTCTATCTAAGAATGTGTATCTCTTATTAATCTAGTTTATCAATCTAAAAAATCATATACTATTAGATCAGGCCTATTCATAAAGTAACAAACTAGATAATGCATTTGCTTTTATTGTCTTTCCTCCTACTGTAATATAGAACAAAGTCCGATATAATTAAGGTTATTTAACATATTTGGATCGACTTTCGGCCATATTATACCAGAAAATCATATAGGATCGAAAGTGGTAGTTAATGAATCTGCATTTTTATGATAGGGCCTGACAAATTACTAACGGACTTTTGGGCCCATTTCTTCTTTCTCTCTGCCATGCTGAGCCAGCTAGCCAACGTCGGTGTATGTTATTGGTATATTTGGGAAAGGACTCAAAGTGTCAAGATTATGATCTAAACATGACCAACTTTTTCAAATTGAAATGTGCTAATGGCTTGGATGGTAAGTATTAATTGTTCAGCACATTGAGATCTGAGTTTGAGCCATGATTATTCATAAATCATATTAGTAAGTTGTAGGTTTGGGTGAGTTATGATGGGTTTTTATCTTTTATGTTTGCTTTGATTAGCAACCAAGTATAAAATCATCAGCATACCCCAGAGAAGCCAACTTAAATTGCTCTTCAAGACATTGAGGCTTTGTTGGTAATCCATTAAAAATAATACCAAGGGTGCTTTTAATCTTATTTTGAGGCATCCAGTGTCGGATATTATTGCATTGGCTGATAGAGAGAGGGCATGGCTGGCCTCAATTGTTTCGATCTTCCAAAGAACACCATCATATTTTTATTCGTCGTGATGGACCCCTTCAATACTTTAGACAGCACCATTATTTTACTTTATCAAAATAGCATGATTTCACCCTAGCCCTTCTAGTAGTTTCTCTTTTGAGTACAAGTGTTGTAATTTTTACATGCTGTAATAATCCAACAGGAAAACGACCAGACATATTGGAACTTGTTTTAGCAGACATGTGCTGCCACCTCAAGCACCCCATAGATCTCAGAACATCTGTTTGATTCCAAACAAAACATAAAACAACATATATATCATCTAAGACAATCAAACCAAATGTCACCGAGAGAAGTTCCATTGTAAGTTCTAATTAAGAACATGGTGTCGTTATTCCAGTATCATGTTATCTGCTCACTAATTCTTTTCCTTGTTTCATCAGCCTCTTTATCTCCACCTGCAATTTACCTTCTACAGTTCCTTGACAGCCTTCCAAAACACTCTCAACTTCTGTTACCATGGAATAAATCCAATTCTCCAAGCTCTCATTGCCAATGGGCGGGAGTTTCTTGCTACTCCAAAAAGAGTTTTCACTTTCAGGTCAGGGCCTTAAATCTATCAGGCTTTGGGCTATCTGGTATATTAAACAACTCTGTCCCTTATCTTTGCCTCCACGAACATATGCTCTCTCTTGACCTCAGTGGCAACAGTTTCAGCGGTAATATACCTCAAATGCTGGGAAACTGTGGTCGACTCAATACCATTCTTCTCAATGATAATGGCCTTGAAGGGTCAATCCCTCATCAAATTTTCATGTCAAAGTGGCTTAGGAGGATTGACTTGGGTTATAACTCCCTCTCTGGTGAAATTCCCCCTGAGGTAAGTCTTTGCACCAATCTGGAATATATTGGACTATACAACAACTTTCTAAGTGGAGTGGTTCCAAATGACATGTTTTCTCTACCAAATTTGAAGTTCCTCTATTTGAACACGAATAACCTGACTGGTCCAGTACCTGATTTCCCACCTTCATGTGCAATTTTCGATCTTTGGATTCACGAGAATGGATTTTCAGGTTCTTTGCCTCGTACCCTTGGAAACTGCTATAGCCTTACTACGTTTATAGCATCCTACAACAATTTCGAAGGGATCATTCCACCAGAGACTTTTAAGGGCCTTCTGCAACTTGAAGTTCTGTATCTTGGTGAAAACAATCTCGACGGGGAAATTCCGGACACTTTCTGGAATCTGGAGAACTTGCAAGAGCTTATTCTGTCTGGGAACAAGCTCAATGGAACTATTTCTGACAGGATTGCTGAATGCAATCAGCTGGTGATTATTGCTCTTTCAGGTAATAATCTGGTTGGTCACATCCCTCAGTCAATAGGAAATCTTACAGGTTTAACTTATTTATTTATTTTTAACAACAAGCTTAACGGCTCGTTACCTGCGGAGGTTGGAAACTGCAGTTCACTTGTCGAACTCAGGCTTCAGCATAACTTCATTGGAGGAAGCATCCCTCCAGAAATTTGCAATCTCAATAATCTTGAGGTTCTTTTTCTGTTCAGCAATCATATTGAAGGCCAAATTCCACAAGAAATTGGTAGGATGATCAACCTGGTGCAGTTGGCTTTGTATAACAACAGTTTGACTGGTAGAATCCCATCTGGAATTGTTCATTTAAAGAAACTGAAATTCCTATCCTTGGCCCAGAATAATCTCGTTGGGGAGGTTCACTTTAAGCTCAGGAAGCATTTTCCCGGTTTGGTCAGACTGGATTTATCAGGGAACCGCCTTAATGGATCGATTCCTTCTGGAATATGTGCTGGCTATAATTTTTCAGTTTTGGCCCTTGGGAACAATCGTTTCAGTGGGAGCTTTCCTACTGCTATTGGGAAATGCTTATCCCTCAGAAGGGTGGTCCTCCGTAGCAATCTTCTCCAAGGGCCTATACCAGCAGATTTGGAAGTGAACCCTGGAATTTACTTCCTTGAGGTCCAAGAAAACTTGCTGGAAGGGAAGATTCCCGCTGTGTTTGGTCACTGGACCAATCTTTCAATGCTTGATTTCTCAAGGAATAGGCTCTCAGGCTCTATACCTCCGGAGCTTGGGAAGCTTGGGAATCTGCAAGTTTTAAGGGTGGCTTCTAATAGACTTACAGGAAGCATTCCCTCTGAGTTGGGTCATTGCGAAAAGATCATCAAACTGGACTTCAGCTCCAATTATCTATCAGGAAATATTCCTTCAGAAATAATATCATTGCCCAACCTGCAAAACCTTCTACTCCAAGAGAACAAACTCAACGGATCTATTCCTGATTCTTTTTCCTCCCTTCAAAGTCTAATCGAACTGCAGCTTGGAGCTAACATGCTTCAAGGTCCCATTCCTTGTAGTTTGAGTAACATTCACCATTTCAGTTCAGTTCTTAATTTAAGCAGCAACAAGCTCTCTGGTGAAATCCCTGCATGCCTTGGCAAACTAGACAAGCTGCAGATTCTTGATCTCTCAAGCAACGGTTTCTCTGGTGAGATACCAGCAGATTTGAACAACATGATCTCCCTCTACTTTGTGAACATATCATTCAATCACTTAAAAGGAAAATTACCATCTGTTTGGATGAGGATCGTAGCTTCATATCCTGGATGTTTCATCGGAAACCTGGAACTTTGCCCGCTGGGTGATGAAACTGGTTACTGTCGGGAAATTAAGAAAGGCAACAGCAGCACGGGAAGGGTGCTAGCTGGGCTGATTATTGCTGTGGTGGTCTCTGTGGCATTACTTTGCACGATGATCTACACATTGGTAGTTAGACGCCTACAGAATAAGCATTCCTTTGAACAAACTCTTCTCCATGAGCGAAAATCAAGAACTGAAGAACTGCCTGAGAATTTGAAAATCGAAGATATCATTCGTGCTACGGAAGGATGGAGTGAAAAGTATATCATTGGGAGAGGCAAACATGGAACCGTTTACCGGACAGGAACTTCCAACTCAAGGAACCATTGGGCTGTCAAGAAAGTGAATTTGTCTGACACAAACTTCAGACTTGAGATGAGAACTCTTGGTTTAATTAGGCATCGGAATATTTTGAGAATGGCAGGTCACTGCATTAGAGATGGATATGGATTCATCGTCACTGAGTTTATGCCTGGCGGGACACTTTTGGATGTGCTTCACCAGAGCCAACCCCGATTGGTTTTAAACTGGGATACACGATATCGTATTGCTTTTGGTCTAGCTCATGGCCTTTCCTATCTTCACCATGATTGCGTGCCACAGGTTATCCACAGGGACATCAAATCAGATAACATACTTCTGGATTCTGAATTGGAACCAAAAATTGGAGACTTTGGAATGGCAAAGTTGGTCCGTGATCAAGATTCGAGTTCAACAAGGTCTGCCATCGTCGGAACATTGGGCTACATAGCACCTGGTTTGTTTCACACTTTTCTTAAAATTTTGAATATCCTTTAATCTTAAGAATTTTTTCTTAAAAAAAAACAAAAATACGAATCATTCTCATTTTAAAGATTCTACATTATAAAGAAACATATTTTCTAAAGTTTTTTTTTTTTTGTCTACTACGGATCTCTTCAGAGAACGCGTACTCTACTCGATTGACAGAGAAATGCGATGTATATAGCTATGGAGTAATTCTGCTAGAGATTCTCTGCAGAAAATTGCCTGTAGACCCTTGCTTCCAGGATGGCCTAGATATTGTCTCGTGGACTAGAAAGAACCTACAGGAAAATGAAGAATCCATTTGCTTCCTTGATGAGGAGATCAGTCTTTGGGTCAATGATGAACAACAAAAGGCCCTCAGATTACTGGAACTGGCACTCCAATGCACTCAATCTATGGCTGATAGAAGACCCTCCATGAGGGATGTAGTGGCATCTCTAGTTAGGCTAAATGACTAAGCATGCAAAAATGTGTAAACAACACATAAACGAAGGTTTTTAGCTTTTACCGCAATCATACAAGACATGCACTTTAGACTCTACAGTGTAGACAACATTGGCTTTGGGTAAATTTAATTAGCCTCAAGGGCAACTACAACAATAATCACTCCACAGTCCACACATCTCAGCTTTTCTCTAAGGTGTTTATTTTTAGTCAAAAGCTTGTCAGTGGAGGTTAGAGTTTTAGACAGTAGAGGTTACAGTTATAATATCATTGCCCCCAGCAGAGTAAAATTTCAAATCATATCAAGCTACTCATCTCCAGTGTTTCTCATCCCATATGCATATGCTTTTTACCTTTCAGATTTGAGAGACATAGTAAACATATCATGGTTTCATCAAATCCAGAGCTTTTAATATATTTGTTGTTCTCGATGAAGCATTTGTTTACTAGAGTATGATAAAGTTTAGTAGTCATGATACAGCTAATGGAGTAGAGAACTAAATAATCGGCAAGATACGATGCAGCGATTCACCGAGTACTGAAAAATGCAGCAACCTATAGAGAGTATGAATTCTCCTAGACTTTAATTTCAAATGCAATTACGGAGTTATCCATTACAGAATAACAGATTAACTGATGTAAATCGTACCAATTGACTGAGCATACCGTCATTCCGTAAAGAAGTACATGGTAGGAGGACCAAAATTATTTTTTTATCATGAGTGGAAAAACAAAAAGCAATAACCAGGAACCAATTGCATATTTAGGAAAAATATTTTTTTGCCACAAAGGACCTATTCTGTTGCTTCCACGTGTTGTGAAGTTTCACCTTGTTTCAACCTTTCCAGAGCAGAGATTCGCCTATCGAGGGACTCATGAAGACTTTTCACCTTGATACAAAGGGAAAAGTTAAAAAAAATTAAGCACAAAACTAAACCCTCAAAAGTGGCTGCAGGTTAGAGACAAGAAAGACATGCACTATTGCAACCAAAAAACAAGAAAATAAAACTATTCACTTTGTGTTAATTACTCTGTTCTGTAAAACATCGGTGACTGTCCACCCAATCATTTGTCTTTTGGTAGCTCATCTTTTTTCAAGAGGAAATAGTAACTCATTGGAATGGGTCTAATCGGGAGTCCCAAGCATTAGAATCTTTCATGTAAATCACACATCAGGTTTTATTGTTCTTTCTTCATTCCATTCTATCCTGAAGAAATTAAATCTATAGTTGGTAAACCAATAGTTTTGTAAGGCACAATAAAGAACAACCGTTCATGAAGAATGTCCAACAATCAGGAACAACATAAATATAGCCAGAAGAAAAGAAAAATAAAAAGTGCTAAAAAGTATGGAAATAAGAATTAACAGAAGAGACCACCCCAGATCATTGGACTGAAACAATGGCAAAAACTAATAAAAGAATCGAAAGTAAACATAGAGAAGTAAAACGAATCTCTTCTACCCTAAATGGTTTCCAAGAAAATGTTTCATTGACTTGCAATGTTAACTACGCAGTGGGGCTTTTAGTAGGTTTTGCCTTTGAAAACCCCTATGCATTAAAATCGAGCCCTTTTCCATACAAGATAGCATTTTTCCCTTCCATTACCAAATAACAGATGACCCTGTCTTAAGTTCTTCACCAATCCAACTAAGTTTGGGTTAATTTAGACCTCAAAAAACAACCTAAAGAGATATCAGTAACAGCCTATCCCCCTACTACCAGAACAAAGAACAACCAAACACGTTCTTACATTTTGTAATAGCCATCAACAATCCATATAATCACCAATCTTCCAAGCAGTTACATATGCAATGCAATGCCTTCTTCATATAGCAAACGCATAGTAAACAAAAAAAAAAACAGTAGCACCGACCATATAGAGGGAAAAAATCAAATAGAATACCAAAATTCAGTTTCCAACCATTCCTATACCTCCAGAAACTATCTCTACAATAATAGGCCTTTAGTAAATAAACTTGCAAATGAGAAGAAAACAGAAAACTCAAAATTAACCCGTAAATTTCACAGAAAAATTGAAAGGTACCCTATAAGCTACTAAACAAAACAAGGTTAAAAGGAATGGAGAGCGTACCTGTTGGGCGATGGATTCATGGGCAACCTTGTAATCCTTGTATAAGACGTAGAGACCCAGAAACGACGCAGTTGCAGCCCCCGTGAAGAATGAAGCCAATCTTACCCTCAATACGTACCCCATCGTTGATCTCGCCCCTTCCGTTTTCCTTTTTCTTTTTGTTCTTTTTTCTGCTTCGATGGCAAGCGGATACCAATTTCAATTAGGAAACATTAAACGGGAATCGACCTTAACTAAAACGACATCGTCTCTCATTAATTGCGCAGCGCAGCAAGAACCCTTTTTTACGAGTACTTTTTTTTTGTTTGAGGGGGGGTGGAGTGGGGGTTTAATATTCTTTTGTACCAAAGGGAGTGACCGTCTTGAAATCACTCATTCACTTATACCATACCAAATGTTGTTGTCCAACTGCGGTCTGATTTTGATCGTCTAACTGAAAGTTTAAATCAATGCCATTCACTCATTCCTTGATGCTAGAAAAAGTTTGCATGTTACACATCTCATGCTTCACGGTGTCTTCCAGTATTTTCTTGCATCTCTTTTGAAAATGATAGGGAAAGGCTATGGCCACCTATGGGTTGCTGCTCTTTGAGTGGTTTTCTTGATCACTACTCCTTAAATTGAGTTCTTTACAAGAAAATTTATTCTTGGGTTATGAGGAATTATAAAGTGGTATGAGAATTCAGCATCTCAGGAGTAAAGCATTAAATAAAATCGCTTTTTTTCTCGCATTTTCGTTACCGGTTTAGTGCTCAATTTGTAGGCTTTCTGTGTTATCAGAGATGCATTAATCTAAATGACAGTATCAGGAAAAAACGAAAAAGAACACATGCCTATTAATACTTGTCTACCTGTATTTCAAAAATGAGATGAATGATTGTTTACTATTGGACTGATCTGACTAATTTAATGAAATAAAAGGAATAGGGGCCATGGACCAGCATGATGGAAGAACTAGGGTATCTTAGCTAAAATTGCTGATGCACAGGCAAAGCCGCAAGCATCAACAACTTGGCATTTGAGCTCATTTGTGAAACATATAAAACTAAGAAATGCACTTTATTTGATCTCATTCGTGAAACATTAAAGATGACTCCACAGTCTGCACTGCAGCAAGAGCAACATGTTCAGTCTGCAAAAGCTGCAATGGCTAACCGGCATCCAGGTTTCTTAGCTCCAAAGTTGCCTTTCCAGTTGAGTGATCAGAAGCAGCATCCACAGCAGCCAATAGTAATTACATCTCCAACAGCGGCAACTCAACGAACCACAAGTGGGTTTAAAATCCTTCTGTCCCTAGTAGAACTGTATCAGTGCGTGCAAACTGGGCTTGGTGGCAAATTAATGAACATTCAAGGAAACAAACGAGATATCTCAATCAGAAGATGGTGCTGGTGAAGGCTTTCGAAACCATATGCCTAGGGATAGACTGAAAGCATGAGGGCTTATATGATGTTAACATGGCTAATACCCTGGTGTTCATATTGTGTACTGCTCCTCCACATCTCTGCCTCTAGTTGTCCCATTGCATTTGGCTGCTTTTTTTGATGCCATGGAAAATGGGGGAAAAAAGTGGCCAAGCCACGGCCTAGTGTGGAGAGCTAACTAGGTTTTTTTTTTTTTTAATCAGTTGTTTCCTAGTTCTATTGCGCTCATGAATCCCTCAGCAACATATTGTCCATTATTATTCGACTAAAATAGTGTTTTCATTCAAAGTTATCTTGCCTTTATAATGTTACAACTGAAGCAAAGTGATTGTGACGAGTCTCCAATTCATCATCATGACTAGATTTCTTTTAACCATAGTAAGGCTCGACTCAAAAACCTTATATTGTAAAGCTGAAGCATTAGCAGAAAACCTTAGCTTTCTCTACCCACAGATTAAACCTTCTATGAGTACCGTGTTACGTCCCCTGAAATGAACAACTTTCTTACCTTACAAGGCTTTTACTTGGTCCCATCTCACTGCCGACGCCCTGCGATGCGGAATACATCAACAACTAGAGCAAAGAACTATTCACGATACTTTTTGACTTTTTTTTTTATTATGGAAATTGATTGCACTCCATCGTAATTTCCTCATAAGTACTCCCAAAGGCAAACCAAGCAGCTGGCTGAAAGTGACCCAAATCACCATTGCTTTAGTTGCTTAAGAATTCACAACTAATGGAACGAGTAGAAACTCCCAGATGAATAGTTGCAAATGGGTGCATGGATAGTAGGATACTGACGCAGGAAATAAAAACGTGAAGCCAGTATGACAAGAACAAGCAGTGTTTTTCTAACAGACAACAGGGCCGTATGGCACAAAACAATAGAAAATAAATAGTCAGCTTATACTCCAATCGGAGAATTTTCTCAGGTGCAAAAGATTGGTGATTACCAAGATCAGAAGAAACATTTAACTACAAATCATATCCCAATATGCTGGCAATCCGCAAAATGCATGTCCCACAACTTTAACATTGCAATTCGGCGAATCCTGCCAGAACAAAATGCCATAGGTAAATCTCTAAATTACTTTAGTTAAATGATAATTACAAAAACTATGAAATTCATATATGCTAAAACGAAAAACTAGTATAACTTTATTAAGGCCGAGTTAATTGCTATGATCCCAATAATCCTGCCCTGAATATATAACAAGCCTATACAATTCTACAACTGCTTAGTGCAACAAACAGATTATCTATATCTCAGACGGGTATGCCACATAAACCTCAGACATTCAATCAATCCAGCAGGGAAGGAAAAACAACTAATTTATTGCAGTAGTGCACAATCACAGTACTTCATTATATTAAATGCTTCAAATTTAACTTGTTGCAAATTAGAATTACTAGTGAAAAAGCTGTAGTGGAAAACAAAATGTACGTATAAAGAATATATAACACAACAATCAAACAATAACTCAATTGAGGTAAATGCACTCACTATCTTCTAGAAGACAATGCTGCCCCAGTTGCCCTGACATGGTACAAGACAGTTAAAAGCTTTGTAAGTTAAAGGCATAAACACATACTAATAAATGACCTTAAGCTATCTGCGGGGTTTTAAGCCACATACCTGCCCTGCTGTTTTCCAACATATTTTGAATTAGAAGTCCCATGACCAGAGGCCTTGCCTTCAACACTTGTCACACTTGATCTCTCAAATTTTGCTCCATTAATTTCAGTTAGATCTCTAGATTTGCTCAATATTTTTACATTTGAGATACTTCCAGCCACACCAAAACAAATGCCATTGGGATGCTGATTCTGCATTCCTAACAGCCGTGAATGATCATCAGCTGCATTTTTTGAGATGACTGCATACTCCTTGAAAGCAACATTCTCATTCTTCACGTGGTTGGAATCAACTGATGGGAGAACCTTCTTTAGTCGATTAGGCTGTGCCATCGGAGTAACAGCAACAGAAGGCAAAAATGAGGAGTAAGGAGATGAGGCTGCAGTTGCTGCAGCGACTTTAGCAACAGCAGCAGTGGCTGCTATCATCTCTTGTGCTCCCTCTCGAAGCTGAATATAATCTCCCTCGATCAGAAATAACTGAAATCACAATTTCAAATCTTCAGAAAGTATAATCCGCATATTTACAAAAGAAGTCAAAGTTGCAAAAACAAACCGCAGGGTGTTTGGTTACAAAGTCATCCAGCTTTCCATACTGTTTCTTGTAATCATGCCAGTGTAAAGGTGCAAGCATTTTCCCCAGCCTATTTGGTAGCTGCAATTGACAGATACAAGTCAAACCCCATTTGTACAGGACTTAATGCCATAGTAACTAGAGCTAAGAGAATTTATTAGTAGACCAACCGTGGAACTGATTCGAATTCTGCCACCAGTTGGAATCGTGCGAACAATGCAAGCCAACAATGATCTTTCATCAAGCAGAGCAGTCTCTGAAGTCTTCGCTGATATCAAGATATTAGTCTGCGCATCTGAGACCAGCTTTTCAGGCAAAATAGCACCAGTTCCATTGTCAATTGTTGTTTCATGGAAGTTAACAGGATGCACTGAAGTATCAGAAGGAGATGGGCTGGAAGCAGCAGCAGCAGCAGTACTTGCTTCTTCTGATGGAATTTGGTCCTCCAGCACATGATTATTGATGCTCAGAATATTCTGTTCCTGTCCGGTTCAAATTTAAGTAGAGGTTAGAACTGAAAGTTTTCCAACAGCTTGAAAACTAGCCAAACTGACAGACCTTCAGTTGACAGCTCAATCTTAACGCATCCTGAAATTGTGAAGAAACCTGCGGCAAAGTTGGCTCAGATTGGGGGTCAACAAGGTAATTTGCATTGATTGATTCATGGACCTGCAAAGCAACGGTCTTAATAAGTCAAAATAACAGATAATAACAACACTGAGCACAGTGAGTAGAATCCTCTTGATTTAAAGAACCTGTGCTTTCCCAGCAGATGAAGATATCACAGAATTGGGCTCTGGCCCTTGGCTTATATGATCCAGATAGTCTGGATGAATGGCTTGTCCATTGACAGACATTTCATATTCATACTTTACATCTGAACTCCCAAGGTTTTGATCCCTTTGGGATGGTGGAAGATGATTCTGTGCAGATAGGCGGAAACCCTCTGATGAAGTCTGATAAATGAAAATCCATTAATATAAAAAGGAAAACCGTGGGAAAGAATTGATAATACATTGGTTTGACCATACCAGTTGGTTCTGCCACTGTTGGAGGGATGATGTTGCTGGCATTAAGTAGTGTCCAACATGAGATGCTACAGAATGGGGAGTCCCCTGCTGATGCATGACAAATGAATGCAAAGCAGACACCTGCCCAGGTGGGAGGTATGCAGGCATCCCAAGTGGAGCAACTGGAAAACTGGGAACGTTGTCATTCTGATTCTGACAGTAAAAACAAGTCATTTTAGGGGAACAAAAAGATGAAGTAATAAAACTGAGTTACAGACAAGACAAAAAGATCACAAATTGACTATTATTAAATAATAACCTAAGCTTTAGAACTAAAACCTTCTAAAATAAGTTTAAGAGCACCATCTCGAACGAGACATTAGATGAAAGGTAGAAAGGGGGAGTGAGAGGAAGGGTGCAGAGATCAACAACTTCAATTAAAACTAAAGCTACAACTGTTATCATATTTTGCCAATGAAATATGAATAAATGTGTACAGCTATAATATAGAAGGTTAAAAAATTAAATTTAAGAATTCTGATTACGACACCATCTCAGCAATGACACCTCAGAAAAGCCAGCAATCTTACCGGATTTGGCACATTGCCAGATGAAACAAATGATTGAACATTGTCTGAAGCCCCATTTGAAATGACCCCAGTATTGCTATTTGTTGCACTAGTTCCATTAGGATCCACTTGTTTTCCATTATTTTGACCAAATTGAGAAAACTCTTTTGAATCTGTTTTGGATAAATGCAATTCATCAGTATAAGAACCATTCCTCTCTCTCACTTCAGCCAGCTCAAGTTGAAGCCGATGTATTGTATGTAAATGAAGTCTCTCCATCTCTGCAAACTAACATTAACAACCAATAACAAGGTCAATTTAGATTCGCTGAAAACGACATCAAATCTGTTTAAAGAGAGAAAAGTGGAAACAAGAAACTAAAAGCTCATCAACCTGTCTCTGACATCCATGCCAGAGCTGGTTATATTGCTCTGTACGTTCTCGCAATTCAGCCTGTAAGGAGTGGTTTGTACTTGACTGCAAAGCATCCATCTCCTGGACACGTGAAATCCAAGTTTGGGCCTCTCTCAACTGTTCATCCCTATAAAGAATGGCTTCTTGAGCAGCCCTATACTGAAGAATAAGACTACCATAAGAAAATGGAGCTTGCTGTCTTCCAACAGTCGACATTACAGTTAATTGAATTGTTGCATGGCTTAAATTTCCAACACAAACAAAGCTGTTCTTGTAAATTTAGTTAATCTTAAAGTAAGTATTGTAATTCAATAACCTACAGATGCATACCATGGACAGAGTCACAGAATATTCACAACTTAACCCCGGAATTAAAAACATAAAAAGGTGCTTTAGAATTAAGTAAATGTGTAGACCTGTTCCTGCAAGTCAATAAGCTGCCTCTCTTTCTCTTGAACATGCTCCTGAAGATCATGTATCTGTTTTATACGTTGGGCTCTCTCAGCATCTGAATGATCACGTTCTCTTCTGCCATAAGACAAAGAACAGGAAAATTTTCAGATGGTTTCAAACCTCAGCAGCGAGTTTAATGTATTAAAAAAAAAGACACAAACAAAAGAAACTGCTAATTATTTGGGAAATGCCATTCAGAGATAAAAACTAAGCTAACATATTAACTCAACCATTGGATAGGTATAAAAACTTCAGTGTTCTCAATCTCACGGCAACAAGAAACGTAAATAAAACACTCATATCAATGGTGATCCTTTTAGGCTTATGTTTATGGCAAATAAAAAGGCATTAAGACTAAAACACAAACACACACCTGAAAGTTGCCAGCTCCTTATTTTGCTCTCTGAGAAGGTCTTCCTTCACCCAGGCCTGCCAAAATAACACATGAAATGCTAATTTAAACACGATTTGCCAAAAGCAACTTTTATTTAAAAAAAAATAAAATAAAATTTGTCCGAAAGCAGAATAAACAAATTGAGGAACCTCTTCTTTGTCCACCTTGATGGCATGTAATTCTCTCTCTTTCTCTTCCATTTTCTTTTCCAATTCATGTATGGTCTGTTCACTTTCATGAAGTTGCTCCTATTGAAGCAAATAAAACCAAAATACAGATTGAAAGTCACAAAAGGACAGCACCTTTAGTAGAACCTACTTGAAGCATGCTTGGAATAATTTCAAGTGTCAAAGGATCTGACTGGTATTTTGTAAACCATTCAAACATCAGATATTCAGTATGTAATTTCAAAATGAATAACAATATGCCTTGGATTCAACTCCGGCAAAAAAAAAAAAAAAGACAGGTTTTACTCATTGACTTACTTCAACGGTCAAGATATGATAACATAAATTTCTTAATGTTTATAATCATATCAAGATCATATTATAATTTATAGCAGTTAAAACTTGACTTGTTTCTTTTCTCTGAAAGTTGAATTTCAGAACAATCATACTCAGAATCACATTCTAAATTCAAACCTCAAGCTTAGCAACAGCATTGGCATGGGCTGTCATTTTAGCATCATAGTTGCTCTGCATTTCCAGGACCCTTGATTTTGCAATTGCCTTTGCTCGGAGATCAGCCTCCATCTGCTGGAGATCCTCTCTCTGTCTGGTAATATTGAGGATTCTCTGCTGCAATATGTCATCATCTAAACTTCCATCCGCCATGATTGAACAGAAATCATCATTAGCAGGCTCCCTTCCATGCTGCACCTTGATTAGCATCCAACAATATTCACTTTTCGTCATTCTCAAAATATAATTTCACTGAGACTAAAAACCTTACCTCATATATAGTCTTCTCATCTGATTGTCCCAACTTTGATCTGTCCAATTCCTGCATGTCGCAAGAAAACTGAATAAAACAAACAATGTCCAATAATAATAGCAATAATAATCTTTCACAGCTTAATCATCATAACCCGATGCTCAATTCTGTGATTCAAAGCTGGACATTTTCTCACTGCACTAAACCCAAAAAACTTGCTAAGCTTTTTGGATTATATAAACACTTAAGCCAGTTGACATAAAGCAAATTCACATTCCCAATTTTTTCAACAACCAATGAACCACAAACTTGTCATCAAAGTGAACCATATGTTTTAATTGATGCATCAAAATGCTGCAATTTAGAGCAATTGGTTGTTTCATAAATGACTCATCCAAAAAAACCCAACCCAAATTTTGTTATTGTGTAAAATCAATATTATCACTGGATGATGAATAATCAAAGTGTATACAAGTAAACAAATTAAAAGAGCCAAACGGATAAGTAAGAAAAGAAACATATAAACCCTTTTTTCTTTTTTTCTTTTCTTTTTTTTGGCTAACAGAGCACAGTGAAGAATACCAAACAAACACTAGTAGTTAAAATTAAATCAATCTCGACAACTGTTTACTTGTTTCTAGGCCCAAACAATGAGAAATTTTCGTTCGCAATTCAACATTCTCCCAGGACACAAATAATACCAAAAAAGGCGAAGGAATTTTCATGATTAGATGAAATTACCACTTCATCCCCAGGGCTCCGAACCGGATGACGATCGGAAACGGCACGCCACTCCTTCCGCGACGGTGACGGCATCCGAAGCGAACCGCTCCGTGTGGCAGCGACACTGGCCGCGGCCTCCATTGAATCAGAATGTCCCACACTACTCCAACTCTATCACTTTCGCTATCTGCAGAGGGCAGACCCCCACATAAAAAAAAAAAAAAGCTAGGGTTTTTCAATTATAGAAATTGCACAAGCCCTAGAATTGAATAAATTCAGAAGAAGAGATCGTAATTGATAAAAAAAAGAGAGGTGGAGAACAACGAGGAAGTTGGGTTTTAAAGATTAGAGTTTAGAGGGTTTTTGGAGAAATTTTTTGAGTGATAAATAGTGAGATTTCGACGCCCGACAGAACAAGAGAGATCATTGGGTGCCTGAAGTTTCGACAGCGGTAAGGCTCCCGCCATTTATAGGGCAACTTCATAAATAAAGGATTCCAACACGCTTTCTGGTGGCGCGTGCTTTGCACGCTTCTGATCCAATAGTCAATATTTATTTGTCCCACTAGCTTTATTTGAGATTTTTGCACAATAAATATTGTTAATAAATGTTTTTATTCTAAAATAATAATATTTATTTTTATAATTTATCATTTTAAAAAGATATATATTTAATATACTCATCGGCAAAATTTTTATATTATTAAATATTATATATAATTATTGAATAAATTCTTGAATAATACATTTATTCATGAGTAAATTATGAAATACTATAATTAAACTAATAAATTATTATCACATACTATTTTCTTTTATATATAGACGTTCATAATTTGGAGATAAAAAAATAATTAAAGTTTTATATACTTAAAAAATAGAAGATTAATTAGTGGATAATGAGAAATTTTTAAAATAAAAGAATATAATTATCTTTAAGTTTATATTATTGTTATTATTTTTTTGAAAGTTTTTAAAGTAATTTTTTACTAAGTTGATGACCAATTAATTTATTACACTAATTCAACAAAGCCTTTTAATATATTATATATTATAAAAACATTCATCAATTAATTAAAATTTTAGGTTTTGTCTTTTATAACCTTTTTTTTACATCTATGGGCTATTAATTTTATATTAAAATATGCAGCGCATCGATTTATATGTTCAAAAATTTTTTATTTTTTATTTAACGTGAGATTAATATACCTTACCTACATTTTAGATCTTTTAGTATAACATTATCCTCACTTAATCTCATAACGCTATGAGATGTTCTACCTACAGTCATAATTGATCTACCCTACCTGTTGCTTGATGTAAAATCAAATAATTAGAAGTTGGCTTCGATACCAC
>JBBYHM010000026.1:8086246-8103784 GCA_038381775.1 Adansonia rubrostipa
TATGTTGTATCATACAAAATGACAAAAACATTATATGCCTAAACTTTTTCAAATCCGTAATTTTCATAGATATGTCAGTTCCTACAAAAATTCAAATAAGAAGGCAGAGCGTAGATATGTATGACAGAAAAAGAAAGAACGAAAAAGACTTTTGCACGTGGAAGCTAAAAATTGATTTTCTGTGATACTAAAGTCTGACTGATCCCTGCAGCAGCTGCTAACATGGCCGAAAATTAGAAACGAAAAAGGAACGGTATCGAAAGCCGGCAATGGCATCGACTGAAATGGATGTTCGTTTGAAAGTGTGCGCGCGAATGTCTTGTTGTTGTCTCCCAGTAATCGATCGAGGGCGGTCTGACTCAAGACCCACAAAAATTATAGATTAAATTGCCAGTTTAATTATCATCGTTCTCGTCTGCAGACCTGTAAGTATTATTATTTTTTTGAACTAATTTGATCGAGGCGGAAAAACGGATTATGTTCAGGAATCCAAGATTTGTTTAGCGCAATATAAAATTTAAAATCGGATAATTCATTGAATCGTCAAAATAATAATTTAATCGATTAAAAATTCACAAAAAATAGAACTAAATGGATAAAAATTAGTTTTAGTTTTTTATTTTTTATAAGTGATAAAATTTGAACATATAATTTCTGAATTTTATATTAAAAAATATATTATTAAATTAAATTAAATTAATATTTTTATTTAATTTTTTAATTTAATTATTTATTATTTTTAATATTAAAATATTGTAATTAATTTAATTAATTCAATTAATTGAGCCAGCAACAAACATTCACATACTTTAATTTTCGATTTGAGGTTTTAGATCTTGAACCAGGACACCTATCATCCAACACCGTCAAGCATTACGAAAAACATACTTCTTTGCAATGCAGTTTTTTTGGGCTGAGTCTACAAAATACTCTGCATGCCTTTATTTTATTTTTTTTATTTTTATGTACCACTATGGCCAGTATGTCCATTGCTTTTTTCTTTTTCCTTTTTTTTTTAATTTTTTTCCATTAACAAACAAATAGGGCAACTTGTAAATTTAATAATTTTAAACATAAATTAAAATATATCAAGATTCATATAACATAAAAAATTATTAATTTATCAAAATTATATAAATATATAATATATTATGACATAAAAAATAATACGAATACGCTATAAATCTACAAATTATAAATTTTAATAACTTGTACCATTTGATCTAATTTATAGGTTTCTAGTCTATTCCAACTTCATTATAAAAATTATATGTATATATATTTATTGCAGGGAGTAGCACGTTGTATATTTCATTTATTATTATTATTATTATTATTAGGATATACTTTCTTTTCTATTTTATTTTAGTAAATTTAAAGTTTTTTTTTTATAGCGATTGTTAGATTCAACATTTATCCTTGAAAAGCAAATGGATTTTCATTGTTAAGGATACTTATCTATTAATTATAAATAAATTAAATGAATGGATATTCTATTGCAATTTATCAAAGTTTTAAAAAACCTTTTAGTATTTAGTTTCTTAAAATTCACAAGTCGAATTCAAATACTATAATATATCATTATAGATGTCATGTTTTGAATATTAGTTCAATCTTTCGGTTTAAGAATTTTGAATTTATAAAAATAAATCTTCAAAGATGTTGTGTATCTATTTTTCTTTTTGTCCTTAGTTTATAAATGAACAATTTTAAGTTGATAAATATTTAATATAAAAAAGTATTTAAGTTAGTTACGAGTTTCAAATTAGTTCACGCTGAAGATAATGCATGCCAAGAATAATATTAATTAATATATGATTAATGTTGATGTAGGCATTTGGGATTCAAATGTGTTGAGTTACAAGCATCTAACTTACAGAGGTATTCATTGATTAGGTCGGATCATAATTTAAAATTTTTTTATATTTTATTAAGACTCGTGTAGAGTCAATTTGAAATTCTGTTTTTTTATTCAACATAATATCAAATTTTAAAAATTATTTTATGTTAATATTTATAAATATATTTAAGCTAAAATAATTTTTTTATTGCTTAAAAAATAATTCGATTTGATATTTCTATACTAATATTTATATATAAATTTAAATAAAAATAATTTATATTACTTAAAAAGTAATTTGAATCAGATTAGACTATCAAAATTATAAAAATTTTTATTTAAACTCGATTTAATACAGGTGGTGCACGTAAAGAAGTCTATTAATTTATAAAAAAAAAGTATTTATTTTTTGCATCTGGTCATAATTAGGCTATTCCATCCATTTCTTAGCCTAAAATACAATATTTGAATTGAATATCCCAAAGATTTAACATATAATACTAACTTTGATAAGTTAAATGGTGTTGTAAATATTCAAATGGGAAATGTTCAAGTTCAGACCGAAAATATAAAAGTCAAAAGTCTGAAACAGTGCAAAATAAAAATGAAACTACCAATTCCAACTTAGTCAAACGAAAGTAATGCTCTGATCTGATTATTTTAGTTTTGTTAACTGCATATTCAATCTTTGACTAATTAACAATCACGGTAGTCTTTCATTACATTACGAGTTACGACCCAACCCCTGGCCCCCTCCAACACCGTGAATTGTGCAAGGTTGATCAGTTCGGGCCGGCGTAGCCGGAAAAGTGGATAAAAATCAAGGTCCCTAAAGTTGGACCGGATATCAAATGACTAACATATTTGATTATTGATTTGATTGTTTAGATTTATTAAAATTTTTAAAATATTAAATAATAAATATAAATAAATAATAAAAATACATATTTAATTTAACAATAAATTTTTATTATAAGTTTAAAATTTTAAAATTTATATATTATTAGATATTTTAATGAGCTGGATTGAATTGAGTTATGATTTAAAATATTTTAAATTATTTACTTTGGGTGAGCTTTATTTATTTGTTCAATTCGCAAAAAACCATGCTACATTTAATTAATTTTAAATCGAATCTATCAAATTAGACGACTTTGAATAGAACTATATATTAAATAAAACTTAAATTTTATTTTTTTATCAATTTTATCACTTAACTAATTAGAACTGACTTTTTACTATCAATTTAGTTTATATATAATTTTAAATTTCATACCAAATCAAATATATATTCTATTTTTTATTAAACCAACTCGATTGATGGTGGATTATTCAACAATGCAAAAAAAAAAAGACAAATTAGCAATGGATGCAGACCGGCTCCCAGCTCCCAACAGTATGAACTCCCGACGCTAACATATCGAAATAAAGCATATGCTTCTTGTAAAATTAAAATTAATTAAATTATAAAACAATACTACTTTGTTATCTACAGTCCAAACTAACAGCCGTACCGATGCATTCAAAGCAGTTTCACAAGGCAAGGCAAGGCAAGTAAAAGAAAAAAAACTCCCACAAATATCACCTGCCATTTGCTAATTTATGTCCTTATTTTCACCACATTCCATAACAAGAAAAAAAAAAAAACACCCATCTCTTTCTACTTATGTATTTATTATTTTAAAATTATATTATTTGGGCTAACTTAGTTCTTTATCCACGTAAGATAAAAAGATGTACTTTCCGAAACTACAGAAAACGCGTTTTCTCTTTTTGACTATTCTGATTTTGTTTGTCCTTTCCAATTCCAAAGCCAACCAATTAGTTTACGAGCTGTCACCAATTAAAATCACAGTGGCTAACCCTTAGAAATTTCCTTTCTTCCTTTAAATGTCATTAATTAATATCCATCGTAAACATATAATTTTGGCACCGTCGGTCCACCTGCCCATTTCCCCCTCCCAAGTACCAAAATCACACTGTTTTTATTAGTACCAATTTAATTTTATTATTGGATACAGTTGTTTTTTTAAATAATAAGATTTAATAAATTTTAATTTGAATTTAAATATTTATATTTATATTTAAAATTATAATTTATTATTAAAAATTTATTATTAGTTGCAGTAAACATATGGTTGCCTTTTTCATTACGTGCACTTAAATTTACTCTCTCTTATGTGTGATTTCCTACTTAAATTCAACAAATGCAATTGAATGTCACATCCCAATTAAAACAAAAGATCTATGAAAAAGATAATGATTTATAATATATTTAAATAATTGATGGAATTGAATTCAAGAGTTAATCAAGTATTAGCTCAATAATTAAATTGCCAAAAACTATGAATTAATAATATTACTATGATAATTTATTTTCTTTCTTGGCAAGAACCTAATTTTAAAATTAAGATATACTTTAAAAAAATTATTAATGAGTTTTTCTAAGTAATAATTACTTAATAAATTATTTATAATAATATTGCATTAAATTAATAATTGATAAATTTTTATAATTTTTAATATACTAAATAGAAATATTATTACCTGCATTATGTTTGTACTATATATTTGTGTATATATATATATAGATATATTCATTTGTCTATATTTTTATATTATATATAACGAGATTGATTAAATTAATATCACGAGTCATATAACAATTAAAATAAAATTAAGAATGTTATGATATTTTTGTTTATTATATATATATATATATATACATATTTAAAAAAAAACAATCCACTACTAAAAAAATTTACCCATATATAATAAAAACTACTTATGTTTAATAAAAAATTATTTATTTATTTATTTTAGAAAATAATCACAAATGCATATTACCAAATTCTAATTTATAAAAAGTGTTCGAGTTTTATTAGGAAAATCCAAGTTTCCATGCATTTTGATTAAAAAAATTGATTTTATTTCTTTTATAACTTAAATTAACTATAACTCTTTTTTCTTCATTTAAAATTTTTAATTTAAATAATTAAATTTAAATTTCATCCAAACAGAATTGAAAAAACAATTTGGACCCGGGCTTCACCTTTTTGGGTATATAATTAGCGATCAGCAGCAGGAAAGTGTGACTTTTGCAATTAATCATCACAGCTCGCTGTGATTTTAGCCTTTTCTCATCAACTTCCAAATTTATTGTATATATTACCAACTTTTTCAACTCTTTCTCCTCCCTCACTTTCTCAATTTCCTTTTCTTTTTTCTCAAATTTCTCGCCGTGCTGGTTTGTTTCATTTGCTAGTCAATTCCCGCAGTTTAAAGTTCACAGACGTCTGATGATTTGACACCGGTCAGTGTGAACCTTCTGCATTCAGAGTCATGGGCCATTGCTGCAGTAAAGACGTCTCTGTAATCAACAATGAATCGACCTCCACCGTCAACCAATCTCACCCTCGACCGATTCCGGAGCCGTCGACGCCATCCGTCGAGACCAACTCTTACTCCGTTAGTCCATTTGCCAGTCCACTTCCCGCCGGAGTCCCACCGTCTCCATCCCCCGCTAGAACGCCGGGGAGGAAGTTCAGGTGGCCATTGCCGCCTCCGTCTCCTGCGAAGCCGATCATGGAGGCAATAATGAGACGGAAGGGGTTGAAAAAGGCGGCGCCGGTGGAAGGAACGATCCCCGAGGACGGGGAAGGAGCGGTGCTGGATAAGAATTTTGGATATGCCAAGAACTTGGGAGCTAAATTCGAGCTAGGGAAGGAGGTTGGGCGAGGGCATTTTGGTCATACTTGCTGGGCCAAGGGAAAGAAAGGAGAGCTAAAGGGACAGTCGGTGGCCGTTAAGATCATTTCTAAAGCTAAGGTGTGTCGTTTTTGGTATGTGCTTTGTTTTTTTTAGATTTTTTTTAAATGTTCAATAGTTGATGTTATTAGTAATTACGAGGAAGAAATTGAAATTTTCATCATTAGATTGTATTGGTTCATTTGAAACTGAACTTTGAGTCAGAGGAGAGTTCATTACAATGGTGAGTATGATCATATTTGAACATAAGTCTTTGGAAATCGATACATTAAGAAGAGCGGAAAGCGCCCAAAAAAAAAAAAAAACCTGTTTTTGACGTCATTAACAAAGCTTTGATTTTTTTGGGGGGGGTGATCCTCAAACGCAATTTGCAGATAGCATGAAGATCTGAATTCTAAACGCGTTTGATTGAAGTTGACAAACGTAGGCGCTTGGGTTTTTTTTTATTTTTTATCAAGATTGGATGCAATTAAGAATTCTAAAGATGAAAAAGATAGAGAAGTTATAGCAAGTTAGTTCAAAGTATGAGTGGTTAGTAATTAGTAACTTGGGATTGGCTTAAGTTCTCTTGCATCTTCAATGGAGAATTAAGATCCAGCTATCGAGGGCTAACCTCCCTTCAAGCCTTGCCTCTTAATGTGCATAATGCATTGCTTGTATACCAATATGAAAAGTTTTCTGCAATCATATCTTTTTCTTTTTTATAATTCTGTACTTATATTTTATTTTTAGACTAGATATACATAACTCAAGAATGATTAATGGTTTTGAGAAGAATTGGAAACTGACTGGATGTTATTTGGCAGATGACCACAGCAATATCAGTAGAAGATGTTCAACGGGAAGTCAAAATACTGAAAGCCTTATCTGGTCATAAACACATGATCAAATTTCATGATGCTTTTGAGGATGCTAATAATGTCTATATTGTCATGGAGTATGTTTGTGCTTGCTATAGTTTATTCTAAAATCTTTTATTATTTGTAGTAGACCTTCCTCAATCTTTAAGTCATAATCCTTTTTTGCCAATCATGCATGTCTGATACCTTTTCATAATTGAAGAACTGATTGAAATGAGGCATTACGCTGATATCCATTGATATGCATTATGCATATAAACTTATCTTTAAACTAATTTGCAGTTGGTCTAGGCATGCATCCTACATCAGCATAGAGTTACCAATTTTCCTCCAAAGTAATTACAGAAATATTCTTTTGTTGTCAGATTATGTGAAGGTGGAGAACTACTTGACAGAATTTTATCTAGGTATTGAAGGACTACCTTCTTCTCTTGCACCATCTAAGGCAATTCTTAACCTCATCGTTAAAATCACGTTTCATATTGTTCCTTTTGCAGAGGTGGTAGATACACTGAAGCGGATGCTAAAAATATAGTTGTGCAAATTTTAAGTGTAGTTGCTTTTTGTCACCTTGAAGGGGTTGTGCACCGTGATCTAAAGCCAGAGGTGCAGCTTGGCGGAATATGATACTTAAATTTTAATTTAGTTCCATGTTGCATTTTGTTGTTAATATGTGGCACAATTTTTTATGTTGGATCCAGTTCTAGTTACTAACCGATCATCTGCTTCAATGTGGTCTCTTTTGCAGAATTTTCTATTTACCACAAGAGATGACGACGCTCCAATGAAAATTATTGATTTTGGTTTATCTGAGTTTATTAGGCCAGGTACGAGTTAATTGCCTATTTGGTATGCTTGCATTAATTTTAGTATTCTGTTTGTCAAATGTTGCTACATGTAAAAAAGGTCGCCCATTTGTGATTCTATTTAGTTGTAATTGCTATGAACCTGCATCACTTACTGCTTTTTTTTTTTTTTTTTAACTTCCTTAGTTGTATTATTTGCTGCAATCTGTCATCCATTCAATAGCATAATTATATTTTGTGATTAACAGTATAAATATTCTTCTGAACCATATATTCAACTGCGGTGATGATAGATTAGCAAAGTTTGTCCTGAAGTATAATATGGCTTCAAATGACCCAATGAATTCCCTAATTTCCTTGTATGTGGAGTTTCAGAAAAATTGATAGTAGGTGACATCTGGAAGATTGCAGTTAGCTAACTACATGGAATAAAAGTATTGGACTAATAGCCCTTTACACTAAAACTTTTGATCATGATCTTCTAGGATGCATAAGAACACTATCAGACGAAGAGCGACCAGATAGTCTATATCAATCATCATAGCGATAAGTATGTCTGTCTGGTTCATTTTCTGGAATGTCATACTGAAATTATGACGGTTATTGTGTTCGTTTGTTGGAAATTCGCATTTCTTTTGTCCAGTTGGAGAAGTGAGAACAATTAGACACTCTTAAAAGCAACATTCCTTTGTGGATGCAATTAAGTGGTCGGTACCCCATGCTGTATGATTAATACACGAAGACATGTGGTGATATTTGGTTGCTATTTAGTTGCAGTTTGAGTACTGCCTGGATGTGGTGATTACTTCAGTTGCAATCGTAATGTGCTTATGATTTGAAATGATTTCCTGCTACTAGCTATTCAAATGACATTCAGATGATATGCATTCATATTCTTGCATATTATTGTGTGCTTTTGATCTCACATTGACTTAATTGTCTGAATCATGTAATAGAAACTCCCCTCCAAATCATATAATTTATCAGCCATTTGTTTGAAAACAAAACATTCAGTTTTCATTCATTTGCAGATCAACGTCTCAATGATATTGTTGGCAGTGCATACTATGTTGCACCGGAAGTACTGCATAGATCTTACAGTGTTGAAGCTGATATGTGGAGTATTGGTGTCATAACTTATATATTGTTGTGTGGAAGCAGACCTTTCTGGGCTAGAACTGAATCAGGAATTTTTCGTTCTGTGCTCAGAGCTGAACCTAACTTCAATGATTCACCTTGGCCCTCTGTATCACTAGAAGCCAAAGATTTTGTTAAAAGGCTTCTGAACAAGGATCACAGGAAAAGAATGAGTGCTGCCCAAGCTTTAAGTAAGTCATATTTTGAAATGCTATATAATATAGGTTTTGACCTCATTCTCCCTCTTTTTCTCATGCTATAAAATATTTACAACTTTGGTTTGAAGTTGCTAATGAAATTGTATATAACTTTGGAAACTAATAAACAACTGTATCTTGTCAGCTCACCCATGGTTACGAGATGAAAACCGTGTTCTGCCTTTGGATATTTTGATCTACAAGTTAGTCAAGTCATATATTCGTGCCACCCCCTTCAAACGAGCAGCACAAAAGGTAGTTTCCTGGTTCCTGTCATTAATAAAATAACAAATTATAAATAATCCCATCCCCATTCCTACTGGAGAGGGAGCGAGAGACCAATCTTGGAAGTTAAAATAGTATCATGAAAAGAAAAAATTTGGAATCAACCAGGGGGCTTCTGCTTGTTTTATCGGCATGCTTCCCTAGTTTTGGCATCATCAACTGATACGTGGCTCACGTTTCTCCTACGTTTTGGTGTAGCCCTCTCTTTGATAATACAGTTGCACAAGGTTTCCTCTATAACATTCTTTCTGATGTTTTGACATGTTTTTGTTTCTTTGGTTGCAGGCACTTTCGAAAGCTTTACCAGATGACGCACTTGTGTATCTTAGGGCACAGTTTAGGCTTTTAGAACCAAAAGATGGATGTGTGTCCCTCAGTAATTTTAAAGCGGTTAGTTCTTGGTTTGTTAGTTTCTTACTTCTTGCCAACTCTCAGAGAATTTGATACCTCTTTTCTGTTGAGAGGCATGGCTACCTTGAGGCTTGCCATAGCTGCAGACTAGTTTTAAACTTATTGCTATCGATCTGATGCATCCATTCTTGTTTTAGCACTTATCATCTACTATTTGCAGTAATTTTCTCATGACCATTATTATGATAAACTGCAGGCTCTAATGAGGAATATAACTGATGCCATGAAGGAGTCCAGAGTTCTTGACATTATAAATGTGGTGAGATATCTTGTTTTACAATCCAGTGGCACATAGATTGTTTATTGCGGAGGAATAGCACATCTCATGTTAAAGAGTTTAGCATGGTTCTAGCTATGTTCATTCTTCATCGTTAAAGATTATCGTGCAATTACGTTACACAAGTTTTTGCATGATATGAGAGTAATAGGATTTTAAGACAAAGCTTAAGAGGAAATTCTTTTTCTTTGTTTTGGGGCACTGATATAGCAAAGCTGTGCTTGGATAATATTCGATTCTTAGAACCTTCTTTTACGTACGAATTTCTCACGGTTTTTGGGACTTATTTTTAAAATTTCTTAGGTATTTAATGCTAACAATTTTAAATTTTATTTTAAGATGGAGCCCCTCTATTACAAAAAGATGGACTTTGAAGAGTTCTGTGCGGCTGCAATCAGTACGTATCAGCTCGAGGCATTCGAAGAATGGGAGAGTATTGCAAGCACAGCCTTTGATTATTTTGAGCAAGAAGGAAACAAGGTCATTTCAGTGGAGGAATTGGCACTGGTATGGTCATCATCTTTTTTTTTTTTTTTTTACTAGTAAGGGGGTTATTCCGTTTTCCTATTGTTCGAGTTCACTTCCAAGCTCCTGAACTCGAAATTCGTTGTTATTGTTGTTGTTTTTTTTTCACGCAGGAACTAAATCTGGGCCCGTCGGCTCATTCTTTGCTTAATGATTGGATAAGAGCTTCGGATGGAAAACTGAGCTTCCTTGGGTACACGAAATTTTTACATGGTGTGACAATTCGTTCTTCTAATACAAGACGTCGATAGCATATATTTAGTATCATTTGGATCCAAACATAGGATTTTTTTTTTCCTTAGTAAATTTAACCTAAAATTGTATTTAGAATTCTTTTATTTTGAACCGATAGTAAAGGTGTTATAGGTATATAGATGAATGTGTAGGCAGAAAATCTTGCCTGACTTGAGTCTAAACAATTTGGATCACATAGTATTCACATATTGTTTTGATGAATTTTATTTCAAAGCTGTGTGCTCACTTCTTTATTGCCAGTCATATCTTCTTTTTGGGTAAAGTCAATTTTTTACATTATGCTTTCACTCGTATGACATTTAATTTTTTATATTTTTTTCTGCTGAGACTTGTACTCTTGTGGTTTGACTGTTAGATAAAAAGTGACAATGCTGTTAGAAAATACTAATGTGATGGAACAACATAGGGGTTAAATGTATATAGGCAAATGCATATAGATGAAAATGGATTTTTTCCTTTTTTTTTTCTTGAAAATGTAACATTGTAAGCTTGTAATAAAAGGAATACACCCTAAGAGTACAAGTGTCAGTATAAAGATTTTTTGTTATTTGATCAAAGCATAAAGGTGGAAATGTACTTTTTTTTTTTTCTTTCTTTTCTTGCAATCTTTCATTTGTAAGAGGTACAAAGCTTGAAGTTGGCCTGCTTGTATGTTATTTAGACTCATGTTTTTTTAAAGGATTATGTTTAACATTTGTGTTTGACACATTCGAGTATGGATATGGTTCTCATAGATCAAGTAGCTTGCTCAACTCGTATTAGGTTAGATCTAAACAAAAGTTTTGTAATTCGATCTGAGTTGGTATGAATTATTGTTTAAATAATTAAAAATTATTTTTATTTAAATTTAATTATAAATATTAATATAAAGTAATTTTTAAAATATATTTAGGTCAACCTTGACTCAGGCTTGTGCAAGAGAGAAAAATTTTGTGCCGTGGCTTGGCTTGTGAATACCTTTAGATATGGGAAACGAATATGATCATTCAAATATGTGAATTTTTTTTAAAAAAAATTAATATATTCATGTCGAATATATAATTCATATCAGAAACTAGCGTAGAGTTGGGCTATAAGTTATGCCTTTCTTCTTCCTCTTCCTTTTTTTCTTTTTTTTAATTCAGAAAAAAAAATAAATAAAAGGACAAAGAGAAGAAAAAACTATTAAAAGTTCTTTGATTATCATGAAAGTCAGCTTTAGCTAAACATGATCCTTTTGAAGTGAAGAATATATTCAGCCATGGAAATCAAATATCCTCACGACAAGTAAGCCATAAACTTGAGTTCTTTATATTCTCAAAAGAAAAATAACCGATAGACCTTTTTTTTTTAAGTTAGCTATGATACTCTATATATTTAATTATTTATGCTTATAATTATATTAATTCTGTTGATTAAAAAAAGACTAAATATGAAGATAATACTGTATAATATAATTATAAGCATAAATAATTAAACATGTTTAAAATTTAAACACAACTATAATATTATATAATACATTCTAATCATGTTATGTGATATTTATTATACTATTTTCTTATTAATAAAATTTATCCTATTGTTGTTTCTTATAGAAAAAGTACAATGTCTAAAATAAGTATATATTCCACATAAAGAAATGCAAAACCATCGTTACCATTAAATTTGTGGGTCTGAGTTGTGGTTTAAAAATTTTTAATTTTTTATTGAATATCGATTTTATTATTTCTTATGTTATTAAATATTATTTTATATTAATATTGATAGATTTTTATAATTAAATTTAAATAAAAATAATTACTTTTATTATTAAATAAAAATCAAATTTAAATTGATTTGAGATATTAAAAATTTTATTTAGGACTTTACTAATATAAACTGAGCGTGATTCGGCATTTTAACATGTGTCCAGGACTAGTACTGTAGTTACCATCCTTGTCCCATGATTTAAGGAAAAAAGAAATGAAAAAAAGAAATGAAAAAAAAAAAGTGGATTTTAAAGTCAAATTGTGGAGCCAATAAAAGAATAGCTTAGGGAGTTGATTTTATGCCACTCAAAAAATGTGGATTGCGTTTCGTCTTAAGAATACAAAGGAAAGAAGAGTTCGTATGAAATAGCGAACAACCGGAAAAAAGAAGGGTCAACAAGAAAGCACGCAACAAAGGTTAGCTGGAAATAAATACACTTTTATTCTCACCCAGTCACCGCATCAAATGATTGAGCCTCAGCACATTACCTCATTTTTTTTATTTTCATATCAAATTCAGAGTTGCGTTCCAACTCTTTGATTCCTTTCTTTTCATTTAAAGGAAAAAAAAAAGGCCCTAAATTGGATTGAAATCTTAGCCAAATTTTATCTCATGAATTCAATTCAAATTATTATTAAATATTGAAGTGGGCTTAATCATAATTACAAAATCTTTTGTTCATAAATAAATAGATTTATTGTCTTTTAGAATTTTAATTGAATTAATCTGAATATTCTAATCAGAATTTTTTTTTTATAAATAAGGTTATAGCTTGGATAAAAGAAAAGATGCAGACCTTAAAATTTAAACTTTAGATCCATTGAATGTCAATTGGTTATGTAAATTAACTAAGCTAAATTTTAAGTTTTTAATTAGAATTTTGTGATTGTAAGATCTATAAAATGTTTTAAATTTGGTTAAGTTTGATTCGGATTACTATTTAATAAATAAAAAATTATGTTTTATTTAAATTTAGTTATGAAAAATATATATTGACATAAAATATATATTTAAAAGATTTTAATATAGTTTAAATTGTGAACCTATCTTTTTTTTTAAATTTGATAAATCGAGTCGATCCTTGAACAAATAAATATTTTTAAGTATATGAACCTACTTTATTTCAACTCAACCTATGAATGGTTTTAAATAGTGACATAGCCAAAAGGGCAGGTAGGGCCCTTGATTCCTCCAATTTTTTTTTTAAAATTTTTAAGTGTTTTTTTTAAATTCAAAACAGTAAGTTTTATTTTGGCTCAAAAAAATTTTTATTTTTATTTTTTTTCCAACTCCTCTTATAAAATTCTTGGCTTTGCCCTTTGATTCTAAGTGACTGTTTGACTCAACATTTTTTTTTTTAGGTTAAAAACTGTCATGAAGCTCTTATGAAAAATAAGAGCTTTAAGAATCAAGCTAGAGTTTTTTAGTAATTTTTTTATAAACTCCTTTTTTTTATAGATATTCGATTACATTTTAATAAATGATGATATTTTTTTAAAGAAAATAAAAGTTACGTAAAAAATTAGCTTATTTTTTTAAAAAACTCTTATTTTTAGCTTTTTCAAGCTCTTTTTTTTTTTTTTCATTTTATTCATTAAAAATAACCTGATTTTTTTAACAGCCTGTTTGGCCTATCTTCTACTTTTAGAGAACATTTAAAAAAAAAAAAACACCAAGCCAGGGCACTGAGTTGAGCCAAATTGCTTTGATAACTCTCGTGAGACCAAATCCTTTGAGATTAGAAATACGAGCTTGAGATCTCCCTTTCTTCGTTAGAATTAATTTTCTTTTTGGGGCGTAAATGAAAAGCAAAGAAAACCAATATGAAAAGGAGTTGATCGAT
This sequence comes from Adansonia rubrostipa, assembly GCA_038381775.1. Classification (NCBI taxonomy): domain Eukaryota; kingdom Viridiplantae; phylum Streptophyta; class Magnoliopsida; order Malvales; family Malvaceae; genus Adansonia; species Adansonia rubrostipa. The sequence continues at coordinate 8,100,179 of JBBYHM010000026.1, forward strand.
TGAAAATTTGCTATTTATAAAAGGAAAAGAGAGGTATCTTTGGCCATGTCAATGTGTGCTTTACGTGTTCAATCTGGCCTTCGATGGAACTCAATTAAATATAATATTAAGATTCGAATATAAATATTAAGTATAAATATATATTTAATATAATTATATTTAATTTTTAAAATTTTTTAATATATTTAAAAAATTATATAATATAAATATTAAATAAAATATTTTTAAAAAAAAATTAAAAAAATCTAAGCTACGTAACTTTTAACTAGGTGACGCAAAGAAGATAGGATAATAAGAAAATAAGAAAACCAGTTGTTAATTCCAACAGGGAATATAATATATGATTTAGAATATATCTCAATATGCCATGTGGGCTGTTTCAAAGAATTTTCCCACATGGGGGGGAGGGTATTGGAAGTAGGAACCAGCCAGTTATTTCCAGCCCAGAATTACCTATTCCTCGGGGCATTTTGAAGCTGTCCAAATAAACTTACAAAGCATGACATCATAACTCTTGCGTGTTGACATAATCAAATAAAAAGACATTCGAAAGACACGTATGCTTGTACTATGTTTGTCGAGAAATGGGACATATATTTCACTGAACTAATCGCATGATTTAATGCTTCAAATCAAATGGGACTACAAGAAATCAAAACGTTTAACTAAAATCATTGCGTTGAATGTCGCAAGCTGATGGACAGACAGGCACAAAAGTTTTGGAACGCTCAAAACATGAAATCAAACTCTCAAAGTCTCAACCTAACCTTAACTAAAACCAAACCCATTCATTACTTCCATGGGGACATGAGAAGTCAAATGAACAATTGTGCTTTTGTTTTTTTGTGATAATGTAAATGAAACATCAGAAAAATCCCATCCTCTAAAACCTGAAGGTTTGAAATTTCTTGGGTAAGTAAGCAACGCCTATCGGTCATCACAATCCATAATCAAAACGATCAATGAAGGCAAAGGAATCCGTAATTAATCAAACCTTCAATGGTCGACACAACCACACCCCCACCTAATTACCCTGATGATGGTGATGAGTTAACCAGACTCGAAACTGTCGAGAAATCCATGAAGGTAAGCTAGCAAATCAATTGGAATTGATGAGGATTCTGCAACAAAGAATAAAAGCAAGTTTTGGTTATCCGTAGTAATTATGGGCCACCACACACGAAAAGAAATCTAATGGCTCCTTCAACGAAAACGTCCCTCTGCCTTATTCCAAGTTCCTACCGCGTTTTGTGCGTTTGCAACTTTATATATTGTTCTCAATTTTTATAATTAGCTTCCAAAACGTAGCCGATTCCAAGCTTTTTAAAATGTTCACATTAACAAGAAAGTTGGAAATGAAAAAATAGAGAACAAAAACCAAATGGAATTTATGTAGAAGGAATAATCGTGTCATTCATATTTTTTTGTCGCCATCATCTACAAGGCAAGGTCTATTCTATGGTAGTTTAGAAAGGAAAAGATACAAAAAAAAAAAAAAAAAAACCCAAGAGAAGAGCATAAGACAAATTTGCATGATTTTTCAAGAATTGATTAATTCAAACTCTAAAACACCAGACATGGTTGTGGTGACGATGATGGTTGTGGTGGTGCTCTTTATCGATCATGCCCTGAACATTGCGGAACTCTTCGACGTGGCAAGGGATGGTGATGGGGCCTTTATGATCGAACCCGTACTCTTCCTCGGCTTCTTTTAAGAGCTGCATGAAGAGTGGGTGGGTTATATAGATCACTGGGATCACGAACCTTTGCTGCTTTTCCCCTTCCTGACCGACGAGGATTGCCAGACACCCCTTTGGAATATCTTTTAGCTCCTTCTTTTCGTGATGATGGAAGCTGTGAAGGTGAGGTATATGAAGGTGGAAACTGACGTGATGTTTGTCTCCTGCAATCCCCATTTTTGATCTTCAGCAAAACCCCCTCCAAAAGCAAGAAGAAAAAGGAAAAACCCTTACAGTAGTCGTTAAAAAAGAGATGTAACGTTATAAGAAAACGAGAGAGAAAGGCCAAGGATCAGATGCAGAAATGGCGAGCTTGAAAAGGGTTAAAGAAGAATCCGTTAGAGACCTTGGAACGTTGCTCATCATAAACTGAGAATCAAACTTTAAAACACCCACATATGAAACAAAGAAATGAGAAGTTGGAGAACTAGAATTGGGTATTTATACCCAGGAATCGAAAGAGGGTTCTAGGGGCTTGCTTAGCTTAAACACAAAGACAAAGGCTTTTGGATTTGATCATGGGAGAGTTCTAGATTGACTAGGACAAGGAAATGTGAGAGCAGCTGAAATGGTCGTGTCTCTTGGCTCGGCGATGGTTATTTACGTAAGATTGTACAATAAAAAAAATTAAAATATAATAATACAAACAAAATATAAATATTAAAATATTTTAAATTTGTGTAATATAAATTATTAACATATCAATAAATATAAAATATATTAATTAGATATATTTATGATACAATAAAAAACATAAATAAAATATAAAATATTAGCCTGATTTGTAATTTTTATTTTAATTTTACAGCTAGAATAAAATTTTCAAGTCAAAGGTGTTCTGTTGTTGGCAAAGGTCACTATGTGTGTGTATATATATATATATATATATATGTATATTTTTCGAGGAAATTAACGAATTTTGATATGGCTAATTGCCCTAATTGGCTGAATTATTATTAATTGTTTCAATATTACGGGCCCCGGGACAACGACATGATGCAAGAGTTTCGCAATATTATTTGGAATTTGGAAGCCAACCCTCCCCCCTTTTACACTACAAAATTGTAAATCATCTTCAAAGATTTATTACCATAAAATAAACGTCATGATCAATCCCACTCCCAATCAAAATCATACTTGTTAAATTAGTCTATACATACAGCTAATAAGGTTTAATGTGATTGTGATTCTAATTGATTTTGTTGTTAATTGTTTTCATGGGTAAATCATAATTACTATAGATGTTGTTATTTTGGTAATAAAATTATTATTAAGCTCAAGGGAGGGGTTAGCTTAATAAAGGGTATGTCGCTTGGATGTGCATGACCCTATCATTTCGTCATATTTGGAAAGTGGAAATAACACGGAAAAGATTAGACCTAATAATAGATATAGGTGCATATATATATATATATATGTATCGTGTTTTATGTAAATATAAATATAAATATAATATAAATTATTAAATATGTTAAAATTTTAAATAAAAAATATAATATATATATATTAAACATATTATAGTAATCATATTTCTTATGTCAAACATTCTATGCCCCAAGCGGGCTTATTTTTGTTCTTTGAAAGTGCTATGCCATGTGTTTAGCATTTTACATTTCAGAAAATTGTAACAATCCAATAAATTGCAGGAGCCAGCATAATTGATTTTAAGATGAAAATGGTTTAAGACCTTTTAACAGAATTTAGCAATTGATGGAAAATGAACCCAATTAGCTCTTATTCTCGAAAATTCATACTATTTCAAGCTCAGAAAACAAATGAAATTTTAGAATTACTTATAGGGAAAAAGAAAACCATTTCATTTGAACTGATCTAAAATTCAAGTAGTCAATATTTCTGTCCGTCTTAT
>JBBYHM010000026.1:8103884-8116931 GCA_038381775.1 Adansonia rubrostipa
TCTTTGCTGTTGAAGTACATTATGGGCATGTGTTCTATAATTTGGTCTGAGATAGATAAGTGATTTGATAAGACAACTATTCTCCCTTTTTGCTTCTTTTTATATTTGATATTGGTGCTATTATATTAACAGATCCTAATGTTTAATCTTTTCATTTTAGTTTTTGTGCTATCTTTTTCTTATTTGATGCTTCTTGCCTATAGGTGAGTGTTTATTTATTTGTTTTTATATTTTTCAAATATCTACTATTTTACTTGCATTTTTTGTCCTTTTTTATTTAAGATTCAAGCCAAACACTTTAGGGTGTATTTTATTATTCAATTTATTCTTTTTCTTCGTTAGTTTGTATGTTTTTGGCACAACATTAATGGCCTTCACTTAGATCTTATGTCTGCAGCACAAAAAAACTGCTTTGGCTTTTTAGAATTTGAATATGCTACTATAATGCAAAGTGTTGCTATGGTATTGTCTTGCTTTCTCAAATATTTTCATAGTTGATTATCAGCCATTTAAGTGTTTGGTTAATTGATTTAGATTTCTTAAATTTGGTTAATTGTCAATCATTTAAGGGTTTGGTTAATTGATTCAGATTTCCTAAGTTTGACTTAAATGAAAATCTTAGCAATAAGATTATTTTAGCATATTTATTATGTTTTCTTTTAATAATAGAATAATTTTAATTATAAAAAAATCAGTAATAAAGTTAAATAGTTATTTTAATCTCATTCTCGTGATCTTTTCTAATAGTTGAGGAATTTGATTATATTATTTAGTTGCACATTACATATGCTTACAGTGGCATTTATGTATTTATATTTCATATGCTTTTTATTTATTTTTCCCTACTTCTAAGAATTTCTTTTAAAATAAGAAAACAAGTGTTTTTGCAGTAGGGGTTCTTCTCCTGTAGGTTATTACTTGTCACCTACCTGTTGATCAATCAAAGCAAAACCTCCTTTTATGAGTGTGCACTATGCAGACTTTTAAGCTTTTGAATAAATATCCTATCTTAGATAAAATCCTGAGAATAAGTAGTAAATGTCTTAAGTTTTGAATTTAGATTGACAATCAACTATAGAAATCAAGCAAAGAATAGTTAGGACTTTCTAAAAAGACACTTCTATTTCCATTGTTTTTGCACATGTGGTATGGTAAGCAAAGATTAATTTGGTAGCATTAATTCCTATAAGTCATACTGCATAAGTTTTTTACTAATAGTTTTTTACGGCAATGTTTTTCATTTATGGGCAAATCCTCTTATAGAATTTAGGAACATTACTAAACAAGCAAACTCAAACTGAAAGATAATGATAAAGATTAAATGCATAGATTAGTACCAATAGCTTGCTATTGCATGAGGTAATCACAAGTAAGATTTGGATGTTTAGTTGTGAATGGATGTTGAATACTGTATTTTATTATGCAGTTTTAAAAGTTTTTTGCTTATTTTTGTCATTAATTTTTTCTTATGTTGGAGATTTCAGGTGAAAAAATAACATTCCTGTTTTACATTTTTTTACTATTATTAGAATTCATGAAATTTATATAAATGACACTACGATTCTTTATTACATAAAAACCAATAATCCTCATAGCATCGCTTGAGCATACTACTAGTTTTACCTTGAAGATTAAGAGCTACCTGTTTTTTCAATCTACTATTTTGAGCTTTGAGTAAAGTTAGGATTAATGTAATAAATTCTAGGTTAAAATGGAGTGCTATCATCGTAATCAAATGGATCAAAGAATTAATGGAACAAAATGTCATTTTACGTACTAAGAATATGTTGTGTGATTTTCTCAACAACAAAAATGAATATACTAGATGAAGTAATTCAAGATCTACTATAGGATTTTTGAAAATTTAGGATTTTTTCACCATTATTCTGGGATAAATACCTAAAACAAAAATTACATAATTAAATTATGAATAATCCTTGTTTTTAACTTTTGTATTATTTATTTTGATGTAGTTGTTTTAGTGGCTTGTGTGACTAAAGTGGCCAAATCGACTTTGGAAAAAACATTGGCTAAAACTGAAAATGTAATAGATAGCAGCATTAAGAGTCAAGGTGAAGCTGAAGTACCTATGGATCTTTGGTAGCCTCTTATAATTAAGATAGACCATGCTCTTTCACAACACTCATAAAAATGAAAATAAATCATTTGTAAATTCTTTTAATCATTTTCCTTCTTCATTAGCTCTACTTCACATCGCTTTGCCAATTGGTGCTCTTCACATTTTATATGTTATTTGTACAATTTAGTTCGCCATAGAAATAGTTGATTATACAATTGTGATAGTGCAGTTTGCTGATTGAAAATTACTAAAATAATTGTTTTCTCCCTTTCTATGTATGCTGTAAAGGTGACAAAACTTGAATTTAAAAATTCATTTGAAGACACTCAAATTTGATTCCACCTAAACTTGATTTTATAAAAAGTCAAATTGGAATAAGGAAATCCAAATTTAAAATGGCTTGAGCTTGAAATGTTGTTAATCTGAATGATTCCAAAATAAAATAAATTTAAACTCAAATTGACCCAAATTTAAAATAATTTGAATTGAAATTAATATGGTTATAAAATCATAATCAATACAATTCAATACTAACCTTCAATTAATCAATTTTATTTTAATTTTTTAGTCAAACTTAAAATATAATATATGTAAAAGGTAAAACATATATTATATATATCAAGTAATTTTTTATTACTATTTAATAATTATTATTTTAAAAGTTAATTTATTAAATATTAAAATATATATTATATATATCAAGTAATTTTTTCTAAAAATTTTAATTTTAAGTAAGATTACACCTGTAGGAATGTAATTGAGCTATAATAACAGAAGAACTTTTTTGCGTTTTCTTACCAATTTTTAAATCTTAGTCTTTTTTTTTTTCAAATACATAGTTTAACAAAATTGGTTTGGATATCGATTCATTTGAGCTATTGTGCCTCGAGTCAATTGGTTCAATTGTTAAATCATTCAAATCAATATTAGTTAAAAAATATTTTTTTAAATATTATAAAAAATTACAACTTATATAAATATTTTATTAATTTGTACAATATAAAAATTATTATATAAAATTTGTATAATTTAAGAATTTTGATGTAAAAATTAAAAATATTCAATATCATTTAAAAATTACAAAAAAAATCCTAAGTTTACAAATTTTATTAAATGCCTCCAAGGTTTTCTACCATTGTACTTTTTTCTTACTAAACAATCCAAACTAAATATTTTATTCAGGGTTTCTCGACCAAAAGGTTTAAAAAAACCTTAGCTCAAATCATTGCCTAAATTGGAACTAAGGATCATTAAGTTTAGAATTATATAATAAAAATAAATATAACAACAATGGAATTAAAACAAGCATAAAAATAAAAACATAACTTGAATAAATAAAAATAAAAAGAACATAAAATAATGCAGTTTGCTTAAAGTTTGACCTCTAAAAAGGTTTATACAACTTTGACTTAAACAATCTCCTAAGTTAGAACTTAAGATCATCAAGCTCAAATCATATAATAAAAATAAATGTAACAATAATGAAAACAAAATAAGCATAAAAATAAGAACATAACTGGAATAAACAAAAATAGAAAAATAATATATAATATAAAGCAATTTGCTCAAAGTTTGGCCTCTAGAATAGTTTATACAACTTTAAATTAAACAATCATCTGAACCAAGACTTAGGATCATTAGGCAAGAAATATATAAGAAAAATAAAGAAAATCACAATAACTTGAAAAATGAAATAAAAATAAGAAAATTGGGAAAAGAATGAGATGTAGATGAAGAAAGAAAATAAAGACAAGACAGTTTGCTACATTGAATGTAATGAAAAGAAAAGCTCCCTTTTGCTTTGTTTTTTCCTTTTCTTCTCTTTTCTTCTCTCCCTTTCTTTTTTTTTTTTAGAGCTTTGAGGGTCAAGAATGTTTAATCTTCCTTTATGGGTGAAAAAAAGGAAATCTCATCTAAATCCAAGCTAGGTGTCACCATACGGAAAAATATTATCATTCTTTTTTTTTTTTATTTTGCCTACCAAAATTTCTTTTTTTTGGTTCGCCTCCCATTCCCATGTCCTATTATGTGTAAAAAACCAACTAACCTTTTACATATCATGATTTTAATTACTTTTTTATTTTAGGTAGGATTGTGGCGAGTCATGAGCCTAAGCCTAATAACACAAGATACATAGAGCAACTTAGCTAACTAAGATAAGTGCCCAGTACCAGAAGAATACTAGAAGATTCATCTACTTGAGTTTCTAGAAGCTTGGAGATTTAGTCAAACCTAATTTACTCTAAGCTTACTTAGGACTCTAAAGAGATAGAGTTGATAGAGTTTAAATTTATTTTGGATTCTAAATATTTTTAAATAAGTGTAATCTTAGCTGTCTGTCATATTTGATCTAAGCCATTGATTTATGGGGAATTCAACTATAAATAATGGCCTCCCCAACCTTATTTGTATCATCAAACACTTGAGTAATACATTAAGCATTCCCCTCAATTCTCTTTGTGTTTTTATTTTCTTCTTAGCTCTCTTAAGCTTTTTAGCGTTAGTGCTTTTAGAGAATTTAGATTGTCCCTTTGAGTGATCAAAATCTGACTTAGGCACGCAATAAGCGATTTCCAAGCCTAAGGCTGTACAGTTTGCTAAGTTAAAGTCTGTACCCATACCCCACACCTTGAAAAATCAAGCTTAAATCATATTGGCTCTCAAAAGGTTTGAAGAGTTTTCCTTGAATCCCATTTATTCCTAAAATGGTTGAATAGTCAATTTCAATTCTCATTGGCTGGAAAACTTAAATTAAAAATTTTGTATGTATAACAAGTCTAATTCAAAATCCACATGTAAAAGTCTAATTGAAAATTCTACACGTAACAAATAATTAAAAATTTTATGTTTAAAAAGTTTAATTAAAATTCGATATATATAAAATTTTAATAAAAATTCTATATGTTAAAAGTTTAATTAAAAATTAAATATGTAAAAATTTAATTAAAAATTCTATATGTGAGTTTAATTGAAATTTTCATATGTGAAATTTTAATTAAAAATTCTATGTTTAAAAGTGTAATTGAAAATTTTACATGTAAAAGGTCTAATTGAAAATTGTACATGTAACAAAAAGTTAAAAATTCTATATTTAAAAAGTCTAATTGAAAATTCTATGTGTAAATGTTTAATTAAAAATTTAATGAGTAAAAAGTCTAATTATAAATTCTATGAGTAAAAGTTTAATTAAAAACCCTATATGTAAAATTTAATTAAAAACTATTTATAAAATATCTAGTTAAAAATTTTATATGGTATCAATCATAATTTAAAAGTCCAAACTAAAAATCATCCTATATAGTTGGGCCTATTTCGACTTTTCTTGTTAATCTTAATCGAAGTTTACTTTTCCCTAATTTTGACCAATTTTGAGCAATTTTTTTCGTTTTTAACTTTTTGGTAATTTTAACTTAATTGCATCTTTTTTCTTGTTTGACAAAGTTTGATTGGGTTTGACCTAGGTTGACTGAGTTTGACCTAGATTTGATATTTTAAGCCCTTCTTTTAGTTCATGACCTATAGGAGCTTTAGAATTCACATGGGATTTGAGAATATTCAAAGCCCAAAAAGACAAGATTAGAGGCCCGAACAAAGTTATGTGTTTACACATTAAACACCATGTCCGAAATATTTGGTGTCTTTCATAATGACATTTGGGTTGTAAGTGTCCTTTTTTATACCAAGGCTCTTTTTAGCTACATGACTTAATTCTCTAAGCTCATTCTATTTGACTTTGTGTTGACACCCCTAATTATGTTTGTTTTTTTTCTATCCATACCCATGGTTATGCTCTATGCCTATTTAGAGCACCAAATCTCAAAACTATCTAACCTCTACCTATAAACTAAAATCTCAAATATATAATTCGAATTAGCATTACTCTGTCCCCTAAATTTATTGAATCTTAATCTTTTCGACCTTTTAGCCCTATTTTGTCTCATTTTATCATCATAATCCATTACTTAAATAGCTTATTTTAGCATATACCCTAGAGCTAATCAGCTTATCTAAGGCAAATATAAGTTAATAATGTAAACCAATCATTTTAATTAGTGATTCAAAGTTTTCCTTTATGTTAGTGGCATGATTGACGTCAAGCAAATACTAAATCGGTAAAGCTCATGAAACATAGTGGCTTTGCAAAGTTAGTAATGAGTTACAATGATGAAATCATCAAAGTCGAGTTTCTGAAAATGTTCCCAGTCATCATATTTTAAGATAGGGCATTGACAATGTATAAAGATGAGCATGTGCTAAGCCTTCATCCATTTGATGCGTGCAACGCTTTGATCTTATAAAATTTAAAGAGAGGGATTAGCATATAGGGGTTTGTTTTGAGGAAATATGATTGAACTTGGCCTATATGAGAACTCCAATTTGTACTAGTCACTTAAGTGTCTATGGCATATGTTCTTATGTGCTAGTCCTATACATTAGTCCTCAAACTTGTGATATTAAGTCATCTCGTATAGTAATTATTATATTTTGATTCAAAGGGGTCCAAAATGTAAGGATGCCAAAACAAGGGTTGGTATTGAGAATGGCATGTAGCATATGGTTGATGAATGAGTGATCCAAAAAGGATTCTCCACTCTGAGCAACATTAGAGACATATCTCATATGTTCTTAGCTTTGGCTAACTTGCTAAAGTTGTTGGCAACAACATGATAAATAGAGGAAAATTATTTCTCTAAATTCATAAAGTTAACCGAAAGCTGTAGGAACTAAAATGGATTGATACAAGAGTAGATACTATACTATGCCCATGGTTTTTTTCGTGATATTGAAAAGATGAAGTACATTGAGAGGTTCATTATTGAAAGTTGTCTTAAGAGGTCATATTGACTCTTTCTATATACTGAATGCCCATGATGCCTTGTTAGATGTGAATCTTCGTCTATAAATATAAATACACTTAATTAGGTAATTATATTTATTTCTGTTATGATGGAAGCTTAGTGGGTCACAAATAATAAAATGGTCTAATGTATTAAAAATGAGATATAGCTACATATAACTAATTAAATAAAAGGTATCATGAGAAAGACTTAATTGAATTAGTTTAATTAGGTATTATTAAAGATATAAATTAGATTTATGAAATCTAATTAAAGATGTTTTAATATGGCACTAAAGATAGGAATGCCTTCTCAAGATAATATCTATTTGTAGACATGGTCTTAGGGATATTATTAAATAAAGGCAAAAAATTGTTTTTGAAAAGTTAAATAAATAATTTGATAATTATGTAATAATATTTACATGAAGTAAAATTGTTTTACTTGGGCTAGAAAATTTAATTAGGAATTAAATTATCTAACATATAAATTAAGGGATTAGGCTGAAAGCCTTAATTTTCAAGTCAAGAGCATTTAGTTGTGAAATACTCCTAATTGGGCTTGCTAATAGGCTAGGAACATGGAATAGCTATCCTTGTTGTGCTATTAGGCTCAAATATTAAGAAGTTACTATTAAGGCTTAATATTAGACAAGCTAATTAAATAATTTTAATTAAGCTTCAAGAAACATTCCAAAGTGGCACCAAATTTAAGAGTGACTTAATGGGTGAGTCTAACACATTAGTCAAGCTTAACCTAGCCCAATAGTCAATTAACTGTATACATGTTGCTAAATTAAAGTAATAAAGGTTTTCCTTTATGTTAGTGGCATGATTGACACTCATCTACGCTAATTGGATAAAGCCTATAAAACACAATGGCCTTACAAAGATAGTAATGAGTTAAGACGATAAGATCCTTATGCATCAAAGCCATATTTCTAAAAATGTTCCTAGTCACTGTATTATCAAGACAGGGCATTGAAAATGTATAAAGACTAGTATATGCTAAGCCTTCATGCATTGGATGCATGCAAATCTTTGATCTCATTGAAAATAAAGTATACGAGATACTTGAGGATAGCACATAGGTATTGTTTATGAAAACAAGTTCACTAAACATGGCCTAAATAAGAACTCCATTTGGTATAAGTCACTCATGTGTCTATTGAAAATGTTATTATGTGCTAGTCGTGTATAACATTCCTTAAACATAAGATACCAGGTCATCTTGTATGTAGAGTGTCATACTTAGATTTATCTAAAATGGATCCACAATGGATGGATGCTTAAGGTAGGGTGTAGACAATCCATTTCATTTGAACTAATTTTTGGCATCTTGAGACTTAATTAAAAGGTAATAAAATAAAATAGTAAATATAAAAAAATGAAGATAAATGTTAGGTGCTGTATTGCCAGACACTACTAAGCTACATGACACTAGGTGAATTTTTTTTATGGACAATTGATATGCTTAGAGACTGTATAAAAATGTAAAAATAGAGGGCATCAAATGTCACTATTTGAGGTTTTATCAAGGTCATTTAAGCAACTAGTGGTCAGCCATTCATCATTCCTACCCAAGGCAAGATGTTTAGAGAGCCAAAGGTATGCAAAATTCATATATCTATGAGTATGCATCAATACATGTCTTTTGAGTATTGATACAAGGCTTTCACATCATTAAAATGCAAAACTTACTATTTTTATTGATACAAAAAGTGAATGCACTGATACATGAGTCAATTGTATCAATTATGGTTATGTCATAGCTAAAATTTAATTTTTGGCCAAAATGTATCAATACACAAGCGATGTATCGATACATTCTTAGAATGTATCGATACGATCTTCATTGTATTAATACATTTTGGGTTTTGGCCTAGATCTATCGATACAATATGCAACGTATTGACACATCTTGTGTATTTTGCCTAATTTGTGACATTTTTATCCCTTTGATCATGACATTGAAACACAAATTTAGTCACGACTTTGGCTCCAAAAGTCATCCAATATTAGATATAACTTTCTAAAAATGATGTGGACTTCATTTTTAGGCTTTAAACATTGGATTAGAACATTTTTGAATAGTCCATTGAGCTTTTTACAAAGGCATTTCATGCTATAATATGGATTGATAAAAGGCAAGCTTAACCTTACTCACCATCTTAAATCATGCATCGCTTATTACTATTGCCAAAACTATACCTCAACCAATCAATTATTGAAAGGTTGCTTCTTGGTACAATGATTCACATTATAGTACACTCCAAAGGTCCTAAATGCCCATTCTTTGCTAGGTTTAATGGTTGAGATTAAATCTTTGTAAGATTCATGATGTGCTTAGCAATAAAAAAAACTTTTTCCCACGCTCACATCAGCCACTAACCTCAAAAATATTCATTCCATTAACTGCTATATCCACTTTCCAAAAACCCTCTTAAAACCCTTCACAACCATTATATCTCCTTAAATAATATCCTTTTATTGATATAATAACATTCAAGCTCTTTCCTAGCCATCTTTTCTCGCTAAAATCATGGCAAAGGCAGGCAAAAAAATAAGTTATAAGTTTAAAACCTTTTCTGTTCAATAGGGTTTTCAAAGCTTTTGGGTATATTCTTTATCCCTTCTTTTTCCATCTACATGTTTTTGCAATTTCATCATTTTAATGAGCTTTAACATGCTAGTCATGACCTTGTCTTAGGATCTTCAGGCATATTATGGCCTTAGATGTTGTAGACTTAGGATTTCTCATGTTTAATTAACTTACTTCTTTATGTTTCCTTATTTCTTTGTGCTTCGTTCATCTTAAAAATGTGTTTTAGTGCTATTATGAAATTTCAGCAAGTTGTTTTTCTTCATGCATATATCACCTCCATGACATATTTTTTGATGCCATCCATTGATTAACATCTTCATGTATATTCATGCTATCTCCTTACATGTTATCATCATTTTTATGCTTAAATGTCATCTTTGCTTACTTGAATATGCCTTTCATAATTATTGTCATGAACATCATATTTACTTTATTATGTGATTTTCAAAATGCTTGTTTGTCGATTGTCAAAAACTTTTTTTAAGCTCATGTTAACTCAATAAATGAGAACTAACATTGATTCAGGTTTTTTATTTATTGCTTTTCTAGTTTTGGGGAAAAATCAAGCTTTCCATGTTTGAATTCAAGGTTTTTTCTAGGCTAAATGTTCTTCTTTCAAAAACAAAAGTCCCATTTGATTGTCAAAATTGTTTGTACCTTGATTTTTTGTCTAAAATCCCTTATTAGTGATTGGTTAACAGACTGTTCCACTGTCCCAAATTACTTTAAGATTGTATGAATGAGCTTCTAAATCCATTGTCACTAACCCTCTATTGTTACAAGCATTTGGATGTCCAAAACCCTATTTTAGCTCTAGAAAAACAAAAAATTCCCCTGTTTATCCTTGCAACTCTGTGGTTAAGACTTAAAAAATCACTTTCAAGCCTTAAAAAAATTTTCATAATTTTTTGATATTTTTCCTTGAACCAACATTGAATTACATTTCCAATGGTATCTTGTTTGCTCTTAGAAATTCCATATGGTGTTATGATTTTTCAAGCTAATGCTACCTACAACCCCTAGACTCAACGATTTTATTCTGTTTAGGCTATTTCGGCCCACCAAATGATTTTTCTAAACTTTTAAAATATTTTCACTAAAATTTCATGAAATTCACTTTTTGAAAAGGTATCGTTTATGATTTAGCAATTTTGAAAGACTTCGAACTAGTTTTTCAAAGTTAGCTACATTTTTTCCCCTACTTATGCTATTAGTGTCATATTAAACCCAATTTCAAAAATATTTCCCCTTGAAAACCTTTCTAATGATACCTCACTTGTATCTTAAAGCCTTAGGATCAATCCAAAATAAAATCGAAAGCAAGGATAATGTGATGTTATCCCTTTTCAACGTTTGTCAAAATTAATTAATATTCCTAATTTCCTGCTTCAAGGCATACGGATGCCTTTAGATGAGTCTGAGTGGCCCTATCGAGTCTAAGAACATGTGTCAACCTACCCTTTGGCTTGGACCCAAGCATGAACATTTTTTTCAAATTTTGTCAATTTTTATTTTCCAATTCCAACCTCTTTAACTAACAAAATTATTGGTTTTTGTCAAGAAATCTCAAAGTCTCACATTTGTCTAGAAATAACCAATTTTTTTAATTTAAATTCATCGATCCCTTTTTTTTCTTAAATCTAAAATTATCAATTTTTGTCAGGAAACCCCAAAAATATCATTTTTTTCAATAAATAGTCAAGTTTTGTTAGTTCAAAATTTTCAACCTCATCTTTTAAAAACAATTGTCAAGACATCAAATTTTCTCTCTCCTAAATCCTTTTTAGACATTTTCAAAATTCAAACCTAGTTTTGATGCCTTAATCAACCATCGAGTCCAAATAGGTCTCAAAGTTGTCATTCTAATTATTCCTTAATAGTCAAAGATAATTACGAGATACATCCTCACCATTCCTTTTTTTTATGCTTGTGCATGTTTATTTTTATGCAATATTTGTTAACATATTCCCTTTTGCAATGTTCATCTTGTATACATATTTCCAAAACATTTTCCAAAAAACACATAAAGGTAATGTTTCGTGTTGGTATCCCTTAGTGCTTGACAAGAAATATCCAGTTTTCAAAATTAAATTCGAAGATCATATTTATCAAGAATCTCTATGTTTCCTATCTTTCTGGGACACAAAATGGATTAAAATAAATTTTCATTAAAACCTAGATTTACTGTTTTATATAAATTCATGCATAGAAAGGGATTATATCAAAATATTGGCAAGTCAAAACCAAGGAAATTAAAATCAAGTTACAAGATAACTAGAAAGCTATCGATTTCATGTAACAAATTCTTCTACCCGAACAATGAATTTTTGGACCATGTAGACTGTGGAATTGGCCTTTTAATTTTTATAACTCGAAATATCTATTTTAATAGGCATCTGATCATGCCTAGCCTAAATGATCAATAGTGACACCAAGCATTGGCCATTTCGTGGTGGCCATCCACAATTGGTTAGATAAGTGATTCATCTGATGGTCCTCCATTTTTGATAAAGGGATGGAAACCCATACTTTATCTTTCCCATCACATCAAAAATGAAGAGTCTAGGTCGAAAGGATACTCTTTCATCAAGAAAATGTATTTTTGAGTTATGTGCATTCTTTTTCATGATTATTGTGGGGCATGGTCAGAATGTTGCGTGTGAATGAAGCATAAGGAGGATGAATTAGTGATTTAGAGAGGATTCACCACTCTAGTTGACATTGGAGACATATCTCAAATCATCTTGACTGTGGTTAATTGGACCAAAGCCTTTGGCCAGAACATATTGGATTATGAAGAATAATTCTTCATAGATTCATGAACATTAATTATAAGTTACAAGAACTAATATAGATAGGGGTTTGAGTAGATATTACACCATGCATATCCTCAATCCATGGTATTTGGTGAAAGAACTATAGTACACTGATAGGCTAGGTATAGAAAGGTTTTGAAAAAGTCACACTTTATTCTATTAACATTTGTCTGGTCATGATGTGTTATTAGACCGCACTCATGATTTATGTCTATAAATAGTAAGTTATGTGTTAAAACATAGACTACTATTTACATTCGCTGCCAATGTAATGAGAAGCTAATGGGTCACATACAATAAGATAAAATTGTTGAATTGAATTAGTGTTTGTTCAAGTTGGACTTAATTGAATAAAAGATGAATTGAGGATGACATAATTGAATAAGTTCAATAAGAATAGTTTAAGATATGAATTAGATTTTTGAAATATAATTAGAGATGTCTTAATATAACTAGGCATGGTTTTAAAGATAATATTAAATAAGGTCAAACAACTGTATATATAAAATTAAATAAATTATTTGATAATTATTTAATTGATTGTTTAATATTACTTATATAAAGTAAAATTGTTTTAGTTGGGTTAGAAAATTTAATTATGAATTAAATATCTAACATGTGAATTAGGGTTGGGCTAAAAGCCCTAATTGTTAAGTAAAGGGAGTTTGCTTATGAATTACTCTAAGTTGGGCTGGCTAATGTGCTCTGC
>JBBYHM010000026.1:8117031-8137899 GCA_038381775.1 Adansonia rubrostipa
AAATATCTTTAAGTTTTTTTGGGCATAAGTTGGCTATCAAAACTCAAGGCAAAGAACCTTAGAGCTCTTAAGAGGCAATGATGCAAAATACCTAACTTTTTTAAGCCAAGATTACCCTAATTAGTAATTCTAGGTGATTTTAAAGTATTTTTGATCAAAATGTAAGTAAAAAAATCAGTTTTCTATCCTAAAGGAATCAACTAGAAAATAATTTTGTATTGGTTTACAAATATTTGCGCAAATTAGCTACTTCTCTACAAAGCTATTTTTTTCTTCTGTTTAGTGTAGTAAGTGAGGGAATTGTTCCCAGATCACCTCAGATATTACTTGTTGGCCAAATATCTTTTAGTTGAGGCTTGAGAAGTCTACTGGCTAGCACTGAAGGACCATCAAGCCTAAAAGGGATTTTAACTGCTATCTGTGTGTACCACTATTGAAGGCAGGACATTTATGCTACTCTTAATTTTAGATCATTTCTCAAGAAACTTGGTCGCTTGTCTTAAAGGATTTTTCAGATCTACAAAACTCACGATTACGATATCTTTGAGCAAGACAATCTCAAATCATATGATTGTTCAATTTAGTTTACCACATGCAAGACCCTCTGCAGAGGATCTATAAAGAAGTCACACTTTTCTATGTTTATTTGTTTCCACTGCTTATCTGATCTTATTTTATTAATTTTTAAATGCTATTTATGCATGACACTGGACATCATTAGGAATTAGATTTCCAACAGTTACTTAGTGCATACCATAAGGAAATCAAATTACAGAAAAACATAACTAAAACAGAAAAAAATGGAAACAACATATTGGAAATTTTCTACCTTTAACACTAAGTTGTGTTGATAGAGAATAGTATAAACATTTGAAATTAAACTTTAATAAAAAATTAAAGAAAAACTACACGATAAACTTTAACAAAAATTAGTAGCAACAATTGCCATCTATCTCTCAATAAAAAAACATTTAAGCATAATGAGTAATCATGAAAGTTGGCATTAACCTAGTAATCTTGATATAGCAATAAAAAAGGTAAAATGAGATATTAAATGGTCTCAATTTTAAATAATGCAAAAAATATGTCATTCTATGACTTTAAGTAGACACTTAAATGTTATCTTAGCTGATCGCAATGTAAGATCTAAGTCATTAGCAGCAATGTCATTGAAACTATTTAAGAAACCAATGAAACATATACACATCCCATCTTTTCTACCAAATTATCAAAAATTACAACTAAAAAGAATTAATCTATTTTTATCAACCAACAAACTTTGAATAGAATCAATAGCAATAACTGCTAATCTCAACTAGCAAAGAAAATTTCAAGCATAGTAAGTATAGTTAGAAAATCAAAGATAACCCCAAGTAACATTAATATAGAATTTAGATCACTTTAAAACAACCATTGCATGCAAGTCAAACAAAATTTGCCAAATTTGAGGAGAGTATGAGAAAACATCTTCCATTTAAAGAGAGATAAATTTTAAAAAGAGTAAGAAAACTATAACTTATGTTTTTTAATAAAAACTAAAATAACAATTATCTAATCACATGTAAACAAAATCCCTATGCAAAACATCTCCATCATATAATCTAAGGTCATTTTACAAAACCAAAGAGGAAAAATTTAAAGAAAATAACATGCAAGCATGATGTTACCTTTAAATTAATTTTAGTTTTGATATAACAATAACTTAAGCTAAATTAATTTGTACTCCAACTTAGTACTTATGTTGAATTGAAAAATATGTTAAAAAAATACTAAGTTTTTATTTTCTCAAAAATATATGTTCCAAAATGCACATTTATACTTAGAATATTTTTTAGATATGTTTGAGTCAATTTTAAGCCAAGAAAAATCATTTTTCAAAGGATTTCAAAGGAATGTATCAACAAAATGAAAAAATGTTTTGATACAATGCTTAAAACCCTCAATGGTATCCATACAAATAAGCATTTATAAATACAGCGCAGTGAATATCAATATTGATCCTATATGTATCGATACATGGTAGTAGCCATGGTTTGGCTAAAACTCTCAGAAGTATTGATACAAATGTGTCTGTATAGATACAAATATGTCTGTATTGATACAAGATGAAAAGTATCGATACTTAACCGTATGTATTGATACCTTGCTTAGCAGTAGCTTAGTTTTGGCTGAAACCCCTGAAAACATCTATACAGGTGCATTTGTATCAATACAAGATGACAAGTATCGATACTCAACCTTATGTATCGATATAATAGGTTGTAATTGTCACATTTATATTTCTTGTATCGATACTATTAGTATTGTATCAATACAACAGCATTGGTCTGAATGAAAACAAGCATTTATAAAGGCTACAATGACTCACTGAACTCCTCATTTAATGCTTAATGTCTATAAATCAATTCCAAGCTATAAATAGAGGTTCCTAATAGCTGAAAAAGTAAGAGATACAAGGATTAATCAAGCATTCAATAATAAAAGCTCAAAGTCTTCAAATTTTTCTTGTATCAAATTTGTACTCTTTCAAGTTTGTATCACATCCACTTTATACTTAAATTCTAGGAAACAACCACCTACTAGAGGTTCAAATTGTTTTCAAGCACTTCATTCATATCATAAAAAGGTTTGTGTGAAAGTGAATGACAATAGTTAAGAATTTAGAGTAGAATCTTATGGAGATTGAAAGGTTCTATTTAAGCCTCAAAAGGATAGATTTATAAGGTTATACATTGGCTTTAAAGGTAACAATTTCATCAGTGAATTGTGAGAATTACCTTGGTAAGGAAATGCCAAGAGGAGAGGACATAGGTTTTGAGTTTAAAAACTGAACCTTTATATATTGATTGTTTGTTTTTCTTATCCTTAACTCCTTTTTACTTTCAATTTATTTCAAATTTTTATAAAATATAAATTTATGATTATTTTTTTATAGAACCAATTCACCCTTTATTGGTTTAAATCTTTAGTTTAAGCTAACAATTGGCATTAGAGCTTTGGTCTCTATTGTAGGTTTTACAATCTTGAGAGAAAATCCTTACTAGCTCAAAAAATGAAAGATACAAACATAATGGTTAAAGCCTTAAGAAGTCCACAAGAGGTAAAGAGCCAAGATGAAGTATGTTTCATGGCATTTGAGCGCTATAGGACTTGAAGGCCATATCATCATGAGACCTTCACTCTTTAATGGTGACAACATGTCATATTGCAAGACAATGATAAGGCTTTGTATCCAAGTAAATGACTATAAAGTATGGAAGATAATTATCAATGGACCACTCATCCTTAAGAAAACTGTTGGAGACACTGTTATGCCAAAAGAAGAAGATGAATGGGATGAACAAGATACTAAGATGACATAATTGAATGCTATGGCCACGCATACACTATTTCAAGCTATTTGGCCTAATTGAGTACAATAGAGTTTCACTTTTAATAATGCCAAACAAGTGTGGGACAAATTAGCAACCACTTATTGAGGAAAAACTCAAGTCAAGGAATCCAAAATAAGTACACTTACATTTAACTACGAATTATTCAAAATAAAAGCGGATGAGACCATCAAAGAAATGTTAAATAGGTTTAAAAACATTATTAATGGGTTGAAGGCACTTGGAAAGAACTATCCAAACAAAGAGATGGTGAAAAAGCTTCTCAGTACTTTTTCTAATTCTTGGGAATCAAAAGTGACTGCAATAGAAAAGTTTAAAGATCCTAACACACTTTCATTGGATGAACTCATAGGTTCTCTCCTGACCTATGAAATGAAGATTAAACGTGATCAAAAGCCACCAAAGAAAGCAAGTGTTGCCTTTAAATCAACCACTCAAGATAATGATGATGATGATGATGATGATGATGATGATGATGAGGAAGATGAAGAGATGGCCATGTTTGCAAAAAATTCAACATGCTTATGATAATGAATAGGGGAAGAAGACCTCCTAGAAAAGAAATAATAAAGGGAGAAACAAGCAAGAAATAGAAGGTGCAAATTATTTGCTGTGAGTGCAAAAAATTAAGACACATCAAATTTAAAAGTCTAGTGTTCAAGAAAAAAAACCAGAAGAAACAAAAAAAGAAAAATATGGTGGCCACATAGAGTGATAGTGACATATCTGATAATGATGATGACAAAGTTGCCAACCTATGTCTCATGGCTCTTAATGAGCCCAAGGTATCTTCTAATGCTAATCCCTACTCATTCGATGAATTACAAGATGCATTTGATGAGCTAGCATTAGAATTTGAAACCATAAATTTAAAATATAAGAAAATAATTTCTAAACTTAGGGAAGAAGATGAATCGTTAAGCATGACAACTAATAATCTTAAAAAGAAAGTAGATGAGTTAAAAGTTAAAAGTGATGATGTCACCAAAAAATACAAACTTGCATAACTCATTCTCAAAGTTTTATATGGCACAGCAAAAATTAAATGATATGCTAGAAATACAAAGAGCATTCTTTGATAAAGATGGCTTAGGCTATAATACAATTGAAAAAAAAAACTCATTTTAAGAACTGCTTTGTGACATAAAATAAATCATTGATGCATCTAGCATATGCATTTATTGCAATAAACTTGATCATGCATTTCATACTTGTCCATTAAAGGGTATTACTTATAGAGGCAACCTTATTAAGAGGGTATGGTTTCCTAAGGGACTTAGCACATCTCAAGATGAGGCTACTAAAATGAAATGGATTCTAAAAGGCATAGAATTGTGAACATTAATATTTAAAGACCCACGAAAATTTGGGTACCTAAAAACAACGCATGATTTTGTGTTTGTAGGAGGAAGAGCATTGCTCTAAGATTGCTTTGTCTTGAAGTGCAAAATCAAAAGGCTGATAAATGAAGGAACCATAGACGTCGAACTCTTGAAGACTATAAAGAAGGGTAAAAAGGTGGCTGCATCCAACATGGTGACTTATTCTTGCCTCACGATTGATGTTTTCGATGAAGATGATGGCCCACTCCACTTCCCGGAGGAGCCAATTTATGTCAACAAGATAACTCTAAGGTCGGGTACTTAATTACCTGACGTACAGCCTCCAGCACCTTCAGTGGGGGCATACCAAGCTCCACCTAAGCAAACAGCTTCCCCTGATAGGATCAAATACAATGTCATGGCCCATCTAAAGAAAAAACGCTCATTGCTAAACGTGTACGATGCATTATGTCTATCTAAAGATCTTAGAAAGGCGCTGATTAAGACATATGACTAGTGACAAAAGTCAGTTCATGGAACTAAGGCCTAAGGATGGTGGAAGTGTTACTTTTGGTGATAACTCAAAAGGATAAATTAAAGAAATTAGAACCATTTATAACAATTCTTCATCCAACATTCAAAATGTTTTATTTGTCTGAGGTCTCATACATGACCTCTTTAGTGTTAGTCAATTATGTGATAAAAGCATGAAAGTTATCTTTAACTCAGTGAATTGTAAAGTTGTTGATATTAAATTAAATAAAATTGTTTTTATAGTACATAGAGAAGGAAATGTTTATATTATGCATCTAGTGATGTGTCTTCTTAAAATGTTTGTTTTGTTGCTAATAATGATGACTTGTCTTGGTTGTTGGTATATAAGATTACGACATGCTGATGGTTGTAATTTCAAAATTATATAAAAAAGACTTTATTATTCGATTGCCAAAAATGAAATTTGATAATGATAGAATATGTGATGCATGTGTTTAAGGAAAACATAGGAGAGCTTTATTCAAACCAATTAATATTGTTTCAACTACTAGAGTATTACAACTTATTCATATTGATCTTTTTGGTACTATAAGGACATTAAGCTTAGGTGGTATTATGGATAACTACTCTCGATTTACTTAGGTTCCCTTTTTAAGCTCTAAAATGAGAAAAATTATTCTATTTGCAAAATTAAAAAAATTTAAAAATCTTGGTTTTGATAGATTTTATATAGAAAATGGTTTTAGTCATAACTTTTCAACTTCTAAAATCCTTCAACAAAATGGAGTTATTGAGAGGAAAAATAGAACTTTAGAAGAAATGGTTAGAACCATGCTTTGTGAAAATAATTTACCAAGGTATTTGTGGGTGGAAGCCATTACCACTTCTTGCTACATTATAAATGAGCTATGATTGGCCAATTTTAAAGAAAACTCCACATAAACTTTTTAAGGGAAGAAAGCCTAACATTAGCTATTTTCATCATTTTGGTTGTAAATGCTTTGTTTTAAATAATGAAGAGGATAATCTTGGTAATTTTGATGCAAAAACTGATGAAGGAATTTTTCTTGGCTATTCTATAAATTTTGAAGCTTACAGAGTGTTTAATAAAAGAACTTTAGTTGTTAAGAGTCCATACATGTTATATTTGATGAAGCTAATTCTACCTTGAGAAAGGTATCTCTTGATAGTGATGATGTAGAGATTTACCAAGAACATCAAGTTAAAGCATGACATAAAGAGCAAGAAGAAATAATTCAAGATCAAAAAGCTCCAAAAGAAGATGAACTATATGAGCCACCTCAAGTTAAAAGAGAAAAAAATCATCCTAGAAAGTACTTATATCAAAGAAGGTAAGATAATTGGTGATCCTAATCAAAGGGTAAGAACTAGATCATCTTTTAGAAATATATGCAATTATGTAGCTTTTCTTTCATAAATTGAATCTAAGAATTTAGATGAGGCTTTAAAGAATAATAGTTAGATCATGGCTATGCAAGAGAAGTTAAATTAATTTGATAAGAGCAAAGTTTGGAATTTAGTGAAAAGGCCTAATAATTATCCCATCATTGGTACTAAATGAGTCTTTAGGAATAACCTTGATGAGCATGGAACCATGGTTAGAAATAAGGCTAGATTAGTAGCTAAGAGATATAGTCAAGAAGAAGGAATTGATTTTGATGAAACTTATTCCCTCATAGCTAGATTAGAGGCCATTAGAATACTATTAGCCTTTACATGTTTTAATAATTTCAAGTTGTTTCAAATAGATGTCAAAATTGCTTTTTTAAATGATTTTATTAATGAGGAAGTTTATGTTAAGTAACTTTCCAGTTTTGAAAATCCTTATTATCCCAATCATGTTTTTAAACTCTTAAAAGCCTTGTATGGTTTAAAGCAAGCACCTGAGCTAGTATGGAAGGCTTTCAAAATTTTTAATTGAAAAATGTTTTAATAGAGGCAATGTTGATAAAACTCTTTTTATAAAAGTCAAAGGCAATGATATTTTAATAGTTTAATTTTATGTTATTGATATTATTTTTGGTGCCACTAATGAATCTCTTTGCCAAGAATTTTTAAGTTAATGCAAAATGAATTCAAGATAAGCATAATAGGAGAATTAGCATTCTTTTTAGGACTACAAGTCAAGCAAACAAAAGATAGCATCCTCATCAATCAAGTGAAGTATACAAAGGAATTACTTAAGAGGCTTAAAATGGATAAAACAAAGCCTTGTTCCATACCTATAAGTACTTCAACAAAGCTTAAGGAGGATGAATGAGGTAAATGTGTTGACTCTAAACTCTATAACTCTATGATAGGCTCATTGCTATATCTTACCATAAGTAGACCCAATATAATGTTTAGTTTATGCCTATGTGTTAGATATTAATTGTCACCAAGGAGTCATATCTAGCAGCCATAAAAACAATTTTTAGATATCTTAGAGACACTCCCAATCTAGGCTTTTAGTATCCAAAAGAATCATCTATTGCCTTACATGCTTATTCCGATGTGGATTTTGGTGGATGTAAAATTGATAGGGAAAGCACTTCCAGTACTTGTCAATTTCTTGAAAATAAGCTCATATTATGGTTCTCCAAGAAAGAAAATAGTGTTGCTTTAAACATAATTAAAGCAGAGTACATATCCGCTGGAAGTTGTTGTGCCCAAATCTTATGGATAAAACAATGAATGGAGGATTTTGGCATTACCATGGATTATATTCCAACTAAATATGACAATATTAGTGTCATTTGTCTCACCAAAAATCCCATTCAACACTCTGGAACTAAGCACATAGAGATTAGACATCACTTCATTAGAGATCATATGTAAAAAGGTGATATAGTGCTTGAATTCATTGATACCTTGCATCAACTAGCTGATATTTTCACTAAGCCACTTGATAAGGATAAATCTTGCATAATTAGAAGAGAACTCGGCTTAATAAATGCACCCTAAATTTATAAGTTTGATGAGATTCTCAGAAGTTGCCTTAATATAGTTTAAACCATGTTTACCTTACTTGACTAAAAAAGTTAGCCTTTACCTCTTTGTTTATAGATGATGTGTTCTTTTATGCCTCTTGATGATTGAATGATTTTGTGTTATGGTTAAAATTTGATTTGTTGTTCATGCAAAATGATTTTGATATCAAAGTTTTATTCAAAGTTGGATTTACAAATGTTTTTCAATGAGTAATTGGGTCAATAATATGCTTGAATTGATACCATATTAATAGAAATGACCAATACTAAACTCAAGGCATTAATACTAGCCAAAAATTTATTCTTAGTCTCGAGACCAAGTTTGAGGTATCAATAAAAACCCAAAATTATTCCTTGTATTGATACAATGTATCGATACTTTTTCACTTTATATCAATACAGCCTAAAATTATCTTAAGTTTTGAGATTTAGTTCATTGTATTGATACACAACCCCACAATTGTTCTTCGTATTAATACTTAACTCCAAGTATCGATACTATTGATACTACCCAGTTTGTATCGATATAGATTGTCGATTTAGGCTATCCTCGCGTGCGCAACTTCATTTGCATTGAGCCTCAACCACTGTTCACTTGGTTTTCTTTAACCCATTCAATCCTTAATCATCACTTGTCATCTAATCTTCATCTTTTCCTCTAGTCCTTGATCTAAAATAGTTTTGTTTCATAAAATTCACCATTTCTTTTCAAAAATTCACTCTATTACCACCCAAAATCACAAATATTCAACAATCCTCTTCACTTAGCTCTAACCATTTCCTCCTTAAAAACTTTAAAATTTGTCCAATTTTTTTTAAACATTTTTTAGTGTTTTTTCATTCTTAAATCTTCCCAACCTTGCTTATTGTGATAATTTCAAAGTTACTTTAAAAGTATACATTGCCACCAAAATGCTCTACCCACCACTTTTTCGACCATATTACTCAAATAACTCTTTGTTAGCAGCCCATCTTGCCTAGGTAACCTATCCCTACCACCATTTACTCGCCCTTCTACTTTTAGCACCTACACCACCCTCAAAAAGCCTTTTCTGAGCCTACTCCCCTCTCATTTCATCTGATTTCTTCCCAATCACTCTAAACACTTTAGTAATATCTGCCCTCTCTTTAGCTTGTTCGAACAAACATCCATTTCTATCTTGTCACCACCTACTCGACAAAATTCCCTAACCATCTTAAAACATTACCATGCCTCCAAAAACCAAACAAACCACCCATTGTCAAGGCCTATCACCTTGCTTCCACTTTTTCTGCTCGTCCACCACTTTTGATCCAAAATGAATCATATTTAACTAATGTTTTTGAGATGCATGGGTTCGTGAGCGATTCACTACCATCTATGCTCATATGCCTATCCAACAATGTCGAGTTACCGACTTTCCATTCCTTCAGTTTATTGCTTATTCCTACCTTTAAACTTTTGATACCTTTATATGGACTAAATTTTTTTCTCACAACATTCTAATTCATAAGAGTTTTGTTCATGTACTTTTTAGCAATGCCTCACTTGTCATTGATGATCATGACCATGTCATTACTATTCAATCTTATCTTTTAGGATAAGATCTCATAGTCAACCCTTCTTTTTTGCAACCATATTTGGTTTCCTGAATGAAGGCATAATCAATAATGGTCTGACATCCACTACTTATGTAACCCAAATAACAAAGCCACTATTCTTCCTCCCATTGATTGTTTATTTCATTTTATCATTTCCCATGTGTTCCATCCCTATAGCACCTAACACACCTTGGTTAGCGATTCTTACTATTTGTGGCTCCATATGATTCCAACCAAAAATCATCTAAACCTTGCACACTTTATCTTTATAAACCTTGTCATTTGTGTTTGTGGTTGTCATAGCATCCTACATGGCATGACCTTAAGCTATTACCTCGACACTCAAGGTCTTGATCATTCATGTGACCCCAGGATTATGGTATCTCTCTATCGCTATATCAGTTAAAAATTCATGAGGCTCACTGGGTATGACATTCAAGGTGCTAATTTGGTTCTCAAGGCTCGTCGACAACTACCTTTGCCATTTGCACAATCGGATGCTCTCGCTCTCATTGATCATGATGGTGATGATGTGGAGCATGATGCACTTCCTCTACCCCACTCCCGACACCTCATCATCCCTGCCCGTCCTCTAACATATGTACGATTCCATCATGGAACATTTTGACACGTGGGAGCAAAGCTTTGACTCTTGGGATTATTGCTTTAATTTCATTGTGGCTCACTTTTCTAGTCTCAAGCGTAGTCATCGGGTGTTAACCAAGCAATTCCATAGCTTTTCGATAGCCTTTCCTCACGCTTCTCTACCTATTTCTCCACTCACTGGAGATCCTCCAACTAATGATAATTAGTCATATTAGGCTTATTTAAGGATTATTCTTAAGTTTTTAGAATTTTATAGTTCTCAAACTCTTTTAATTTCATTGGACATTTTTTGCTTATTTTATTGAATCTATTTAACAATTTATTCTCAATGAATCATCTTGGCTTGTCACACTATGATTGTATTTTCTCTTTTACTTTAAATTGATCTTTCTTGTGTTTTGATACAATAAAAAAAGGGAAAAATGCTATAAATTTGACAAATATTTCTTCCATTGCCAAGTATGTCTTACATCTATTGATATGATGATATTATTATGCACTTGATTATGATGATTATATTATCATGTTGGAACCCAAATAACATGTTGATATTGAACATTTTTACATGCTGTAGCTAGAATTATGAAAACAATAGGCAATTTGTAGATTTAAAATGTTGTAGCTTTAAATGTCCTTATTTTCTCGGATTAAAACTTTTGAAAACCATTACCCTCATTGAGGGGGAGTATTTCATTACAAATCTAAAAAATTTAGGGGAGTCATTTACAAGCAAATTTATCTTAAGTTTTATTACGTCAAAAAAGGGGAGAATGCTAGTTTTGAATTAATTTTAGTTTTGATATAACAATAACTTAAGCTAAATTAATTTGTACTTAATTATTTCCAGCTTTATACTTGTGTTAAATAGAAAAATATTTTGAAAAAAAGACTAAGTTTCTATTTTCTCAAAAATATATGTTCCAAAATGCACTTTATACTCAAAATATTTTTTAGATATGTTTGAGTCAATTTTAAGCCAAGAAAAATCATTTTATAAAGGATTTTAAAAAGATGTATTGACAAAATGCTTAAATGTATTGATACTATGCTTAAAACCCTCAATTGTATCAATACAAATAGCAGTATCGATACAGTGCAATAAATATCGATACTGACCCTATATGTATCGATACATTCTTGGCAGTAGCCAAGGTTTAGTTGAAACCCCTGGAAGTATCGATACAAGTGTGTCTGTATCAATACAAGATGACAAGTATTAATACTCAACCATTTTTTACATTACTTGGTAGTAGCTATGTTTTGGCTAAAACCCCTGAAAGTATTGATACAGGTGTGTCTGTATCAATACAAGATGACAAGTATCGATACTCAACCTTATGTATCGATACAATAGGCTATAATGGTTACATTTTTAATTCTTGTATCAATACTATTGGTATTGTATCGATACAACAACGCGGCTTTGAATGAAAGCAAGCATTTATGAAGGCTACAATGACTCTCCAACAACTTTATTTAATGCCCAACATCTATAAGTAAGAGATACAACGACCAATCAAGGATTCAGTAGTAAAAACTCAAAGTCTTCAAAATTTTCTTTTATCAAGTTTATACTCTTTCAAGTTTATTTGTATCTCATCCACTTTGTACTTAAATTCTAGCAAACACCCACCTACTAGAAGTTCAAATTGTTTGCAAATGCTTCATTCATATCACAAAAAGGGTTGTGTGAAAGTCATTAAAAACATTTAAGAATTTAGGGTAGAATTCTTAAGGGGATTGAAAGGTTCTATCTAAGCCTTAAAAAGATAGAGTTGGAGGGCTATACCTTGGCTTTAAAGGTAACAATTTCATTAGTGAATTGTGGGAATCACCTTGGCAAGAAATTGTCAAGAAGAGAGAATGCAGGTTCTGAGTTCAAGGACCAAACCTCTATATATCAATTATTTGTTTTTCTTATACTTAACTCTTTTTGAGTTTCAATTTATTTCAAATTTTTGTAAAACATAAATTTGTGATTAATTTTTTATAGAACCAATTTAGTTCCCTCTTGGTTCAAATCATTAGCTTAAGCTAACACATGAAAACCTAGTTTAAAAAAAAAAAATCAATGACCACAAACCCAAAACTAACACTAAAGTTGTAAATCAATAGCTGCCTAAACTAGTAAAGAACATAAAGAGGAAAAGAATAACAAAATGAAAAAAATTAAACAAAAAGCAGCAAAAACCATTAATTAGAAATAAAGGTGAAATTCAAAAAAGGAACCTTAACCAATCAAAAAAAATGAAATAGTCCTAGGAAATAGTAAGGCAAAAATTGAAGGGAAAATAAAAGAAAAAAATGACAAGCATGATGAACACCAAACCAACACTAACTTCACATCACTCACAAACAATCACGCAAACACACTCTTATTTTTTCTTTTTTTGTGTTCTAAATAAAAGAGGAAAGAAAAACTATCTTCAAACTAAACCTAAAGACAAGGAGGAAAAATAAAATAAAAAAGCAAAAACCCAATTAGTAAACGTGTCCATGGCTTGGACTAGGCTAGGTGTCGGCACAAAAATTATTCATATTTCTTCTCTTGGCCTAATTTGGGCTTAACCAAGCTAAAAGCTTGAATTACTATCCATATATTAATAAAAACTATATATTAATATTTATAGATATTATATAATTAAATTTAAACAAAAATATTTCTATTATTAAATAGTAATTCAAGCTGTGATAGTAGCTCGACCAATGGATAGGTCTACCAATTAGCACCATCATAGACTAACTTAAAACCTAACACATAGAAGCCTTCCTAAACCTCTTAATTCAAGCCTTATGGTCTTATTTTAATATATAATAGTTATAGATATTGTATTAATGAATACATCACATCAATTTTTCTATATCAATTAAACATCTTCTCATTTTTTGTATTTTTTAGTAATGCCTCTACCATATAATTATTTTATATGTGTTCATTTTTCATAAGTATACAACATTGTCTAGTTTCAAATGATAGATGGATACTAGATAATATACGGACAGTTTATAAACTTGTTATCTTTTAACTCTTTATTTGCTCATTTGGTAGATCTTATAGGTTAATCCAAGATTCAAGAGATTTTGATTACTTTTTAAAAATGTAAGCACATTTTTTTATTTTTGTCTTTTTCTTTCGGTATTTTTGGATGTTCAAAATTTAGAGGTCTTTTATGCTATGAGGTTTCATGGATAAAAAGATTTTGAAATTTGGCTTTTTTATTTTCTGTGTTCTTATCTTTCAAACAGTGTCTAACAAATAATTTACATTCTTTTAAAAGAGATAAAAAGAACTGAAGTTAACATAAATTAAAAAAATTGTAAACGAAAAATATTTTGTTTTTCAATACATTTGATGAATAATTATTAAAATTCACTAAAACTTGTTACAATAAAACTTTGATAAATGAATTGAAGAATATTAAAAATATTTTAATTAAAATTATTAAGAGTGGCAAATAGAATTTAACTTGTTACAATAAAACTTAGATAAGTGAATAATCTCAGCTAATTAATAAACTCATATAGTCTCAATTTAAGCATGATACATTAAATAATAATTTTGCTAAATGTATAAAATAGCTTTTTATAATTCTTTATAGTCCAACAGATACATAAATATATAATTCCTAGAAAGTAAATAAAAATAGATGACATAAAAATGCATATAATATTCAAAGAAAATTTTCCTTCAATAACTTTTACCTTTTTATTTAAACTCTTTCACAAAATGTGCATCTATATTTTTTTTCTCATACCTAAACCAAGTTGAATATCATCTTGACAATGGGTTGACAAAGATAAAGCAATTCAGGTTGAAAGGCAATAAAAAAAGAATAAACTTGTTCAAGAAATGATTACTATTTAGGGCAACAAAAACAATAAATGAATATCAATGACCTAGAAGTTTGAGATAAGTTGGCAAGATTAAAATATGCTAATTTGATAGTGAATTACGTGGCTGGTTACAAAAATACAAGTAATCAGCTAGCCAAGCCCAAGCCTAAGTTGAGTTGAGAAGGAATAATTAAACTAGGAAAAAGCAAAGATGGCATTGTTTTCATCATCAGGTGCAGTTTTTTGTTTGAGAATAGCAATGTAAAGCCCCTAAAAAAACATATACTTAGTTATGGTTAGCCCAATTATAATTTTTTATATTAAAGCCCAATTAGACCTATTGTAGTTATTTTTTATCCTAAAAAAATTAGGGTTACATATTATTAAGGTTGTGGAGACTTTAACCCTAAGGAAGAAGAAGAAAAAGAAGAAGAAAAAGAAGAAGAAGAAAAAGAAAGGCAAAAAAGAGGTAAACTCATTAGGGAAAATGTGGATTTGGGAAAGATTTTAGTTAATTTTCATGAAATTCTTATGTTTTTAATCAACTAGCATAAAACCCATGCATTTGTTTTGGAGTATTTTGATTTTCTAAAAATTTCATGACCTTTTAGTGACTTTTCAATGACATTATGGGTACTACTAAAATTATTTATTTGATATCTTTCTAAAGGTATTTATGGCAGTTAATTTGGTTGAGCAGTTTAGGAGTTATGAAGTTTTGAAGTTTACCCACTTAGGTTTTCTAACTATTCTGACTAGCCAACTTTGGGTCACCAAAAAATTAATTTTTAAAGACCATTTTTGTTGAAATGTAGATGCATTTTATATTAGGAAATGTGAACTTACTATTGATATAATTTTCTTGATTATATGAGTTTTGTGTGGAGAGAACCAAAGCCCAAAATAAATTAAATGAATTTGTAAATATGAAAAACCCAAAAATTATGGGTTATTTATGATGATTTTTAAAGTTTAGACCCTTGAAACTTAAGCTATATGAAACTGTTTTTGTCGAAATAAAACTGCATATTATAGTAATACATTTTTACTATGGAATCATGTTTTTAAACATCATCAGTGTTTGTGTAAATTTCGTTTTGTAATAGCTTCAAATGAGTCAAATGATAATAGATTGCTAAATTTTTAGAATTTAGAAAAATTTATTTTTAATTATTTTAAAATTATTTTCAGCCAAATTAAAATATATTTAGTTAAAAATAGTATTAATTTTAATTTTACTAATTTTAGTGAATTTTTAAATATTTAAATATATTTATGAAATTATCTTTATTTTACTTGATTTTGAGAAAATCTTATTTGTTATATATTTATAAGGAAAATTATGAAATTTATTTAGAGGTTAATTGTTTTTTTTCATAAAATTCATATTGGTATTTAAATTGGTAGTTTTTCAATTTTACTCAATTTTAAATATTTTTATTATTACGAAAGTTAAAAATAATATTAATTTTAATTTTACTAAATTTAATGAATTTTTAAATATTTAAATATATTTATGAAATTATCTTTATTTTACTTGATTTTGAGAAAATCCTATTTGTTATATATTTATATGTAAAATTATGAAATTTATTTACAAGTTAATTATTTTTCATAAAAGTCATATTGGTACTGATTTTATGATTTTAAATTGGTATTTTTTCAATTTTACTTAGTTTTAAATATTTTTATTATTAAGAAAGATTTAGGTTGTTAGGGAGGTTGTCGCATAACCCAAATGTCTCTGGACAACCAATGAAAAGTTGGATGTTGTTAAATTTTAATTTTTGTTAAATTCCAAACTTTTAGATATATTTTCTTAATCTTTAGGCTATTAAAAGATTTTTGTGATTTAGAGCTTAAGTGCCAATTCAGCGAATCAAATAAGTAACTTGATACTCCTTTGATATTTAAATCCTAAAAAATTAACCCTTAATATTTTTATATTATATATGCAAAAATACATTATTTTATCCTTTTTTTTACAAATTGGGGTTAAGCATGAAAGATAAAGTTTAGAATCAGATTTGGAAATATTTGTTCTATTTATCCTTATGCAATTTTTTTATAATTCACTAGATGATTTATATGCATATAAAAAAGGTATGTGTATGAGATAAATATTTTTTGTATAAAATGTATTTTGTTTCTATACGTAAAAAATGTACGTATGATAAATTATGGATAACCTAATTTTCATGTTTTGAGTGTTCTTCCGATATATTATGCTTGAACCCTGCCAATAGGGGTTAATTGTAGGCCACATCAACATGTACTTTATGATTAAATTGGTTTTGAATCATGCCACTAATCAAGAATAATAGTTTTTATATTGAACTATGTCACTAGTTAAGAATAGTAATTTTTGTTTCAAACTAGGTCACCAGTTTAGAATAATAGTTTTTATTATAAACCATGCCACTAGTTTAGAATAATGGTTTTCATTTTGAATTAGGCCACTGGCTTATAATAGTCATTTTTGTTTATAGCTTGTAAAGGGAGATAGATATGTATATTTTGGTGACTTAAGTATAACATGCTCATTTAAATATATTTATCATATCATTTTAAAATAAGTTATTTACAAATGTAAGATTACCTAAAATTTTGTATTACATAACTAAAATTGTTATTTTGGCCTAACAATTTTTGAGCATGCTTAATCTAACTGAAGAAATGTTAGTTGCTTGCTGAGTAATTATACTTACTATGTTTTTAATATTTTACAAGTGCTAAATATGGTTAAACATGCGAGAATATTGATGAGTGATGTTTTAACTTTACTATATTTATTTTTAGAATTTTGTGCATTAGAAAACTTAAACTTTTAGAGATTATTATTTGATAGACGATTGAATATTTTAAATTTTTAGTTTTTAACATTATGTTATGGCTTTAAATACATTTTTGCACCTGATTTTAAATAACTCAATGTGTTTTATTTTTTATAAACATTGATTTCTTCAAATTCCAGTTTGTTAGTTGCCTTGCATATTTATGAATTATTTCTTGTAGATGTGCAGCATCTATTTTGCCTTGGTTTAAGGCATGACAGATTTAGTGGTATCAGAGCCAAGTTTTTCAAATTTAGATTTTGACAATCTTTGAAACATTAGTAATATTATGAAGAGTGAATGTGGGTAGAAATTTAAGTTTAGACATTCTTTTCTATTAATTTATGACTTTTATGTTGTTATAATTGTCTATTACATTAAAACAAACTTTTGTTATAATAAGTTTGTCATTTTGATTGAATTGCTATTCTTCCTCATCATAATAATAAACCCAATATCATTGAAATTATGGTGAATGCTAAAGCTGGTGGTTTTAGGGTTTTTCCAATAAGAAAAGCCAAAATCCTCAAAATCAAGACCAGAATAAAGGTGTAAATGTTGCACCAAATGCTAAGGTGCAGTGGTTAAGAATAATGATAGGGTGTTGCATCTAATCAACGAAGTAATTAATTTAGTAAAGGATTAATGACAACACCAGCTAGTGATGCAACAAGCTGATAATCCTAGTGAATGGAAAAATCTAAATGAGTTTAAGAAGATTGGAATGGACTTTTATTTTTAAGGGTTCTATAAACCTTAACGAAGTAGAATTATGGATTGAAGAGGTGGAAAAAGCTTTTGATGCAATACGATCCTCGATTCAAAATAAGGTTAGATTTGCTACTTACTTGCTGCAAGGAAGTGTTAATAATTGGTGGAAAATAGTAGTTTACATTCATGAAATGAACCATTATTCTTTACGTAGGACAATTTTTACATAACTTTTTTATACTAAATATTTTACATAACTTTGCTACAGTTAAAAAAGAAGTTTCTTAATATGGTTTCGGGTAGAAAGACTATGGATGACTATAAGGCTGAGTTTGATTAATTGTCAAAGTTTGCTCATTCTCTTGTTTCTGATGATGAAAGTAGAGCTAGAAAGTTCAAAAATGGTTTCAATACCTATATTCATAGAGGCCTTGTTCTGTTGCTTTTGACCAATTATAATGAAGTGGTTGCTAGGGCTAAGTCCTTAAACTTAATTTGGAGGGAAACTTAGGAAGCAAGGAGAGATCTATCAAAAAAAAGGGGCAAAGACTTTTGTTTTTAGAGAAAGAGAGCATTTAGTGGTCCCTTCAAATTTTAGGCCACTAAAAGGTCTTAAGCTCCTTTTGCCTCTAAAGGTAAGTTTCCTCTATGAGGTATTTAGCCTTCCTATGGTAAGATGTCTCAGTAAGGGCCTAAATATTCGATTTGTGATGGAAGACATCGAGTTACTAATTACAGACATGTCACTAGAGTCTATTGTAGATGTGGCTAACTAGATCCCTATGTTATTCATTGCCTTTTAAATTCCCAAGTTCACAATTAGTGTGGCAACCTTAAAACGTTCAAACCCTGGAACCATTAGTAGTTTAAAGGATGCAACCAATTAGGCTATTTAAATTGCACAACCACCCTTATCTGGATCACAAAAAAAGGGAAGCCCTCAAACTCAAGGTCATGTGTTTGCTCAAATCGAGCAAGATGCTGAAGCATTTAATACTATTATTTCAAGTATCATATTAGTTGCCTCTACTTATGCTTATGTCTTGTTTGATACTATTGCTTTGCATTTTTTGGTTTCATCTATTTTTGTTTGAAAGTATGGTTTACCTTGTACACCTTTGAAATATGAATATGTGTTGATAAGTCAGCTAGAGGTTAACTTTTGTCTGATTAGATTAGTAAAATGTGTATGATAAGAATTAAAGATAGGGAATTGCTAGCTAAGTTGCATGTTTTGCATATGCACAATTTTGATGTGATTTTAGGGATGGACTCGTTATCTGTCTATTATGCTAAGGTTGATTGTTAGAAAAGAAGTGTAGATTTTGAAATCTCTGGGGAAAGTATTTTTTAGTTTCTATTGTAATGGTGTACATTCCTTTACGAGTTATTTCCATGACATAAGCTAATCGATTAATAAGATTGTAAAAGGTATTTAGTGACATAGTTGATAGTAAAACTGAGGAGAAGGCATTAGAGGATATTCCTAATATGAGATTTTCTTGTATTTTTTTTCTTGATTATCTTTTTGGATTGCTTTTTGATCATGAAATAAATTTTTTATCAAGTTACTTCCTAGCACTAGTCTTATTTCTAAGACTCCTTATAGAATGGCTTTGGTAGAATTAAAAAGTTAAAAGAATAGTTGCTAGAACTTCTTAATAAAGGCTTCATAGGACCTAGTATGTCTTCATGAGGTATATCGGTATTATTTGTTAAAGAGAAAGATAGAAATATAAGGTTTTGTATTAATTACCATGAGTTAAATAAGGTAACTATGAAGAATAGATATCTTTAACCCCATACTGATGATTTGTTTGATTAGTTAAATGGTATTCAGGTGTTCTCTAATATTGATATTTGATCTAACTACCACCAGTTGAATTCCAGAACTGAAGATATACCTAAAACTAACTTGTTATCGGCATTATTATAACCTTGTGATGCCGTTTGGATTGACAAATGCTTTGGCTGCTTTTATGGACTTGATGAATAGGGCTTTTAAATCTTACGTGGATAGATTTTTGGCTATTTATATTAATGATATATTTTTGTATTCTAGTAGTTTGGAAGAGCATGAAGAACATTTAAAAATTATTTTAGAGGTTTTAGACAAAAATAGTTATTTGCTAAGTTAAAGAAATATGAGTTTTGAATATCTAGCATAGCTTTTCTTGGGCTTATTGTCTCGAAAGTCGAGAACTTGGTTTATCCAAAGAAGATTGAATGGTAGAGGCCAAATAAAGTTTTTGAGATTTGTAGCTTTTTGGGTTTAGCTGGTTATTATAGGCACTTTATGAAAGATTCTCTCATATTGCTATGCCTTTAACTAGATTGATTTGGAAAGGACTACAATTTGAATGGTTGGATGATTGTGAAAAGAGCTCTAAAGAATTAAAAAACTCATTAGTTTTTGCTCCATCATCTGACTGTTATTAAAAAAGGTTTCACCATCATAGCAATGCTTTGAAGAGGGGACTAGGGTTTATTCTCATGTAGAATGATAAAGTGATTACATATGCTTCTAGACAGTTCAAACCTTATAAGGAAAACTATCCTACTCATGGCTTGGAGTTGGCAGCAATTGTTTTTGCATTAAGAATTTGGAGACATTACCTTTCTAGGGAATCTTGGGAGATTTTTACAGATTATAAGAGTTTGAAATAATTCTTCACCTAGAAAGAGCTGAACACGAGGCAAAAGAGATGGTTAGAACTATTAAAGGATTATGGCTTGTCCATTAGTTACCATTTGGGTAAGGCAAATAAGGTAGCATATGCTTTAAGTAGAAAAATCTAGTGGAAATTTGGCCATAGTAATTACTTTCAAAGATAATTTTAGCAAACTTAAGAAAAATAGATGTTAATGTGTGTATACAGGATTTTGGAGTTTATTTGGCTAACTTATAACTTCAACTTGACTTAATTTAGAGGATTAAGGATACTTAATCTAATGATCTTTAGCTTTAAAAAATTGGATATAAGGTGAAGTTTGGATCAAAACTAGAATTTCAAACTCATGAGGATGGTTCCTTAAGGTTTGGTAATAGCATTTTTATTTCAGATGATTTGGATTTGAAGAGAAAGATTAAGATAAGCTTATT
>JBBYHM010000026.1:8223429-8238585 GCA_038381775.1 Adansonia rubrostipa
ATTGCAAGATTCGAGGATTGAAGCATATCTGCTTGAACTTATTGGTTTATCAAGCAAGGGGAGGGTGTTGGGCATGTAAGAGTGAGGTTTAGAAGGATTTTGGTTTAGTTGTGGCAGCGAAGGTGGTGAGATGGTGATGGATTCCAACATTTGAACAAACATTTTTTTGAGTGCGGGCCGTAGGCCGGTAGCCAACTCCACTCAAGTACCAGAAACGAAAAACAAAGCGAGTTGCCGACATGTGCAGTATTAGCAACAAGGTATCCCCTAATTCTAATTTTGTTACCGTTAGGCGTCAGCTCATTTTGTGGGAAGATATTTTTGGCGCTGTGGTTACGAGGGACGCGCATGCCACACCTATGCCCTATGGGGAGATAGCAAAACACAATTCTTTTGGTGACTTAAGAAGAGTTAAATTCCCTCTTGGAAAAAAAATGGTCAAATTTGATTTTAAGACTTTGATAGTGGAATATAATTAAAGGGTTCTGTTTATAAATATTGATTAAATTATTTTTACATTTAAACAATATTTGGATGAAAAGTATGAAACATTGAAATTACTATATGAAATAATTCAATTAAATTATTTAATTATTTTTAAAAAATAATATTTAGTAAATTAAAAATATTATCTGTTTAGTAGTTATCTAGGCATTAACTTTATGCAGGCAACTATCAACAAAAGGCATTATTTCATTGCTGAATGTTGAAACGATAACGTGAATCTGAATCCAGTTATCACAAACAGTATAAAGGAGGCGAATTGAAAAAGAAAGAAGTCGATAATCACCACCGACACTCTAGAGGCTCATGATTCGATTGGGATTGTTGAAAATCTTGCCCCCATTGTCCTTTTGACAATTTCAGGACAGCAAAGGAAATTCCATCGATCCCTAGAAATTAAATTAAAATAAAATAACAAGTGTTTGATGCCCAAGTTCGGCACAGAAAGAGACCTCCCATAATGGGGTGGTGAACCTCAATTCACGGCTTTGAAAAAATAACCCTTTGCTTTAGTGGTTTGACACGTAGGCCGACAATAACAAATTACAATTAGTCTTTGATATATATATATATATAGATATATACATATATACAGTAAGTGTACCATATTTATATATTATTATATATATGTAAATGAACCATGGAATCTTTTAAGACTATCTGTGGAAGATTTTGCAAGGGTGGAGGAGAGTATTCTTGGGCACAGCAATCAAGGAGAATGTTGGTGCATGGGTCCCATTTCAAGTCTTTTCTTTTTCCTCTTCGATTTCACTTGTAATAATAGTAATGATAATTCATGAAAATGGACCTTAAACCCAAACAAAGGAAGAAAAAATATATAGACTAACCCAGTTGGATTATTTAAGAAATATACCCTTATTCAAACTTTATTCAAATAATATTTATAACATGAAATCATGTTATGAGAATCAAAATTAATCATCCCAAGCTGCTGTTTAAAAAAACAGAAGAAAGAGAAAGTGGTACTAAGCCTGCATTTGAAAGTGGAGGTATGGGTGATATGGGGTCATATATGATAACATACCTAAAAAGAAATTCATTCTGGATTTTTCCTTCTCAATATACTATATTATACCAGTGATGAAAAAAATAATTGATTGAAAATTAGAGGTCAGCCTATTTTATTGCTGAATATAAAAATCAAGTGATGTTTGAATCAATTTAAAATTGATTTAATCAATAAAAACTCAAAAAAAATCAACAAAGATAAGTTTTTTAAAAAATATTATTTTAAAATATTAAAATTTGAGCCAGTAACTTCTTAAAATTATATTAAAAATCATATTACTGAGCAAAAATATATATTCTTACTATTATATTTATTATTTATTTAATATTAAAAATATTTTTTACAAATTTAAATTTAACTTAATACAAATCAACTAATTTAATTAATCTACTCGATCCAATCAATTGAAAAGGATTAATCTTAATCTCCACTCTGATTGAAATATATATATATATATATTAAACTTTCAATAAACTTGCTTATAAAGGGTTGGAAG
Organism: Adansonia rubrostipa; assembly: GCA_038381775.1. Lineage (NCBI taxonomy): Eukaryota > Viridiplantae > Streptophyta > Magnoliopsida > Malvales > Malvaceae > Adansonia > Adansonia rubrostipa. The sequence continues at coordinate 8,225,460 of JBBYHM010000026.1, forward strand.
AATCTCTCGAGACACAGATGGTGCTGACAAGATCCGACACTTATTTCCTGTTGACAAGCAAAAAGGTCAAAAAAGAAGAAGAGAAAGATAAAGAAAAAGTATGCAACAAAGGATTGATGACGCCTATTATTCCAACTCGCTTCTTCTAGCTAAAGGAAATAATTAATAAAGAAAATCCATGCCTATCTTTAAGTAATAATTTAGTACCAATCAGCCTAGCAAATCCCAGTGTTAAAAGTTTAAATTAACAAATTTAGTTCAACCAAAACAATCATCTGATCATCAAACTGGGCTAATTTAACAACATGGCACTTTATTAGAAGATCAGCAACATTAAACACTGAAAGGCAAGTTCCTTGAATCAAAACCTATACTTCATAAAAAGAAGAAAATAAGTCTTTTCGATCAATTGGCAGCCTTGCTACATAGTCCAGACCAGATCTGCTTGTTTTATATATATGCACAGGATTTAATGTCCGAAGCCGACCTAAAAAGAAGCTTCAAAACACCCACACTGAATCAAAGAGTAGATATGAGGTACTGCAGCTCTGCAAGCATTACAAGTATAAAAGGGAACGAATAGGTCAATGGCTAAAGTTTGAAAGAAAAACTGAAGCCCATGTTGTTCCCTAACAAACATCACACTAGGTAGTCACTGGTCAATGTCACCGATCATGTAAGAAGAAAAAAAGCAAAAATAAAAGATAAAAAATAAACATAAAAACACCAACTTCGTCCTCTTTAACTATATGTTAAATTTGGGTATTCATTTCACCATTATGTCCACCGCCCAAGAATCCACTCCAAAATCGAGTAGATTCTCCTTGCCCTCTATTCTGCTCCAATTCTTTAGTAGTGCTCGTTGGGACCTGCGTCAATGCCTCGACAGGAAACAAAAGCCTTGCACCACTTTCTTGTACCCCTTCATAAAGATTCCCATAGCCAGTTTCATATCCATCAACAGGAAAATTAACAGTCGGTTTGAAGTCTTGCATTGGGAACCCATTTGAGTATACTGTGTTGGAATCAGAAACCGGCATCGACATGAATGAACTGAAACCTCTTGAGCTAATACCAGTCTTCAGCAACTCCATGGTATTGAGATGAGTCGGAGTTGAGGAGGAGCTTGAGTTTTGATGGCTGTTTTTGTTACAAGAGCTAAAGGGCACCTGTACGAACTTCCGCAAGCTATTGTAGTCTTGATCAACAGGCGGTGGATAAGATAGGTTAAGGTCTTGATCACCATCGTGGATCTTAGGGTTTTGAGGAGCAGAACGATGAAGAACAGGTGGGTTCGGAATCAGATCATGATCACCAAGTTTCTTTGATGAAGCTGGTGATGATGATGATGATGATGATGAAGATCTTTTGTTCTTCCTTGAACCTCCTCCAACAGGAACATTCCTTAGGGAACCACCTTTGGTCCAATACCTTCTACAAGCCTTGCAGAAGTATCTCGGCTGAGAAAGACTGTAGTTGTTGTAGTAACAAAACTTGGTATTCATTGAGTTGCACCTGGGACAGTTCAAAGCTTGATCCTTTTGAGCTCTAGCCGCCCTTCTATCCACCATAGGTCCTGACCCTTCGACGGTCTTAACTACCCCAATTCCCTGAAAATTTTAATATGGAAAATGGAACAAAAGACTGTAAAAATCCACGACTTCATGATCAAACAAAAGTAGTGCTTGTAAAAGGAAGAAACAAACAAGACAGAGAAAAACAAAGGATGATGCCTTGTACTTTGAAAGGATACACTAGCAATAAAAACAAATAATTATAGTAAATTTGTTCCTGGTCCTTTTATCAGAAGGTGGAAAGACAATGACAAAGGTGCAGTACTTTCTCAAAGAGAAAAAAAAAAAAAAAGATCTTAAACGACAGTAACATAAGTTCAACCATTAGTGGGGGCTGAACTGAACAACATCATATCATGGCAAAAATAAAGTGAAACTTTAAAGCTAGTAATCAATGAGAAAAAAAAGGAAAAAAGATAAGAAAACCCAAAACAGCAAAGACACATGTGTGTGTATATATATATATATATATATATATATTGTACTAGCAATTAGCTTTGAAAACCTCAACCCAGAAAAGGGAAAATTCATGATTTCATGTGAAGAAAAACAAAAAATTAAAGAAAACCCTCTCTTTACCTGTGGCCACTGAGTGTTATCCATGGATTAAGAGTGAGAAAAAAGGCGAAGAAAAAAAAGCTATGGTGTGTTCAGAGAGAGGCAAATCACCTGCTTTTTGCTAGGAAGCTGGTCTTAAAGCCAAAAAGAAAAAAGAAAAAGACGAAAAACTTTTGAGAGATGACCCACTACTACAATGAAATGATACAGAGAGCGCACTTGAAACGTGGACAAATTCGTCATTCTGTTGTTATTTCATTATCACTAAAAAAAAAATAGCTTTAGTCTAAACACATGGGAAACTTCTGTGCATCGCATATACAGTGACTCTCAAAAGTTTATTTTTTCCTTGGCAAAAGAGCAATGGATGAATAGAAAGAGAACAACTTTAAAAAAATCATATTAAAAGTTAAAGCCCGTGACATCTTCGATTATTAATTTTATTAATTAAATTAATTTTATCGGTAAATTATATTAAAAATTTTTTAAATATATATAATTCTAATAATAAATAAATAAAAATAAAAATATATATTTGATGAAATTATATACTCGTTAATATAAATACAAAAAATTAAAAATTTAAACCTTATCACATATAATTTTTTATATAAAAATTTTAAAAAATAAGTTAAAAATAAAATTTTATGATTTTTTATAGATATTTTACTAATTTTTATCGAATTTTATTGGTTCAATCAATTTTTACTTGTTTAAAAATTTTTAATTTGATGAATATATACAAGATCAAATAGATAATCGATTCTATCCAACCAACCGATTTAAAACACATGTGTAGGAAGAAATCATCTGTTTGCTTCAAAGTTAATAGATAAATCATTGACATCTACTACATGCACACAACTTTTGAAATTATCCCTACAAATTTTTAAGAAATGAAATGCTAACCTAAAATTTGAAAAAAAAAAAAAAATTGGCAGGGTGGGGTGGGTTGGAGTGGGATTAGCTTTTTATGCCTCATGAATTGAAGGCCAATCAAAATCAAACTTAGCTTAAGCTATAGCTAGCACTTGAAAGTATAAAAAGATATGGTTCATTTATCAGATTTTTCCTTGTTTTTCATTTATTTTTATTGTTATGAATTTTTTTTTTTTTTTCAAAGAAAAGTAGTAGAATAGAAATAGAAGTAGATTCCGCTAGGGAAAGCTCTGAGAAAGCCAATGAAGTAGAGGAGAGCAAAGACGAATTTGTCGAGGAAGATAGAAAGCACAGCCTGCAATATTCCAGCAAGAAGTGACAATTCCTACATCGGGAAGACTGAGATATAACTGGACGTAAATGAGACAGTGCTGGCAAATTGTTTGGGTTGGGTTGAGTCATTGCTGCTGTGGGCTTAAATTGAAATAGTTTAAGATATCGGGTAAATTAAATTTGATTAGTTTAACACTTAAATAGTTTACGAGATAAATTAATTTTTTATTTTTAATTAATATTTAAAAATTTTGTATTCAAATTTAAAATCAAGCTAGTTTGAATTTAAATAATTAAGTTTGAAGTTGAGTTATTTTTGTTAGGTGAACCAACTCAATCAAATCTTATCAAGCATTGGAACTGAAACCTACTTGAGATTAGAAGGACCTGATGGAATTGCCATAGAAGCTTTAATCCATGCTAGGAAGAGAACCAGCTGAGACCTTGGAAAGTCCCAAATTCAAATACCCCCCCCCCCACTCCACATCTTCGATGTTAAGGAAATAACAAAGTCATTTAATCATCTTAACGAGGAGGCTATTTTAACGTAGCTGAACTCTAGAATGGCTCAAGTTAAAACTAATACTTGATCAGGGCCTTTGTCTCCAAAAGGCCTTGGGTTTTACTTTCGACCCAAGGCCTAGGTGACTCTATCCTGGGCTTAATCTAAATGTTGTATAGTTCAAATTAGAAATAGGCCATATGTTTGCTTTTAGGCTGAGACAACACCGTTGCTACCCAATAAGGCTCCAACTTCATGGGCTTTTTCCTAAATTTAATGGGCACTGAACAATCAACGAGTGAATGAAAAAAAACCAGTGGCTGGCCTGGCAAGTCCTTTCCACGAATGAAAGTGTTTTAAATGACGATGGTGGAAAGTGAGACAGTTCAAGTCATTACAATACTAACTGTGTACGAAAAGAGCCAGAGGACAGTGAGTGCCCCATAAGCCCAGACACACACTCTTACAACCTTAGAAGAGTTTTTGATTAAACATCTTGGCCTTAGGACCACCTTACTGATTACAAGTTTGTTTACTCTTCTAGCCGGTGGTCCAAAATATAAGGGCGTCCTAATAAAATTTTATAGTAGCCGGCGAAAGCATAAGCTTATGAGAGAGTGAGAGAAGCGGAGGGTGCCGTCAGATTAGGATCAGATATACAGCCACAGGAGAGATGGTCCTAATCACAAGTTTTTTTAGTAAATGCGTACGGGACTGCCATCAGATTTGGATTTCGATGCAACCCCCACAAAAAGGGTGGTCCTGACTGTTCCATTGTTTTCGAGCTGTGAACTGGAAATTTTTATGTACTTTTTGTTTTGGTGTTGCGAGGTCTATGCCAGCAGGTAATATATCAGCCAATAAATTTTGGTCGTTAAAATTGAAAACAATATTTTATCAATAAAATTGTTTATTAAAAAATCTGTATTTTATTCTTTTTCAAGTACAATAATATCAGCTTTGCTGCAATTCAGAACAGAGGGGACAAATGAAAGAAAAAGAAAGTGGAAAAAGTGATGGCTTTTAAGGCAAAGTGGGGCAATGGGTACCATACCCAATTACCAGCTAAACTAATTAACACCATGCATAGAGATAAATGCAGCCATCAGAGCGCCACCACTATGGCCCCAGCCTAGCGCCGGCATCAACAGCTTGTCTGGTGGGAATCGCCTACAACAGCAGCAAAAAAGGCACAGCCTTTTTATTTTTTATGGTTTTGCTCTACATTTCAGTTTCCAAGGTGAATGTACAAACCCAGCTGCACAAATATCTATAAATATATCAGATAAACACCAGCCATTGCCTGCCTATAAAATCCACTTCTTGCCCTTGCCCTGGCCTTACGAGTTTTATTTTTTATTCAAAGCTCTGCCTTAAATGGCTCTGTTAGTTTGCATTAATTAATCAATTTCTGGAACAGCAACACTTCTCTGAAGATTGATATTGATGGATCCTCTTCTTCCCTTCCTGTTTATCAAAAGTTACCCATTGGTTTATGTAACATCTTACATCCCCTACTGAAGGGTGAATAAACTGTAAAATCAACGTTAATAGAATCCAGTCCTTCTTGAATGAACTTATCAATTCCAACCCCCCCCCCCCCCCCGAACTCCTCTCAAGCTATTGACACGTGCAGTTATTATCCTTCTTACAAAATCGGGTAATTGAAGTGGACAGCATCCACACGTAATATTATCTATGACCCTTCTTTTGTGGGGAGATAATGTTATTCTTGTTCAACAGGTTATTTATTTCTTTCAATATGTTCTTCCTAATTTCTCATCAGAGTATTAGACCTCTTCAACTTCATCAAGTCTTTGCATTTACTTTGACAATTTAACCCAAATAATGAGACTTTGTTGCTAAATTAAAAAGAAAAAGAAATTTTATTAAAAGGAATTTTTTTTTTACAATTCAATGCGATAATCCATAATTCAATACTTAATTTTCAAAAATAAAATTTCAATTCATAATACATATATCCATTTAATAATGAGGTTTATAACAAACAAGAAAGTTAATTATAACTAGGATATATGTTAATTGTTAATCTCAATGTAAGGGAATATACGAATCATGACCTAAGAATTATCGGAAGATCAAAAAATATCCATATGATATTTCTTTGAGACAAGAAAATCTAGAATCTGTAATTCTACAACTATTTATTAAAGGGATCCCTTCAGGGGATACTACAGCAGTTGAGCTACCACAACTAAAGTTTTTTTTTTTTTTTTAATGTTCAAAATGAGCAACTAAATTAAAAAAATATTTATAGCTTATTGTCGTTGCAATAAATAATTATAAATAAGAAAATAAATAATTTTTCATTTTTTACTTTTGTGATTAGGGATACAATGGTAATAAATAGTAAAAAGTTGAATATTCGACACTGATCATTTTTTTTTGCAGATTCGACTATTAAGGATTTAAATATTTGATTTGCTATTCGAAATAGATTTGCATATAAGTCATTGAATATTAATTATCTAAATTCTCTTTGATTTTTGATCGAATAGTGTTGATAGATCAACTTTATTTATACTGATAACTAATATAAATCAGATATCTATTTGCATATTTAGTTATTATTTAGTTATATTTTTTATTTTAAAAAATAATTTAATAAATCTGAATATTTAGTAGAATCAAATATTTAGGGAACATTAATTTTTGAATTAGATGCACATTCATGTAGCAATATTCGTATAGTTAACGAATGATAAATGGATTTAAATTTTCAAATAAATTAAGCAAATTTAAATATTTTAAAAAAATAAATATCTGATTTACTGACATCCTTATTTATAGAAAAAATTTGAAGAATATAAAATTAACTAAACAAACCAACATTATAATAAATAATTATTAGTTTTAAAATAACTTCGAATGAACAATAAATTAAAAATATTTATTATCTACTGTTACTACAATACATAATTATTAATTACGAAATAGAAAAAAGTACGTGAAAAAAGATTTTTCAATTATCTTTATCTTCTGATAAAAAAATATCGTAAGTGTAATTGTTCGGTGTAAACTTCTACAATAGAAGAAAGTTTCATTTTTCATGAATTTGTCAAATAATTGTAAAAAGAAAATTTAGTCTTATGCTTTTTATTTAAAATTGATTTAATAATAAACTTTTTTTTATGAGAAGATGTAACTTAAAATTTATAATTTTTATATTAATAATATAATTATTAATATATATAAATGTATAAATAAATATTTAGATAAATAATAACTATTTAATAAAATTAAAGTTACAGAAAAAAATCAAATCCCAACGAGGCTGAGTAAACACTCTAGTCCATAATAATTAATATAATATATTATATATAAAGATGGGTATCAAATATTTGTATCTTTAAGATAATTGTTCGTTAAGATAATTAAGTTTGTGTTATAAATTAAGTGACATCAATTTATTTAATAAATTTACATAAGAACGAAAATAAAATAATTACATAATTTGAAAGATATTTATGGTTTTTAATCTCGTAAAAAATATTTTTTAAAAAATTATCAAATTCCTAAAAAATTTGCTATTACACTTTTATTATTATGACTATCCTGTTTCTTTTAAAGGAATTTTTTTAAACCACTTACCCATTAAATATTTTTTAAAAAAATTAATAATTTTAAAAAAAAATAATTTTTCTATGTGGGTGGCTGAAAATTTGGTATCCAAAGTAAAATAGTAACATAATTTGAATGATATTTATGTTTTATAATTTTATAAAAAATATTATACTATTATGATTTTGTTATTTTAACTTTCTTATTTCTTTTAAAATATTTTTTTTTGAAAACTAATTACCAATTAAATATTTTTAAAAAAAAAGTCTATGTGGGTGGGTGGGTGAAAATTTGGTATATATTAATTTCTATAATTATTATTATTATAAGAGTTACTTAATTTCCAGCTGCCCAAGGAGAACAACCAACAAATATCCATAAACGTGGAAAGATAAAAAGAAAGGAATATATATATGAAAAATTATATCATGGGCCCTTCTCACCACGTCATCTATGGTCCCGTCTAATTAAATTTATCCATGTCAGTTATTTTTTTAACATCAGCATTTTTAAGCCCTTCCTACCACGTCATCCATGGTCTCATCCAATTAAATTTATCTATTTCAGTTATTTTTTTTACATAAGCTATTTATTAAATAATTTTAAAGATTTTTGTATGATATTAAAAAATATTGATGTGAAAAAAATAACTGATGTGGATAAATTTAATTGAATGAGATCATAGATGACATGATGAAAAGAACTCATGATATAATTTTTCATAATATATATGTATATATATATATATATATATATATATATATGTGGAAATGGAATTTAAATTGTTGAGAAATTATTATAGCCAACTCCCTTCCTAATAATAAAATAAGAGGAACTTTCCACAGTCTCAAGTTTTTTTTCACTCTTTCATAGAAATTAAAGTTTTTGTTAATGAGTATCCTTACTATTTGTAAACATTTGTTAAGTTTTTATTTATAATATTATTTATATTAAATATAATACTTAATAAGTATTTTAATAAATTTTAATAGATTAAAAATCATATCTTATTAACTGTAAAGAATATCTTGTCAGTAAAATTTTTTGAATAAAAAAATGGAAATCCTCTCTTTCGCCTTAAAGTCTTTTCCTTTTTCCTTTTCTTTTTGTGTATTCTCCCCTCAAAGCTTTTATCTAATGATAATTTTTTGTTAAATGGTTTATCAAGTAGCTTTTCAAACTAGAAAGTCTATCAGTGTTAGCTTTCAAAAATAATTATCATATATATTTACAGTATCGATAAAAAAAATTTTTATAAATAAAATTTATAAAATAATATGTATTTTATTCATTAATTTTTTATTATTTTAAATATATTTTATAAAATACATATTATTTCGTTAATTTATTTATAAATTTTTTTATCGTTAGTATCTCGACCTCCATGCAAATATCAGTAAATAGTACAATACTTTGTACCCAAAAAAATATTGATAGTGATCGATAAAGCATCATAGCCCTTTTTGTTTGGGGTTTTTTTAGTGATTCATTATTGGAAATTATATACAACGAATCCAACAGAACTTGAAAAATACAACTGTCGGCCAGAACATATATTGATATATCAACTAACAGAACAATGGAAAAAACTCTGTTTAGAAAAAAGAAAAAGAAAAAGAAAAGGAAAACACGAACCTCAATATCCTCAAATAATTAATATATATTTTATCAATCATGACAGCTGCCAAATTATAGAGTAAATTAAGATTGATTTAATGATGAGTTTTTCTACGAGTGTTTTTAAATTACTTTTTAAGATAATATGTTATTTAGAGTATATTTAATGAAATAATTAAAATTTTAGTATGATTTTCAAAGGTGAAGATACTGCTATAAATAATAACTTTATAGCCTTAAAGAATTCGTTTACGGAACCATTTAACAAAATCCTTTAATATTTATGCTGTCTATATCCTTGCATAAGCTCATTTTTTTTATATATAATATATGTAAAAAAATATTAATCAGTGAAAATAACGCTTATTAAGCTGATATGCACAAAGAATATAATTATATGAGTATTTTTTTAATTCAATAAAAATAATTGAAAATCTTTGACATTAATCAGTACTTAATACGTATGGACACCTATTAAGCATATGGGGGGAAGGCAGAGGCTTATAGTTTCCTCACCGACTAGCTTTATACTTCCATCCACGTATGATTCGGTTTTGGACCAAAATGTTATAAAGAAAGTAAAATAGAGAGGAAAAAAAAGAGTATTCGATACGAAAGATGAAAAAAAAAAAAATTAAGGTTAGAGATAAAATTTTTAATTTGAGTGGAATGAGTTTTATTTTTTTTCCAATATTTAAAAGTATTAAATTAAAAAAATACAAATCCAATCATTTTACTTCATTTTCCTAACTATTCTCCTACAAAATAAAGATAAATATGATATATATATATATATATATATATATAACTTTCCTTTCACCATCTTTTTTTCCTTCCACTTTTTCTTCAACCTATAACACAGCGTAAAGGACTAGGGCTACAGTAATCTGTTAAGTATGAGACTGATAATCCCAAGTAAAACAAAGAGTCGATCTGAGGATGGTGATAGCTGTTTTAAGTGGAACAAGAACAAAACAAATAAACCCACCACGCCCGCAAACCAGCAGGGAACTCTACTTTACAAGATACCATATTAAGGCTAGAATTTTGGGTGAGGGTGGCAGCAGGGGAGTTTTTCTAGAGAATGAGATTTCTTGCTAGGTATGTGTTAAGTTAAACTAAATTAAGCTGGTAAATCAATCTTCATTGCTAATTTTTGCATCAAAAATATTAATTTCAAACTAGATAAACATAAGCCCTTGATGGCTTTCTTTTTTTTTTGGAATTTTGGGGATCATAGTGTACATAAATAATAAACATATATAAATATATTTATTAATTCAATTATTCAAGTCATGCAATGCATGAAAATGTGGGGAGGCGGTGCTGAGGGTGGTGCACCTACTTTTGGCAAGATTTATGGTTTTGAAAAACCCATAAACGACAAGTTGTAGCACTACATGCCCCCTATGGCAACCATGTGCACGTAAAGCAATGATCCCAACTCAGAGACTTTAGCTACAAATATTCTCTAATGCAAACTTTAGCAAAAATCATGGAACCCTCTCTTTTTTTTTTTCTTGTAACTATTAGTATTGAAATCTTTCTTAATGGATGGGAAAGTTTGCTCATGCATGACGCCGTTTAAGGGGAAAAATAGTTAGAAAAACCTATTAATTAGTCATTTAAATTTATACGATTCTCTTTTAACTATTACTAGAAAGCTTTATCCTTTAAAACCATGCATGCAACTTTTTAAGAATCGAATTGCATAACTTATAGTGTGGTTATATTTTTTATTAAGTTAATTTCTCAATATCGATGCTTAAAAAACCACATCAAATAGCATCTCTTGGCCAAGCTAGCTATATGTGGCCAACCAAATCATTCAAAAGAAAGGGGTTTAATTTTAAAGACTCTTTAAAAGTTAAACATGCAATATTGTTATCTCAATTTAACCTTTTGCATATATATATATATATATTAGATGCAGTATTTTAACTTCCTGGTTTTTAATAGAGATATACATAGTCCCTATATATCTTTATCTGCATTTAAGTTTTTATCAATGCCGCACAAAATGTATAATTTTTTATATTAATGATAAAAAGATTCGATTTCAAAATTTTTAAAAGAAAATTATTGAGCAAAATATTTGGATCAATGTGCTTCAAAATATTGTTTGTAATTAATGTATCCAACTCTAAAGTAGCCAGCTATTTACAATCAAATGAAATATAAAATGATAATCTCGTTAATAAGTAACATAAAAAAAATCAAGTTCTTAAAAATAGATATTAATAAATTTATTTAGATTTAATTAAAAATCAATTAAAATTATTAGAGCTTTCTTCACCATCTCTTATGTCTTATTAACGAAATGTAATATTGTGGTTTATTGATAATGAATGTATAAATGCTTTATATATAGTCATTGCATTAAATACACGACCACCAAATTTTCCCCGCTTCATTAATAAAAGAAATTGTTGACTAATAGCTGCATCGCAAAATTGCAATTATTATTGATTAAAAAAGAGTTCAACAAGTGTCCATATATATTCATTAAGCTTTTAAAAATTAAAAAAAATATATAATGATTACATTATTATTTTAATTTTATGAAAATAATTTATTTAGTTGTAAAAATTTTTTAAAAGCAAAAATTTTAATTGGTTAATATGGTTTTATAAACACTCATTAAGCCAATAATCAATGATTAAATGCTGTAGATTATGACTTGCCTATTGCCTTGTTGACATTGTGGAAAACAAAAAGTGCCATTTTCTTGGTTCAAGTAATGATACTACAAAGTTGAAAAAAAAGGCTTTGATGGGAAAGGGTAGATTCTCGAGAAGTACTTGAACCTGCAGTGAGTGAACTATTTTAATAATCAGTATTTTCCTGTCTTAGAAATGGGGATATCCTTCATTGCCAACCTCTCTCTTTTTTTTTTTTCTTCGATAATAAAGTCTTTTATGGGAAAAGTAGATGTAGACTTAACTCAACCGTCGGCTAATTGTCTTCCTATCTTAGTAATGAGGAATCTTTGGTTACCCTCTTCCTTAATTTCTTAATAATTAACAATATATTTAATATTTTATTTGTAAAATATATACATATTTATATATACTTTTATTATGTACATTTATATGTTTATGCGTACATATAAAATTTAAATATTATCAATTTTTACTATTTAAAAATTTTAAATTTAAATAAATGAAATAAATATAAAATATATATAGTAAGTTGTTTTCAATAACCTAATTTGTTTAATATATATTTTATTGAAATTATTAAAATTAATATCATGAGGAAGCACAAAGAATTGATTAAAAATAAAATAAGTAAAAAAATTTTAAAAAAATATTGTATCGATTGATATAATGAGCATTGAACGATACGATAAATATTAAAATGATATTTAAAATTATTTATATCGATTCAAAATAAAATTAATACTTATGTATATATATATATATATCGATCAATATAATAACGATAATTCTGAAAGTACCTCTTTCCATAAGTATCTCTTATGCTTTAAGAAAAAATGTTTAAAAATGTTTGATTAATTAAAACAAGGGTAACTTTTGCTTTCAAGACTTTGTTTTTGGGGTGGGGGGGGGGGGTTGTTTGGTTTTGAATTTGATGGAGACAAAAAGTTGACCTAAAAGAATTGGGCAAAATTTGTTAAATAATCAAAATGGGCGAATTACCTTCTAACCTTATAATTCGATTAATTTCAATTGCAGTGTTGAATTAGAAATAGTCCAATTATGCTGTGCCAACAACACACAATAATCTGAAAATCAGACTTGCAATTATCAAATTAAATCATATTATTTTAATTGTAAAAATAATAATTTGCTTTTTTTTAATCATAATTCAATTATTAGGAATACAATACATAATTTGAAATGGGGTCCAATAGGAATATGGCACAAGCAGAGGCTCCACCACTTTTCCATTTTCAGTTTTTTTTTTTTTTTCAAAAATTGAATTATTCTCGTAATTATGATTTCCTTTTAATTTGAAAACTTCATTAAATTTAATATTAATACTTATATCATATATATTAACTGTAAATTTATTATTATTATAAATTATTTTTTAACTTTATATTCATTATATTATT
>JBBYHM010000026.1:8259702-8285047 GCA_038381775.1 Adansonia rubrostipa
TAAATGCACACACACACATATGCATATATATATATATATATATATATATACATATATATATATATAAAAGCACATGTATAATTAAATCATAAAACAAAATCTCTTTTTTTTCTTTTTGTCAATGAGAAAAGAGAAAGGGAAGACATGGATGGACTTAGTGGCAACTGGCAAGCGCATGGTCATGGAGGTTTGCTTAAACTTCTTCTAACATGTAGCAAATTTATTATTAAAATTTCTTCAAGTCACGCAAAAGTAGACTAGGTCAATCAAGAATTAGATATAATATAAATGGAATGTCAAACGTTTTTTTTTTTTTCACATAATCAAGTAGTAGAATTAAACACACTGGGTGAAAAACATTTTTTAACAAAAAAATTTTATTTTAAAGAAAATATCAGCTAAAATTGAAAAAGTAATTTTTTAAATAAGTTGAAATAAAAAATAGTTAAATAAGTAATTATTTTTTAGTGGGTATTTTTCTTTTAATATTAAAAGATTTAAATAACTCTAGTTTTATTTTATTATTATAATATTAGTTTGAATGAATTGATGTTACTTAATTTAGTGACATTAAATTCAATCAAGAGCTTTATATATAAAATAGATTTGTAGTAACCTTGACCTCAAGTTTTCCTTTCTTGGCAAAGCACTTTTATATGAACACTTGTTAATTAGTCATATAATCTTAAAATAAAAATGAATTAACTAAATTTTAGTTTCTATTTGTTATTTGATATTAATGCAAATCATTAACCACAATCATAATTTAATTATTTAAATATTGAATATTGAATATTAAATTTAAAATTAAATATATGCAAGTAAATATTTATTTAAAAATAATAATTCAAATGATATAAAAAATTATTTAAAAAAATTGAAGAAAGAAGCAAAGCGGGCCTTTTTGAGAGTGATGTCAGACAACGTTCAACACACGGTTTTGGCAGTTAAACTCATTTCCAACTGTCATTGAAAATTAATTAATGGAAGTAAAAGAAAGGGAAGTTGGCAAGGAAAGTGAGAGGGTAAAAGCAAAGTTTAGGTGTAGGGACTGATTAAGTGAAAACCGACAGTGATCTTGTCGAACATTTCCCAGCTAATTGCGTGTCTGGAGACTGTAGTACTGTAGTAGCTTTTACTAAATTCCCAATCACTCATTTCGTCTTGTTTTTTTCTTTTAGCCCCGTGTTATTTTCGTGGCAGCAAATGCCGCCTCCATCCAATTAGCTGGCTTTCTGCTGGAGACCTCATCAAAGATCGAGTTAAATAGGAGCACGTGCCTCGAATTAATTTATTTTGTATTAAATAATAATCGTATTAAATTTTTATATTTTTATTAATTTTATAAACATAAATATAATATAAATTATTTAATATATTAAAATTTAAAGTAAAAATATAATTCATATATTAAAAATTATATTAATTTTATTTAAATATATATCATATTATATTTATTATATTATTGTAATATTTATTAATCGAATCATCTAAAATTACTATATGGCTTCCATATTAATTCCAGGAGAATACGTTTGCTGGTGACTTGGTCAAAGCTTTCCTATGAAAATGATTTTAGTTCATTCATATCCTAGTTCTGTTTATGCATTAATTCTTTTGATACTTGGATTACTGTTTTTTTTTTCTTTTGAAAATAAACTACAAGGACAAATTAACGTTTTTATTTCACAAATGAGAGTATGACGCTATATTTTAAATCTTTTGATACATGCAATTTTTTTAGTATGACAAAACCAGTCCATCCTTCAAGAAATTGCATAGAGTTTCCAAAAACATTTTATTAAATTAATTTATATTATTTAATTTTTTTTCCACGAAACAGATTTATTCATTTGTGTATCCGTTTCATGGTCTACGTTTTTTTAATTAGTTGAGCAAATATAAACACAATAGTTTATTAAATATATCATAATCTTAAACACTAATACTTTACATGTATTAAATATATAATTTTAATCATATTTAAATATATCATATCTATTATATTATTTTTATATTAATTAAATGTGTTATATATGTATTATTTTTTTGTTATGTGCAAATAATCTTGTGTATTATGAACCAGACCGAATTAAAAGATCCTTGCTGGAGGTTGGTTCAGAAAGGGCTGGGCTTGTGGTCTTGAGTGGCCATTTGGTCCATGAAAAGCATTGATTTGCACTAACAGTAGGTTCCCCAGGGCAGCCCACGTAGTATTTGGGCATATGGGAAGCTACCATTTTTGTTTTTATTGTTTCAATTTCATTTTACTGCCCCTTAAAGCTTTTCTTTTGCTTTTAATTAATTCCAAAATTTTCAATTTCATGTGCTTTTCATTTTATTTCTAGATTTAACTTTTAGCTTTTCTATCCATAATTTTCTTTCCATATTGATTAATTGTTTGAAAATTTTTATCATTTTTTTTCAATGCGTTTAATTTATTAATCATATAAGATTAGGCTCAATAGGCAATTCTCGGACTAAATTCTTACAAAATGGATTGGTTTTTGTTGAGTTTTTAGGCTCAAACCTAACATTAGCAAGCTAAAATGCTAGTAATTATCTATTAAATCTAATTTATGAATAGTTCTAATTTGATTAGTTAACTTATAATTTATTGAAAAAAAGTGACATATTTGTGACCCTAATCAACAGCTAATATGTAATTACCTAAGAAGTAGTCCTAACTACTTGGTCATAGCCAATATATATGTTAATTAATGGACATGATAAGTGAGTTTCATCTTGCGGATTATTATACATGCTCTCTTATTAGCTCTCATAAAAATAAAAATTTTATAATCACTTCAAGTATACGAATAACTAAACTATGCGTTTAGCTTAATTAATTTCCCTTATTATCCAAAGACTAAAGTCCCTTTTTGCAAGGAAAAATGTGGCTAATTATTAGCACCCCACTCCTTTTGCACTCAACGTTGTTTACAACCTCCAATAGGAGTACCTATTCATTGATTGCGGAAGCCAAGAATTTAGTTCATAGAAGAAGTTTCAAGTTCAAAATCCTACATCCCCACCCCCTTTTTTTTCTTTTCTTTTTTTAAAAGGAAAATTTCAGTAGTGAATAAATTGATGAAAATTAGAAGGGTAACATAAGGTTACATTCTAACCAAAGTTCAGTTTGCACATATCCGGTTATCAGTTCAAGTTCTTCAAACAAAGTGATTTTTAATTTGGTTTTTATTTTTAACCCTAATCATAGTACATCGCAGGGAATATTTGATTTATGTAATTAGATATAAGTTGTAAGAGAAAAAAGAAACAAAGTTTGAAATTTTATTCAAAGCAAGTTTTATAAATGAATTATAAATTTTGCTAGCTAGTATCCTCATAATACTTTTAAAGTTATTGCTAAATAATTTATTTTTTGATGTATTGAAATTCATTAATATTAGTTATCTATTTCATATAGAAACTATTATTTAATTTTCAAGAGACCTCAAAACACTTAGCAAAATTATGAATTATTTATGCATGTGCGTGTGTGAAATTAATGCAATTGTCCGTCGTATGTAATCTGGCTGTTGATGATCAAATCGATATTATTATTATCTCAATAACAAAAGAACATGGGAAAAATCTGGGAAATAATCTGAGAAAAATAAGAAGGAAATGGGTGGGTGATAATTTTAAATATGATATAAAAAATAATTAAAATATATAACTGTATGAAAATATAATACGAAATAAAGATATATATGTATCGAAATTTATATATCACCATTATTAACATATCAATATATATAATATAACAAATTAAATATGACTATAATATTAAAAATAATATGAATAAGACACGAACTATAGATTACTAATCCAAAGTAAGAAGGGTCAGAGATTGATGATGTTTCACTCCCACTAGACAAATTATTTCCACTTCTAGTAAAAAAAAAAATCGGAAGATAAAATCAAATCTTCCACCCTCTAAGAACCCATTTGTGTATTGTATCATGTCTAAAATATGCTTTTTATCATTTCTATATTCTATACATATCCTTGCTCTCCTACTCCAATTTCCATTTGTAAGCCGGTTTAGGAATAGTCATCCACCCTTATAAGTTGATTAAATCTAAATCACAGCAATTAAATAATACAATAGCCATTCTTTAAATATGTTTCTATGTTGGTTGAGGACCGACATTATTATTATTATTTCAATGATCATCGGCCATCCACTTTTGGATAGACACAAAGTCATCTTTGGTTCATAAAATAATAAAGGTTTATATTTTGATAAATATAAATATATATATTTTTTTGTAAAAGAAAGGTAGTAGTATGATGATAAGAGAAATAATTGTAAATGTTGAGATTTTAATTTTAAATTATTTAAATGCCACGGAGTATCTTCATCTACCAATAACATTAAATTTTAAGTTTATTGATACATAAAATTATCTATATTTATTTTTTAATTATTTTTTATTATATTTAGTGATACGTATTATTTTATTA
The DNA here is from genome assembly GCA_038381775.1 of Adansonia rubrostipa. NCBI lineage: Eukaryota > Viridiplantae > Streptophyta > Magnoliopsida > Malvales > Malvaceae > Adansonia > Adansonia rubrostipa. The sequence continues at coordinate 8,264,176 of JBBYHM010000026.1, forward strand.
ACACTATTTGTAGAATCTAAAATCTTGATCGATAATGAGATAATTTCTCCAAATTAAAACATGGATACACACCATTCCATTATGAGAGTGAAGGCTCCACCATTTGAATCTCTTTGATGAAAAGCAAGAACTTGAAGATACAAATCTTAAACTACATGGAGCAAAAGAAATTAAAATAAAGGGGCCGAATCTCAGATGATTCTGTAGTTTGACTTGAATTCTCTTGGGGGCTAAGCTTTTTTTTGAAAAATTTTGAGCTTAGAGCTCACTTTTTCTTTAACTAATCCCTTCTCCAGCTTCTCGTCTGTCAATTTCTTCGAAAATTTCATTCTTAAGGGCTGGCATTGACTTGGTCAGTGTGACTACTTGGCAGGAGCATGCACCAATTAATGAAAAATTATGAAATCTTAATAATCGTATTATTATCATTATTAATTAGTATTTTTATTTTTATAAATATATCCTTACCCATCTAGTTGATAAAGAAATGAATTGCACTCTTATTTAATCCAATTGAATTATACAATCATATTTAAAAATTGACATTTAATAAATATAAAATCCAAATCTTTGAAACTATTTTCTCTATTCTAAATTACATCCTCTTTTGAAAATAAATGAGCTCTTTTTCTTTATTAACCAAGATTTGATTTATGAAAAGTATATTACAAATAAAATTTTAAGTATATCAAATTTATAAAAAAGAACACACGTTTAAAGTCATCAAAAAAAAAAATTTAGGTGCAAACAAATTGTCAAAAACCTATTAATGCAGCCTCTAATTGAGCGTGGTGTCACTAAGTCAGGTGATATAACTCAATTGAAAAATTATAAAAAAAGTCCAAATTAAAATATAGTAAATTTATAAAATGTCATTTAATATAAAATATAAATATTTTTAATTAATTTTATTTTTTTAATATTTATCCTTAAAAACACTATCAACTAAACTTCAAGTAATTTCTTTTTTCAATTTTCCTTTTTCACTCATATAATGAATATGTCATAATCTAATATATAGAGAGTTCATCTTTGGTAGAGTAACATTGAATTTTTTTTTTTTTAATTCTACAAACTAAGTAATAAATTTTTATATGCTCTACTTCTATTTTTTTTTTTATAGTTTTATACTTTTTTATTTTATACTTTTTACTCTTAGTATGTCTGAAAGGTATATCTCATCCTGCGAAATAATTTCTAACACACAAACACACACACACACATATATATATATATATATATATATATATAAAAATCAGATGCCGACGTTGAAATGTATACTTTTAATATGAAGCGAAAATTTTGGTCCTGTATACCTTGGGTTCCACTTTTCTTTCACACATGAACCGAAGAAGAGGAGAGAAGAAAAGGTTGGTCTTGGAATATTGTAACGAGTCGGTAACTAAGCGGGGTGAATCTGATAATGCAGTTTTTGACATTTGGAGGCAGACAATATCTAGCCTGCTTATTGCCATTGCCAATGCCAATTTGCCATGTTCCGAATCTATGTTGACTTTCAACCTAGCTAAGATGTCTGAAAAGAGCCGAGAAAAGGTTTTAGAGCTAAGAACTCTGACCTGTTTGGTGGTCTTTCCTCTGGCAAGTTAGCCAGCAAGACCACAGTATTCGAACTTTAATTACCCTTTATTATATATATATATATATACATATATATATATATTTGGCTTCGCTGGAGAAAAGATTACTACATATTTATGTTTATTATATGTTTAAGTATAATATTTTGATGATTATATAAATTATCTGAGTTAAATTGTTAGTTTCATTTTTTATTTGATGTTGAAGAAAGAAATCTGACTATTAGAACATTAATACTGCATGGTGCTGTCTTATGAAATTTGATGTTAATCACCGTTCCGAGATTAAGGTTTTTGGTCGTTTCTTAATTCATACTTTAATTATTTCAAACTTCTACTTAATCAGCCTCTTTGTACGACTAAATTTCCCATTTGTCTTTGGGGTTCGACTTTCTATTTTCAAAATTAGAAGGCAAGCAGTTAGACCTAAACACACCAAACTCGATTGCCGACTTATGCCCAAACAAATCCATATTTCTTTTTCACTTCCTAGTTGTAAGAGAAAAAAATACAGTTCCCCTTTATTTGTTAATAGTATTTGTCAAAGAAAATAAATGAAATGTGCACATGTAGGATAAAGACATTGGACACATACACTTACCCCAAAATATAATATATATATATATATATATATATATATATTAGATGCTTAAATTTTAGTTTCTGTAACATAATTTATGATACTTATCTCTATCACTATAAAATTTTTGATTGAGTTAATATTACAAGTTAAATAACGTCAATTCAATTGAGAAAGTTAAAAAAAAAAAACTCAAATAAAATTCTTAAAATAAATATAAAATTAATTTGTTTGTGTATTTTCTTTTGAAATAATAATTAAATATCCAAATTTTCCTTTTATATAAAATATTATCTATATTCTTATTTGAAAAAAATAGCCACTACAAATAACTTACTCTTGTGGGTTTGTTAAAATCGAGTATATAATAAGCCCTTGTTAGATTTCAAAGTGTAATCAGCGTTCTTAGCAAGCATATTGTGCTCACCACACAGAGAGAGAGAGAGAGAGAGAGAGAGAGAGATATATATATATATATATATATATTATCACATTTCTCAATACTAACTAACAAGAAGCTGGCTAAATTGATAATTAAGTTCATCTTCTTCGACAAGTGATCTTCAATTTGAATCTTACAAATGTTTTCTTGCAGGCATTAATTTTTAGTTATACAATACGTCGCATTTTTTTATTACATGACAGATTAAGCAACCCATCTGTCTCTGGAATTATAATGTTAAAAGAAAAAAAAAATACAATGTATATAGCCTCAAGATCTTTCTAATACCCAAATCTTAATACGTGTTCCATACAATATTATCATTCTGGTTTTTACAAGGATGAGGAAATTCAAAAGAACTAAAGAAGAGAGGAGATTCAAATTTCGAAACTAAAGAAAAGAGGATATGCTTATGGGTCGAGTTACCTACTTAGTTCGATAAGTTGAGTTTTTTTTTATCAAGTTTTGGATAATTTTTTTATTAATTCAAGTGAGTTCGATCTGAATTGATATTTAATAATTAAAATATATTTTTATTTAAATTTAATTATAAAATATATAAATATTAAAATAATTTTTATTTTTTATTAATTATAAATAATAAATATGAATAATATAAACGGATTTAATCTAATTGAAAATGTGTTTTAATAAAAAGATTTAAAATTTTTTCAAAATACGTCCGAGCGACAGACAACTCGATAACAACTTGCCACTAGACTAAATCTTGGTTATTAGTGCGATATTGTTAGCCATTTATACATTTATACGTTTTTTGAGCAAAGCATAATATATAGCATTAAACACAATGTCTATTTTAATTTGTAAGTGAAATTGACTCTGTCTATAAGCTACCAATCCGCTCAAACTTGAAAATTTATTTAATATTTGCATTGACAAAAATGATTAATTTGAAATATAAAATTAGATAAAAAATAGATTTGATTTAAAATGAATTTTAAACGTAATATTCTTTTTTTACAGCCAACCCGTCGAATATGTTTTACTATTAGTCATACAAATTTTTAAGAGATCAATTTTTTAAAAAGAAATTGATAATTTTGTGCAAAAAATTGGATGAATAATGTTTGATCCTGGTCACGAAATTCTACTATATTTCGACTAGTTCGAATCTAACCGTGCAATTTTTATTTTATTTTATTTTTTGTAATAAATATGTGACATTTGCGAATGCTGCAATATACCAACCAAACAATAAACTGGATTAAAGTTACAATATCATAATCCTACCTTGAGATTTCTTTTAATGAAAACTTTCACAAGGAAAAAAAATCTATATTATTAATAAACCTCTTAACTAAGTTTGATATTACTAAATCAAGTAATATTAATTTAATTAAAAAATAATAAAAAATCAAATAATTTATACATTAAATAATAATATTATATGGATATTTATATATAATTTAACATATTTAAAAAAAATTATCTCTCTTAAACATTAATTTAAAAAAAAAAAAAAACTACACTCACTTAAAAAACTACCATTTTTTTAAAAAAATTAATTTTCTCTTAAAAACTATTAGCATATATATATTTATATATCCACATATATAAAATAATTATCTCGTACTGATACAGTAAAATAAAAAGAACTTCTCAAGTGAAATTCATGAGGTGACATTTATTTCATTTATTTTTTTAAATAAACTTTACGGACACATATTACACTACTATTATTATCTTATATATATTAACGAGGATGTAACAGAATCTAGCGTTGTAGAACACTTTACAACGTTAAAAGGATAAAGCATCTTATTTCCAATTTTTTTGTGATTATGCCCGCGGTCTTTTTTTCTTTACCGAGAGGCATCAAGCATCAAAATCCCTGTCTTAACAAGTTTTCAGCGTTACGCTGTGAATTGAGATATTCTTATCTATCAAGTTTGAAGGTCGTGAAATAAATACCATTAAAGTTTATCGAATTGATATACCTGTAATATTACCAGTCAAGTAAGCATGACCCCATTAATTTTAGCCTAGAAATAGGCTTTTTATGGGGCATTAGGCACTAGGTGAAAGAAACCTGAGAAAAGGCGAAAAGACTACTTTTGAGGACGAAAAGCACTCGTAAGAGAAAATTACACCAGGTTGCCGCGAGGTGATGATGGGAAGAACACTTGAATTATTGGATTATGATATTCAGACGCGGCATTAAATAGTTTAATATTTAAAAAGATTATATTTTTATTTTAATATTTAAATATTTATTAAATATGAATATTAAATATATTTATGCAAAAAGAAAAAAAAAGATAAGTCTTAATAATATAGTTATTGAAAATTGACTGAAAAAATGAAGTCTCTCTTGCAGTTTAATTACCCCAAGCAAGCTTAACTAGCAACACCTCTGAAATGTATACAGCGCATTGCAACAGGCAATAAGTACCCAAACTCTTTTATCGCTAGTTTTACAGGTTCTCACGGTAAATTGATTCCAAGCTAATACCTCCAGCCATGGGGCATGTAACCCCTCAAAGAGATTGTAAACAGAAGGTGTAGAGAAATAAAGAACAAATCTACCTTTACATTAGTGATCATCATCTACTTTTCGATCAAATGCTTCTACACATTGCTATCACTTTCTTAGTAAATTTTTAGTTTCTTTTAAGTGTAAGTCCATAGGGTTTCTATATCTGAATTCTCTGGTGAATCATCTGAGGGTGGTGATGGGTTTATCCTGGGAGGGCTTACAAGCATTCCCCCTGCCATGTCCACCATCAAATTGGGAAAGTTTAGAAGCTCTTCCTCGTCAATGTATTCCTGAACTGAACCAGACTCCATGCAAGTGCTTGACGTTGTAACTTCATTTTCAGGTTTGCCCTGATCTTGTTTCGAGTCTTTCGATGACCCTGTATCTGGCTGGGGGAGCCTGGCAGCTGCAGCACTGGCAGCTGCGGCCCGAATATCGGTTGCGGATGTAGAAGCCACTTTGGGATACGAAAGAATCATATCCGGAAAGTTTAAATCCGTGTCGGGACCTTTTAGGGCAATAGCAGCCACATCGTACGCGGTGGCTGCCATTTCAGGGGTCGGGTACGTTCCAAGCCATATACGCGTCGTTTTACGGGGCTCGCGTATTTCAGATACCCATTTGCCGCTCCTGCTTCGTATTCCCCGATAACTCGAATGCCTTCCGGAGCTAGGCATAGCCGACGACGAGGGATTCCTGCTCGGAGATTGAACAGGCCTTGGCTCTACCGGTTTGCCTTGCACGCCACTGGGTTTTGGAGATCTTGGCGATGATTGGTCTTGTCGCTGATGACCCAATGTCGTGCTTCCCGGATATTGAACAAGTCTCCCGAATGGGTCGTCTTGTGGGCTGGCACAGGGAGGTGAAGATGAAGGTTTTGGCGACAGGTCTTGCAGAGGTTGCACAACGAAGACTGGAGAGTCAGGGATTTGGACAGTTGGGCTGTGTGGAGGCTGCTCGTTTTGGGGTAAATTCATTGAAGGATCGGCCATATGTCTAATATACATATATATGTATGTATGCAATCATGTGTTAATCGATTTGGATGCTGTTGGGTTGGATTTATAAGGGGGAAAATTATTAAGGCGTGGAGAATTCGCGGAACCCTTTTCACAAATCCAGACACTTTGTAATGATATATTTACATCACATTGGTGATGTGACGGTAAAGATAGAGAGGTTCCACCGCGCACACGTATTGGGCGCAACACTTGAAAATGGATTAGCTGTAAATTACCTGTTTGTCCTGTTCAATCCCTCGCTTTGCCAACCCAAAACATGCGCAACTATACTTTAGACATTTGATTTTGAACATCACATCATCACAAGATATGAAAATGATATGTAAAATAAAAAAAAAAGTTTTATATCAATTTCAAAAATAACGTGCTTTATAGTCAGCACTATCACTGCGTAAATTGACATATTACACTCCAAAATTTTAAAAAAAAAAATTTAAGGATGAAAGTAAGTGTTGTCCTTATAAAAATATTTTTTAAAAAAATACATAAACAAAAATTAATTAATTTTTAATTTAATAAGTTATTAAAGGGGCACATATCATTCAATATTTGTATTTTGTAATTGTTATTTTTATATATAGAGTTGATTGATATAATACTACATTATTTATATTTACATATCTTTATTTAAAACATTGTTATAAAAAATATTCATATATGATGTACTTGTATCTAAATTTTGGACTATCTTCATTCTATTTTCAAATTTAAAATTTTTTAAATAAAACACGGATTTGACATGTGAATACGTATCAATGTTGAATACTGATATCCGAGTTCATGTAACTTAGTGCATGACACGTGTGTGTGTATGATCATATGGTTAGTAAGCAGCTAAGACATATGATTGTAGTTGGTTATCTTGGTTTTGTAATAATACTGCATAAGGGTGGTTTAAATCTCAGCATTATCTTTATCAATACGAAGTTTGAACTTGCTATATTGGCCTTTTCTATATATTTTTGTAAAATTCTTTGTTTATTTATATACTTTTAACCAAGAAAGTATGATTTATCTAGTAGTTTTATTGGATGTATAAGCTATCTAAATTTAATTTATGCTCTAAAAGCCCAAAATTGTACTGATGTCATACTATGTTATGCTTGTCCAGTTAAAATAATACAACATTTTACTTTCAATATAAAATGTTCATATGAAAATTCATTGAGTAATTTGCACTACAAGAGATAACTTTTTAAAAATTTATAATGATGAAATTGTATAAACTGTGTTTAATATGATTCCCTCTCAGTGAAGACACCAAATTTCTGCTCTAAAATCTCGTATATTAAAACGAAAAAAATTCGAGTAATGATTTAATTCAATTAATTTACGTATAAAAAAAATATTCAATAAAAATAATAAAAAAATCCAACTCGAAATTTTTTTTTTATTTGCTTTATTCTGAATTGGATATATATGGAAAAGAGAAACTAGCCATATTCACTTCTTTCCAAGGCTCCACGGTGTGCAGATATGGCAAAATTCCCAACAAATTAGCAACTTTCCTTCCAAAACCCAGAATTTGAAAGAAAAAAATAGCCGTTGGAAGAAAAAATTTCTCCATGGCTTGTGGAATTTCCTAAGCTTGATAAATTCTCCTATATATCGAACTCTGATCTTGACTGGATTTTATTTTCCAAGAACAAGAGAGATTGAGAGAATCCATTTTTTTTGTTTTTTTTTGGATTTGAATAGATTTGGGAGCCATGAATTCTGGACGTTGTGCGGCTTGCAGATATTTGAGAAGAAGATGCCCTCCAGATTGCATTTTCTCTCCGTATTTCCCATCTAATAATCCCCAAAGATTTGTTTCGATTCACAAAATCTATGGCGCCAGCAATGTCGCAAAACTACTTCAGGTAGATTTCTCTTACCATGCATATAATTTTAAACTTCTGAATATATATATAAGTATATATATTCTGGTTTTAGATTGGTCGATCAATGCCAATGGGCAATGGCTTTTAAGCCTGTCTGATTCTGCCACCCATGCAACTTTCTTTCTGCGGTTTTCCTTTGGAAGTTTAAATTTTGATTTGATTTTGTACAGTCTTTTCAAAATATTTTAGCAGCAACTTTTAAGATAGATTGCAATTGTAAATGCATTGAATTATAGTTTTTGAACCAGCTTTTAGAAATGTGTTTATTTTTTAACCAAGCCAAGTCTAACTCCTCACAATTACAACCCTGGTTTAACTTATAATTTTCCAGCAACTCCCGACCCATTTGCGAGCTGACGCGGCAGATTCGTTGTACTTCGAGGCACAATGTCGGGTTCAAGATCCTGTCTATGGCTGCGCTGGGCTCATATCTCTGCTGCACCAACAGATACACGATGCAGAGAGCCAGCTAGCTAAAACTCAGGCCGAGATCGCTGTTATGAAATCTCAGTCTCAGGCCCAACATCCCCAAGCTCAACAATTCGAAGCCGAAACAGATTTCAACAATTTGTTGCAACAACAGTTTGACGCTAGTACTGCTGCTAACCTCGGCTTCTCCAATCAAATTTCTTCTGGATTTATGTAGGAATTGTGCTTGTGTTCAATGGGGTGTTTGAATTTTATTCAAATATTGATTTCTTATTGACTATCTCTTTCGTTATTGTTTACACTTCCTTTTTGATTTTGATGTAGGAATAAAGCAAATAAAATCAGCCATAGGAAATAGAGAAACCATAGTTTTTGTGCAAAACAGGGAGATCACATAATCATACTTATTATAATACTAATTATAATAATCATATAACCTTGTAAGACTTAGTCCAATTGATAAATGAATTTCCCTTTTTTTTCTCAAAAAGAATTCGTTTCTTGTGGAAATTATTTTCAGAAATAAAATTTTACATATAACCGATTCGATGTGAGAAAGTACGTCTATAAGATCTTCTGAGGAGAGGATTAGGCCTAATCATTTCTTTCGCTTTAATCATGTTAACAAAAAGCCGTATAGCTCGAATCCTGTTGATGCGTGGCTCAAACCTCCAACATTATATATAGTGAATCGATGAAACTTGCATTAGTCTAAGCTGCCCTCATGCTTTACCAGGGTAAAGTTAAGCAATCCACTATAAATTAAAACCTTCATAGAATAATATTCACTTTATATGCATATTTCTTCAGCAATTATTCAGGTTTTGCGTTACTAAACTTTCATGTTTAATGGTATATCTTTGTAGTCTTTAATTATTCGAACTTTCTGTCATCATTTTCCATTGAATGTTAGATCACCCCCTCTTGTTCTTGGACCTTGCAACGCTCTCTAGAATATAAGAGCTCGAAAAAATATTATATTTCAAACTTTGTATTATTTTAAAAAATAATTTTATGAATCAATTAATTTAAATTATGGGTTTCTCAAAAAGTGAGCCTGCTTGTGTTTTTTTAATATTGAGTAGGCAATAGCCTGAAAGCGATCTACTAAGGAAGGTTTTCTGGAATTGAAATCACTGACATTTGTTAAAACAATTATGTCATAACACAATTCCTTCTGCACTTTCTATTAGACTTGGGCTCCAATCATTGGAAGGTTAAGTTATCAGATTACCCAAAATCCCTTCCAATTAACACCGCCTTTTTTGTCAGCATATATGTAGTCCCCACAGTAAAGCAAGGTACAAAGATCAAACTACTAATATTTCTCAAATTTCAACCAACTACTATTTAGGCTGACAAATAACTTAGAATTGACCTTGTTCCTTTTCATTTGGCTTTTCATTTGGCTGAGAAATGAAAGAAATTGAGATTATACATCAGGCAGATAAAATACACTTCCCCTTCATCCATGAGATCAAAAACCTAAAATCTCAATTCAACATGTATAGTAAATGTTTGTCACCGTCCAAAAGGAGGGCAGTACAAATTGGAAATAAAGAGATTAACACTTTTATAATTATAATCATCTTAGTAATTAATATCTACTGAAGTGGAATCCTCTATTACTTAAATTCGGATATGAATATGATGTGTATGTATTTAACATAAAATATGCTATTTTATATACATATTATTTAAAAAATTCTTGAAAGATTGCATCCCATGTACATGTTCATATATATATATCAGACTCAAATATTAAACATGGATAAATAAAAAGTAGGAGCAACGTAGAGAATCCCCATTTATTTTGTGGTACTAAATGACAGATTGAATGAGCGGGTTGTCCAAGAAAATCTAAGTACAGAAAGAATAGAAGAAGAAGAAGAAACAAGACAAGCCCAAAGCACATCTACACACAGAAAAAACAAAGATCGTAGCATACTTGCTTAGTCGAAGAATTCCCAAGGGAACTTCGGCGGGGCTGAATTGTTGGCGGTTGATGTGGCTGTAACTGTTGAGGGGGCCGTCAACAACGCTGGGGAAGAATCAAATGTCTCCCATTTCGTGGTGACTACCACAGTTCCCGATGCCGAATCCCTTGATTGCTGGTGGTGGTGGTATTGTTGGTGGCTTGCCAAATGAGCAACCGAGTCCCTTGATTGCTGCTCTTGAATTGGTGCTAGTCTTTGCCCGCTAAATTGCCTAGATTGCTGCTCTTGGATTGAGGCTAGTTTTTGCCCGTTTGTATGCCTATGTTGATCCTGCGTTTCCCTTTGACCTCCATTGCTGCTAGGTATAGAATTTTTAATCTTCAATACATCCAATGTTTCAACATATTTTTGAACTCTTCTCACCTTCATCAACAAATGCCAAACAAATAAAGCTCTAAATCTCGGCACATAGAACTTTAAAATATCTAATTCAAACCAGAGCAGAGATATATATTCATCTTTAGATTTTGGATAACAGATGATTATGAACTATGTTATCAGGCCTCAAAATTTAATATCATAAATGAGTATGTAACTCAATTTTTCTAGATTATTTTCATGAAAATGAAAAATCCGCCAAACGTAGATTATAAACTTATTATAGAAAATTAAAATTGGAATTTCTATTACCTGCATTTTTCTCTGCAATTTGACATCTCCATCAGCAATAATGCCATCTAATTTAAGCAACTGATTCATCAATAGCTCAATCAAATTAAGCACATCTTTCTCCGCTACTTTCATACCTTTACTAATTACTGATTCAAGGGCTGATACCTATATGCAATTTCCAACCAAAAGAATTCAACCTTCATCAAACTAAAGAAAAAGAATGCATCATTTCACAAATTTAAATTCATATTTTTTATTTTTTCAAAAAAAAGAAATCAGTATTATCTACCTGGCCAGCAAGCCTATCAACTTCCAAGCTGATTTCAGAGATAGATTTAGAAGCCTTCTCCATCTTATCATTCTTTCTTATCTCCAATAACCTCTTTTCTTGACTAATTGGGTCTTCAACTAAAACAATTTTTGATTTGTCTTTGACACCTGCCATGTCTAGAAACGCATTTGAATCCCTCTCTTTGTCTTTGTATAACAGCTTTTGATCTTGATGGTGTAATCCTGTTGGCCCTGTCAACATCTTCTTCAATTCCCCTGCAATCCCCAAACTCAGTAACTAGGATTTGACTGATTAATCCAAAGAAAAAAGAGAGTTTGGTTTTTTTTTTTCCTCTTGCTGGTGAAAGGTGGGAAATTTACCGAATGTAGCTTGAGAATTGATGCTGATTTGGTGGTAGATGGACCCGTATTTGACTCTAACTCTGATAGTCGGTGGTGGGATGGCGATTCTATCGGACTCCGGGTTTCGCTTTTGAACCAACATGCCTCCGGGTCTAACCTCCCAATCATGGGCGGCGGGTTCACCTCCACCGCCAAAAGCTGAGCGTGAGCCGCCGATTGTCACCGGGGCCAGGCCTGTCGCAGCTTTATTCTTCATTCTCAACATTCTTTTTTACTCTAATCCTTTCGGTTTCGATTATTAAAACCAAAAAAAAAAAAAAGAAGGAAGAACAAGATATTTAGGGGAAGGGATTGTTTTAGATCTTTATAAAGAGTGAAACTGAGCGATCTGAATCAAAAATCATGGCGAGGCAATGTTCCAGACAAAGGTAGTTAAGAGGATGTTTTTCTTAAGCATTACACGAGTCCAATTCCTACGGCCACGCGTATTTACAAAGACAAAAATAAAGCTTCCAAAGCAAAGACATAAAAAGAAGCTGAAACTCTTCGGCTTCTCCCTTTTTCTCTTTCTTTCAACAACAGCCAATGGCGTCTTACCAAAGGCAAGAAAAAAAAAAAAAAGCACAAAACAAAACAGAAAAATCTTCGATTCTTTCACTGCAAGAAAACCAGACCAAACCCAAACTCCCAGATTGCTGACCGGACAGAAAAAAACCTCGGACCTCTCCAACAGAAAAATGTAACCAAAATAGCTCGGAATTTACTAGGAAAGAAAAAAAAGAAATGATGGGTCTTAGAATCTACGATTAAACCCAAGAAAATTACAGGAAAAATCAATGTCAAACAATGGGAAAAGATATATGATCAATATGAATCTGTTTCTTTCCTTTTGGAAGAAGAGAATAAAGAAGAAGAGAAAAAAATAAAAATGAATTAAAAAAAAAAAAAAAGGAGTTGACAGCTAACAGAGCTGCTGTTGTGACTTAAAGAAAAAATAATGAAAAAAAAATTTCTTTTTCTTGTATTAAAAATTTTTATAATATTTATATTTTTCATATATAATTTCAAATAAAAATACTTTTTTAAATGGAGTAATCGTTAGTAAATACTGCTAATCAATTTATTTTATATGGCATTTATTGTCAGAAAATAAAATAAAAAAAAAGTTAGCATTCACAGAAAATAAGTTGACTCAAGAAAATGAAAGAAACAAACCAAAGGAAATTACGCAACAGTTGCTAGATCGTACATTAAATTATTGTTTTTTGAAACCAAAAAGCCAAATTTAAACCTTTAAACTTTGTATCTTACTACCAACTCCTTCTGGCCCCTTAATTATTCTTTGCTTTTTAAAATGTCCCAAATTGCATAAAATAGCATTCACAAGTTCCAGCAGTTCGGATAATTGCGAAGATTGGATACCATTCTCCAATAATTTTATCATTATAAATTAACAATGTAACAATCAAGTACTTCATCGTCTTATTGGAGCTGCTGGTTGTCATAATGACCTCTTGTTATTTATTAATATTATTTTTTTAAAATTATTAACATTTGATATTTATATTTAATGTATTTTAAATATATTTTAAATATATAAAATTTAAAAAATTAAAAATATTTATATCATATATATATATTTACATTCAATAATCTCACATGATTTTCTAACGCGATGAAATTACTCAATAAACAACTAAAAAAATTCTTTCCAACTTCCCGTCCTTTGTGCCAAATGAGATTATATATATATATATATATGTAATATAATTGTACTAAGATTAATAAGTAATTACACATGATTTTTTTAATTACAAATATTAAATATTAAATTTATTAAATATTAATTTTTAAATATAATTATATAAATTAATTGAAATAAATAAGAACTATATTAGTTTATCTATTAAAGAGTATCGTAAGTTCTTTTTATTTTTTCAGTTACCTCACCGAAGTCTCCATTATAGGAATTGAGCAAGGATAAAAAAAAAATGAGAGCCTACCAATATTTGTTTCCTAAAAGAGTAGGATTGTACCATAAAGCAAAGAGAAGCAACGAAGACAAAAGAAGATTCAAAGTAGCTTTCCCTATGGGTGGGGGTGGGGGGGAAGGGTTGCCTTGACATTTAAACGGCAAAATTTCAGCAAAACATTTTGCCTTCCCCAACAAGAGGGAAAAACAGTAAACCTACCAAATCGGGGTGATTGGAGTCGTTGCTTTCACAAAACTACATGCCAATGCCAAATACCAAAATATTCAAAATTTAATTTAATTAATTTATATAATTATTTATAAAATATAATATTTAATAAATTTTAAATTTTAATATTTATAATTTTATTTATAAAAATAAAAATGCTAAACACTTAAATTAGTAAAAGAACTCAATTTAGAGAGTCAACTACTACAGTATGTAAAACACATATTTTTGATAAAATACAATCAAAATCACGTGAAAAAATCTCTGATATAATTAAATTTAATAATTCATATTATATTTTTATTATTTTATATTATAATAATATTTAAAATATTATATATTTATGTAAATTTTAATATTTTAATAATTTTTAAATAAATTTATACTTTTAACGTATTATGTTATTTTAATATATTTTGTAATTATATTAAATATTATCGGTAAAATCATGCAGTAAATTTGTAGTACGTTCAAATGATGGGTAAAGTAATCGCCCGTACCCAAAATCTAGGGTCCCCCAGCGCTGCCTGCAGACTTTATTTTAAAAGCTTTGCTTTCTTTTGTCATCCCCAACCCTCTTCTTCTTTCTCACTTTCGTCTTCCATGAGGTCTGATTTTGTTGTCAGCCACCGACAGTCCTCGCACGTATGACGAACACAAGTGAGGAATGCACACGTGGCGGTCTCTTCGAACCCATTCCCACGTGGTAAAACGTGTGTGAGAAAATATTTTCTAGTGCATGTGTTGGTAGGTTTGGGACGGTGCAACCCACTGGCCCCTGGTTTAGCCCAAAACCAGTTAAAGAAGAAGACCGGTTGTTGTTGTTGACTGGTGGTTGTTGTTATTTTGTCAGGTTTGACCTCGATCTAGTAATTATATAATACAATAAAATAATATAAATATGATAAGAAATATATGAATATATTAAAATTTATAATTTCAATTATCAACGTATTAAAATTTATATAACATATATAATATTTTAAATATGATTAAGATAAGTAAAAATATATAATTATGATATAAATACATAAATTGTTAGATTTAATTTATCAAAGAAAATTAATTATTATAGCAGTTTGTTATAGTTAAAATTAGATTATTAACGACTGCTTATAAATACTAATTAAAGATTATTTAGTTACATTTTATGAAAACTTTATCCATTAGTATATATATTATTATAGTTTTATAAATATTATTATTGATGCAAGGATTGTTAGACTGTCTTCGCTATGAAGTATTGTTTGTTTAGGAGTAATGCATAGATTGTCATCATAGTTTGTGTTTTAAGAAAAAGTGCTCCGATAGGGGAATGATGGCCTTTACTTTCTAAACCATAGTTCATATCTTTGCTGCCCCAACATTAGCCCCCCAGGTAAAAGTATGGATTATGTAGATCGTGTGGGGATGTTTGTGTGGTAACTGGGTGCTACCTGTTTACATGTCAAGTTTTGTATAGGTCGAGTGGGCAAGTTGGTACTGTATGGGTCGATTGGGCATGTTTACTGATAACTTGGTGTTATTTGTTTATATGTCAAGTTTCGTGCAGGTCAAGTGAGCTTGTTTATATGCCAAGTTTCATATAGATTGAGTGGGCATATTTACGTGATAACTTGGAGTTACTAATTTATATGCCTGAATCAGATTTTAATTATGAGCTTACAACTTGTCAATTCCCACAGACAGCACCATTATTGATGTAAAGATTGTCGAATTGTATCCGCTACGAGGTATGCATAAGCTATCCCCACGATTTTATTCTTTTAGAAAAGTCACCTCAATAGGAGAATGGTGATTCTTGCTTCATAAGCTATAATCCATATCCTTGATTAATTGATATAGAATTGTTGTCCACCCCAATGATTATCGTAATCAATATCATTAAATATTAGTTAATTTTATTAAATTTAATGATATTTATTATTAAAATTAGATTAAAAAAGGGTTAGCCTTGTCAATTGTAATTAAATAATTGAATTGATTGGTATTGGGCATGTTTGGTTGGGGACAAGATACCGACCAAATGACATTTAAAAATGGGGTTATGGGAAACAGAAATAAGAATGCTTTTGTTGCCACATGCCAATGGTTTCCTGATATTTCTATGGGACTTTTTGGTCTACGTAGCACGTGATACTGAAACAAAACCCCCTTTTTACTAAGTTAATAGACTTGTACTAGTGATTGTCCAAATCCAATTTCGAATGCATTGAGATGTGACAACAAAAAATTCAAAAAGAAATTACTCAGTTATAATTAGCATTTGTCCAATTTTATATTCTGTGTGGATCTTTAGTATTTGGATTATTTATATAAAAAAATAAATTGAAGTAATCCCCTCAAACCAATTATGGAATAATTGCTTAATAATTGTTTGTCACGAGTATTTGCAAGCTTTTGTTTTGTTTTGTTTTGTTTTGTTTTAATGATTTTGGTAAAAGAGAGAAATGATAGAGAAAGACAAAAAATGAAAATGAAAAAGGTGTGAAAGAATATCAAACATATTAATTTCACGTAACATAATACGGTTTAATGGTTATGTATAAATTTATAAATAGATAGTGTATTAAATTTAAATTCTTTTTTGTAACAAGAAAATACAGCTCATGAGATTTCATCAGTCCATTTTTGCAACAAACAATAGCATAAATCAAGTTATCTCTCTACATTTATTTATAACTTTTCTAGCTTCTTCAAAACCAAACAAACATGCTTTTAATGCTGTATTGATATTGTAGGACTAGCTAGGAATTTTAGTCCGAATCTCTTGTAAACACTTACCTTTATATACTGTTATTGGTTAGTGCTACTTATAGTGATGCACTAAATATATATATATTTTTTTAAGGATGTGGAAGCGTCTAAATTAAGAAGTCTTCTTAATTATTCCCTCAACTGTTGACAAAACATTTTATCTTCACCGTTTCAATATGGATCTCAATCACCATTAAGCACCATTATCAATTATTCGGTGGAAATCTTTCCATCGCGCCATTCATTCATGTTGTTTTGACACTGAAACTTTTTAAAGTTTTGATCAGCTCAATGGCAGTGGATGATGGAACTATTAGATGTAGTTTGCTTCTCATTACAGTAGGAGTAGAAGCAATTCAAAGTAATTAACTCGATAGTTATTACTTTTCTTAACGCCGATTGAAATATAAAGTTTGTTTTTATTTTCTTCCTTCTTTTCAAAACTTTATTGATATATTAAAATATAAAAAAGGAAAAGTCCAAAATGGGGCTGGTTGTTGGTAGATGAAGAAAAAAAAAGGAAAATCATGGCTGCGAAAGAAGTGAAAGAGGAAAAAAAAAATGGAAAGACCGAAAGAGAGGTAGGGTAAGATGGATGCAACCCCTTGGTGGGTAGAGGATGCGTTGGGAGGTAACTTAGTGAGGTGACATCCGGTGTTTGAGTTTATCAGTTTTTTGTATATAGGAGGTCACGGTTAGAAATAGAAAAAAAATTTTAAATGGTAAGATTCGAACTTTAAACATATTTCATATAATATCTTAAAGATGGTAATAATTTTTTTTTAATTTTATAAATAAATTAAAAATTTATTACATATCTTATTGTTTATTTTTTAATATTTTAAAAAATACACAACATCTTTTTAACTTAATTGTGAAATTAAATAATTTTACTAACAACGTAATCAATACTTTCTCTTTGATATTTACCTTTGAACATGCATACGGTGGAATTTAGGAAATGGGAAAGGCAGGCTGTCGTCTCTTTTTATGCTCATCATCCATCTTCATCATCATAATCAATAGTTTTATAAGAGCATCACTGCATCACAGCCTTTAATCTTGGCAATGGCCCCCATCGTAGGCTTCCAAAAAAGCATGCGAATGTGATCCCACAGAAGGCATGACAAATCTTGTAATAGGACATTACAATCATTGATTATTTTTTCAAGTAGTAGTATATTTTTTTTTTCGTTGTGAAACTTTCTTATTTTTAGAGATAGGTACATTCATTTAGAAATATATTTATGATTTTTAATGTACAAGAAGCAATATTGATTAATGATGTTTTTTACCAAATGTGGAAATTTTTTTTATTGATATAAAGTTTAATTGTATTGGTTAAGAAAAAGAGTGTTAAATTGTCAAATTATATTTGATGATTCCCTCCAAAGGAAAAAGTCCAAATGAACTTCTGGAAAAGAAGATTTTTCCATGTGTTCTACTTTCATAACAGTTTTATGTAGTTGGTTGAGACCTTAACTAATTTAAGAATAATAATGCTTAATAAAATATTAAAAACTAAAATTCGGACTTAATCCAATTTGTTCATATAATCAACTTACGAGATAATATTTAATAAATTTTAAAATAAAATTTTAATATTTACAATTTATTTTCTTATTTTTAAATTATAAATTTTCTATTATAAAAATAAAATAAAAATCAAATTTGACACAATGCAGTAGACTATTAAAAGAAGCAATCCAATGAAGAATTATCCTAATCTTAATTTAAGTCGTTATATATATTTTTAAAAAATAATATTTAATAATTTTAAATTTTAAATTTTGAAATATGTAATTTTTTTTCTTTATTCTCGACTTGAGAACTATTTTGTAAGAAAAAGAAAACCTATGCCAACCTTGGATCACAAGAAGCATATGGTGGTTCACTATTTCACCAGCAGCACACATTATTTGTCTTTCAAGTCAAAATTAATCGATCTGATCTGATTCCTGCTGCCGCCCTTTCATCTGCAATTGGACACATTTTCTGCTTGATTTTGACGTTGCTCAATTTGTACAAATATGTATGCTCAATTTCCATGTATTCGTAACTTTATCTCATTGTTAGGCCAACGCTCTCTTAAACCACTCCAAAATGAAAAAAAAAAAGAAAAAGAAAAAAGAATAATGTTCGATATTAATGATCATAATCATGGATGGGATTTGATTGTAGGTAATATCCACCGTATTGACAAGATTTTGTTAAATACAAGTAAGTCTAAATTTGACCTTAACTAGAAGTTAGTCAATTTGGATCCATTTTGAATCTGATTACAACTTCATTAGTGTGAACTGATTTAGATTATTATTTATTATTTTTCTTGGGTTATGTATAAGATTGAATCTATTTAATTTTCAAAATAAATTATTAATTTTTAACTTTTTAAAATTATTTTTAAATTACGAAAAGTTACAATCATAAATAAATATTACATATATATAAAAAATTATTAAAAATCACTAAATAATCTGACGTATCAAAGCATAATTAGACAAAAATCCAACAAAATGTCAAAACCCACACAGTTAGACTTAATGAATCTAGGACCTCGAACCTCCTAGATCCATAATTTTTAATGAATTGGTACAATTTTGGTAGTACTATTTTTTTGGGCGAAAGTTTGAAATTGTAATCCTAAGAAGGATAAAGATTAAGAAGATAATGGTTGGGGTCTAATATGATGCTTGGGATGACAATATAATTGAGACTGTCTCTTATTCTAAATTAAGCCTATCCATCATTACTGGCTTTGCTCTCTCTTCTGGATTGCCTGTTTTAATTATTATATATATGTACCAACCAAACAAGCCACGTGGCTTTACAGCTCATCATCATTTGACCCTTCTGTTTTTGCAAATAAATGGTGGGATCTTTAAGTCCCCACCAAAGTCAATGCATCATTGCCATTGATTTCTCCAATGGTCTTTCTTTTTTATTTATTGGATTCTTTATTTTTTTAATAAAAAATTTAAAATTATTTTATCAATCTTAATAAAATTTTAAAATTTTTCAAACGAAATTAAATGACATTAACACATACTTTTCAAGGTTATGTGAAAATTAAATATAAAATTTGATAATTTTTTAATTAAATTATAAAAACTCTAGTATTAATACATCAAGAACGAAGTTAAAAGTTTTAATGTATGATTAAAAATATTTTGTGTGTTATATAGTAACCATTATAAAGTTTGTTAATTCAAACATCGGAGATTACGGAATTAAGCCAAAATTTAAACTATCACAAGTGTTTTCATCAGTACTAAAATCATTAAATATTATATTTTAATAATAAAAATTCATTGATGAGATAATTCAAGGTCACTGTTTTTACAACCCAGCCTCTGGTTTGATGGTTTAAATTATTGTAAGCGTAGTTTGATTCAACACCAACAATGGGCATCACCATTTCAAATTAGTTTTTCATCATCTTTGGTGGACTTGTAGTCAATAAACAAAAAACAAAATTAAAGGTCGAGCTGCTCATACGTTCAATTCTCGAAAACGGACAATTATAATTATGATAAAATCATTATTATATTTGCTTGTTCTGTTGACGATGAATGAACTATATTTTATATTTTCTTGGAAGATTTTCAACAGAACCTAAACCCTTTATTTCTCAAGATTTAATTAGACTAATCCAAATTAATTAACAAATTATTTAAAATGAATAATGCCAATCAAATTTCTGTATACATCATTATTATTGGTTTATTTCATTGTGAAACTAGAATAACAAACAAGATAAAAAATTAAAAAAAAAGGCGACTAACCTTCATAGTACAACTTCGGCCGCCTAGGAGGCTACTTCAACATGGGTCTTCGGTTTAAAATGGGTTTGGGTGTATAATTGGTTTAAAATAGGTTTGTCCTTAAAGTTGATTTAACATGGGTTTGGGCCATTTGGACTTATAATTGTTTTGGTTAATTGGGTTAAAAATAAATTTAAAATAATAAAATAAAGATTAAATCCGATTTTATTTGGTTTAATATGGGGTTTGAGCCATTTGGGTTTAAAATTATTTTGGTGAATTAGATTAAAAAACTCAAATAATGAAAAAAATTAAATCCGATTTTATTGGTTTTTTTATAAGTTTTTTTAGTTTCGGTTTGCCCCTTTTTTCTTGGTTTCGGGCGATTCACAAATTTTCAATTAGATAAATATGATTAAACCATTGGACCTACCGACTTTAAGTTGAACTGATTGAA